>JARHVA010002089.1:982500-1582500 GCA_037957365.1 Torreya grandis | reverse complement strand
ATAAATACCCATCCAATCTTAGATTGGCTTAGATGGTCCAACCTTTTTAATAAGGTGTTATATTAAGTGTAGAATTATGGCCTCTGTTAGGATGTCATTTGTTGTAAAATCCATTTATTTCATTGGGAATAATTGGCATTTGAGATCTAAAATGTAAAAAAAATTACCATATTTTACTTATTTTAATTGAAGATTAAACTTTAGCCTTTTGCAACTCAAAAATACCTTTTGGGCTTTGGTCATTATTTAGAGTGCATAATGACCTATCTTCTCTTTGGATCCCTTGTGGTGGGCTCACTTTATTGATTTAAAATGAGGACTAGGTCTAGGCCAAGGTTATCAAGGAGGAACAAACATCATCGAGACACCACAAAAATAAAATAAAACAAAATCAATAAAAAAACAAAATGAAAATAAAACACACAACTAAAGCAAACTAGCATAATATATTCATTACCACCCTTTGCCAATTGTGTTTTGAAGTTATGTTAGATGGGGTAGTCAATAAGTAGTGCTTTAGAAATTATCCTTTTACCTATATCGGTAGGTTGTTACCCTCAAGGTCCTTGAGGTGAAAGTAATTATGACCCAAGATCTTGGATATTTGATAGGGACTAATCTAGAGAGGATCCAATTTGAGTGATGTCCCTTCTTTTCATGAACCTTATCCCACATTAATACCAAATCATATATTATAAAATTTTTGATCTTATCCCTTTTATCAAACCATTATTTGATAGTACTCTGATGTTTATTAAATCTTAATAGAGCTTAATCTTAGGCTTTCATTAACTGAATGATATCTAGGAGCCTAGAGTCTACTTTATCATATAGTTCTATGGATTGTTGCATGAAGTTATTATTTGGTAGTATGAGCATGATTGACATGATTAGATCTAATCCATAAATTAAAAGGAAATGAAAGCTTTTAAGGCTTATTTATATCAGGTGTGGTCAGCCCATAAATTAAACTTTAGTAATGAGTGCCATTCTTTGAGTTTCTATCCTACAAATGTTTTGATGGCATATATTAAATTCTTATTGGTGGAATCCACTAGTACATGTCCTTTTGGATAGTGATTAGATGATAACCTTAACATGATACCATTGTGATAGGCCCATTCTATAAACTCTACATATTGAAAGGTGGAACCATTATCAATACCAAGGAGACCAGGACCCCAAACCTAGTGGTTATGGTGTTCTCCTTGCACTTGATGACTTCAAAATTAGTGATTCTCTTTGTTACTGCTACCTCAAACCATTTTGTGTAATAATGTATGGCCATGAGGATAAAATTAATGGATATCTAATGAATAAGGTTTGATGACTAAGGTAAAATCTAACCCCCATTAAGTAAATGGTGTTGATTCCACCATGGGTTATAGTGGCATTATTACATGAGTTTCTCTCTTAGTTAAGGTCTAATATTGATAGAAAACATGGACATGGGAATGAACATCTTTAAACAAGGTAGGCTAGTAGTATCCTACCTGAATAACTTGTGTATAGTGGCATTTGTTGTGGGGTGACTAGCTCTCAGTCTTTCATGGAAACTCGTTATCACTTCCTTGGCTTCATCTAGTGAAAAACATCTTAGATAAATTATTTCATGATTCTATATAAATATAATTTCCTTATTTGGAATGTATTATGCATCCTTTAATAAGAAATTTCTCTTCTATATATGGTTAAGTCCAAGAGGTGTATTTTTTTAGATCAATAATTGGGGCATCCAATCTGGTTATGTCACTAGATCTTGGTATACGTGGTGTATATCTATCTTCAAGTCTATTTCAGTTATCAACTTGATAAGACCCCATCCTTTGACCAATTTAGTCATTTTAATCTCTAAGTCATATTCCTATAACTTTGTCATCTATTATCCTTTGTGGTCACCTAATTTGTTTTACCCGAGCATTTGTTTGATGGCCAAGTCCAAGACAATTTCATGCACCTTATTCTTGAGAATGTGGTGTCTAAAATTATTCACAAATTTGATCAAGCTGTAGGCATATTTGTCTAGAGTAGAATATCTTAGTTATACATCATTTATATTAATGCTCATGAAAGCAATGGGATGTTCCTCTCTATCTAATCTCTAGGTGTGGTAGGCAATGATGGTGCATTCAGAAGCAAAGGGGTAAATGTAGAAATATTTCATGTAGTCTAGGTTGATAAACATTAGGTCATGCATAATTACATCTTTGATATCCTAAAAATATTTATTTGATTATTCATGTCATTATACCTTTGTTTCCTATTTCAACATAGCATTAGGGGTTTTACAATCTTTAAAAATCCATAAAATAACTTACGAACAAAGTTTTTTTCCTAAATAAGGATTTCAATTATTTCTTGATATTAGGTAAAGGTACCTAGAAATCACATTGGCTCTTTTTGGATCGATAGAATACCTTCTTATGTAATGATATGATTGAGAATCTTAATTTCAATGACATCAAACATACTCTTCTTTGTTTTTATGGAAATACCATAACCCTGCATCTTTTAAACACTTTGTCCAAGTGGGTATGTGATCTAACTTGTATTTTAAAAACACATTCAAGTAATCCATATAAATTATTATAACTTACCAATTATTCCCTCAAAATAAAAATCCTTCACTCTTTGAAAGGTTTCCCCTACATCAATGTAATATCATAGATGGTTTTTTAGGGAATATAGGCCTAAAAATTACATATTTATACCTCAATAGTATTTTTTATAAAAGCTCTAGTCTAAATTCTATCCAATCATGACCCATATTGATAGTTTGAGGATTTTTCATAAGGTTGAGGTTAATGATTTGGCACTTTTGGTTATCGAACTTGGGTTCATTTATTTACAATGTGGGTTTGAAGTATCAAACACTCTTTCTAATGAAATTATCCCCTTTATGACCTGATTCCAGTGAATATTAAGGATCCCATCCTTGTCTATTTTAGTTCCAAGGTTGTCTCTATCTACTTCATTGATGATATGGATTTCAAATACCCTTGTGTTATTAAGAAACTAGGTGATATATTTGTCATCCTCAAAGACTTGAAATTTTGTCACATTGTCAAGGATAGAAGGATAATGGAGAATATCCATAGAGAATATTTTTAACTAGGTGTCATATAGGGGGGTTAAGTTTGTTGCTATAGATTCTAGTGAGTCAAAAACTTGGTTTTCTTCCCTAAAAATAGGGATGATGTTGAATGAACTAAACATTTTGATTAAGTCCCAAGTCTTATGTTTATACCTTCTGAAGTATGATAGCTTGCATTGAAATTTACTCTTGATCTAGTTGACCACTAGTTTAGAGTTGTTAAATACTCTTAGTTGATTCACCTTGGGTTTGGGTTTCCCTTTTAGTATTTCCTTTCTCACTTAGTTAAGAAATTTACCATTTTGGTTGTTGATCACTTTCCCAAACTAAGTGAGAAAGGCAATACTAAAATGGTCCCAGTTGGGGATTGAGTTCTCAGGGAGGTTGAGCAACTAATAGTAGTATGAGTCTATTAATGTGAAGAGGAAAATCCTCCATCCCAAATCCTTGTGTTCCACATTCATAATCTTTAATTTAGTCTTATTGGAGGTCACATTCTATTCAATAGTTCATCTTATACTGAGAGTGAAATGGCAAAGATAATTTTTGAGGTTTTTGGTTAAGTCATGGGCAACTCCAAGAATGTTAATGGAAAACCTAACTAACCATGGTACTATAAGAGGCATTATATGTGGTCTATTTTGGGGAGACTGAGAGGATGAGCTAGTGGGGACTATTATAGGTCTAAGTCTAGGTCAACCAAGACTATGTCTCTTATGGAATTGTAATGGTGAAACCACTAGTTGACCATGATGGGACCTAGCTTTGGTGATGGGTGAATTAGACTCCTATGTGTTTCATAGATAAACCATCAATAATCATAATCTATAAAAATCTAACACTCAATATATAAATTCTTGAAATCCCTCCTAATGCCAATTGTTGGGTTTGTTTAGCACACAATAACTAAGGGAGCATAAAGGGGGGAACAAGACTCAATCAATAAAATATTATTCAAGGCCTAAGTTTGTATTTATAATTATACTTAAAAAATAAAATGACCTCCTAGCACTAGCTATTGTTCACTCCAAGATCTTTCTCCAAAAATACTCATGAGATTGGGTATTTTCAAAGAGAATAATGGGAATAATCATGGACTTTCATCCTCCATTTTATGAATAATGTGAGATCATCCCAAGGCATGGTTGTATGTATTTGTATTTACTATGGAGTCTATATGGAATAGTCTCCAAGAGATATAATGTCACCACTAAAGATTCAATACATATTATTTAAGCTAAGTTACTTTTTTAGTTCTACACTAATGTTAATTTATTTCACTTTACCATTTTATAATATAAAGAGGAACTAAGTCACATTCCAAAATAAACACAAAATGGGAGGGAATATTAGGATGTAGGAAAGAATGTTTCTAGGTCAAGATGAGATTAATTCTTGAACAACTTTACCCAGTACCTCTACCATAATTATACCACTGTGTGATGAGTGCCACTAAAAGTTTTAACTCCAAAGTAAACAATGATAAGAGTCTAGGGAAACTAATTAGAATGCCTAATTATGGAACCTTTATTTAGTATCAACATTCAAAATCCCATAATAAATGATAGATAAGTTAAGAATATTGTGAGGAAAATAAGAAGGTTTCATAAAGAGGTTATAGTAGATTATTACATTATAAACATTACATCCATTAAGTAATATAGAATTAGTTTAATTTTATTAACATTAACATTCATTCAAAAATGGATATTATAGAGACTTTGATACACAAAGCATGTGCATTGTATAAAGTTAAAAATTGAATTCATGAAAAAATAAGTGTTGTTATAAAAATATCAATCATGGCTAAATTTTCACAATCCAAAATATCGAAGGAGAAAGTAGGTGAAATCCTAGCTTAATTATGATAGCATGTTGGAGCTAAGAATTATTGAACCTAAAAACATAATGTAGTTACATTTTTATAGATGAGGATGGGGGGTCACCTCCAAGTATAATAATATTCTCAACCTGGGCTATGATGGCCACTCTTGGTTGTTACAACTACATAATTCAAAAAAAATGAGAAAAAACCCTTCATTCACTTCAAAAATATTCATATGAGACCACTTAACTAATACATGGAGGTGGTACAAACTTTACACCTCCAAACTACTTGGGCTTTGATTTCTTTGGCCTCCATCACTATTGTCATAAAGATGAATTCCTATAATAACTTGGTGAGGTTCATCAAAGGATATCTAAATATAGTCTTTTATTGGGATACAAGTCTTTGGTAACCCTAAAGGGGAGCCTCCATATCCATATTTACTTTATACACCTAGTTGATGCTCATCATGGACTAGGTTAAAGTCTTAAGTACTACCTGAGATCCCTCTTTGTTCACCTTGTCCACATTCCTCCTTAAAACCTAGTCAAAGTGACCCAAGTGGACCCCAATTTCACCCCTATCTAGAAAATTCCCATTTGGGTAAAATAGCATCAAGATGTTGACCTCCTTGAAATAGGCCAATATCTTATTCTTACCATATTCTAGGTGGTTTATCACAGTTTGGGCCAAACCTAACCATTCCTCCATTATGACCCTCATATTCCTAGTTTATATCTGGTATATACTCAAGTCTTAAGTGGGTATCAAATTCAGCTCTGGGAACATTCCCTTGTGTAAGATGACCAACATCTTCCTACATTTTCTCTCAACTAGATAAATTCTCTCCAACTAGTCATAGGTCTATTGGATGATTACATGACCTATTAAAGTCTCCACCACCTTTCTTATGGATATAAACAATTATAGAATGGAATATTTGACATGTCTGATTAACTCAGTAAGGATCTCTCCATCTATGCTTCTAAGGATTAAACTTGAATTTGCATGGATTTTAGTAGATTCTCTGACATGTCATGGGTATCCCATAGAAATGATAGAGGATCCTCAGCCACTTTCTCCTCCCTTGTGGAATTCATCACTTTGGTGAGGAATAACATATCATGTTGGCTCTACTAGACCATAGGGTTCCCCTATTGCATGAATTTTTGTGTGAGAATCCTTTACATACTCCCCATGGTGTAATTGAAATCCCATTGCATATTTGGGTCACCTTGTATCATCATCTCTAGTACCTACAATATTGGGACCATTCCCCAAGATTTAAGAGGTATGGATGGGTTGTGGAGATGGTAGTGATAGGTGGAGGATGAGGTGGATGGGGTATGGAAGAAGTTAAAGGTGTAAATGAATAAATTAGTGGAAGATGAGCAAGCATAGGGATATAGGGAGGCAATATGAATGAGGAGGCCCAAGGAAACATTTATGATTGCCACTAACCTTAGTTCATGCCAACCTAAGGGGAAATGACACCCAAGAGAGGGATTTTAAGTAAAAGGGAAGAGATTGGCTAATAAAAATTAAATCCCTGGACACTCGAGGTGATGTATAAGGGAGGTTGAGTAGCAATGCAAGGATATACTAAGGTTTATTCTAGAGGAATAGTAGAAACTAGTTAAAGAGGTGGAATTAGAGTAACATGTACCTTTATTAAAGGTTATACATGAGCTACCTTCCACTTTTTCCTTGATTTTTTTATTAAGTTAGCTCTAGAGCATGTAGTGGAGAGACATGAGGTAGAAGAGGTCATGGGGGCTTATTGAGGTAGTTACTATGCCACTTAAGGAGTCATCAGGATGGCCTAGTGTGCCTAAGATGTGTACATGGGTACACTCACTCCTATAACTACTAAGGAAATTGGCAAAGACATGGCACTCACGAGTACTTAAACTAGAATAATGACTAGTGGGGGAACTTGGGAAGTCCTAGGTTGGGGAATGGATGAGGTGGATGGAAATGAGGAAGAGAGGATACTATGTATGGTTGAGGATAGAGGAACTTGAGTGAATATTTGAAGACACACAAAGGGGAAGAGTAAAAGAGATATCTAAGTAGACTTTTGAGAGAATAGGAAGCTGGGTGGTACCATGAGAGGCTATTAGAGAGTAGAGGGAGGGACTTATATTAGAGCCTAATGTTTTTTATGTCTCAAGCTCATCTATTAACTACCTCTAATGTCAAACCTCAAATATTGTGTGGCCTAGGATTTACTTACTTGGGCTTGATCCTCCTATTGATAATTTACCAAGGTTTAAACTACGTGGGGCCAAGCTAGCTGAGTTGCTAAAGGTGGAGGAGGTAGAACCATGGTGAGATTAGGAGGAATATGAGGGGGATAAGTCATTAGGATCATATGTGTAATTATTAGATAAAATTATGGAGGAGTCACCTCAATGTCTTATCCTAACTAGGTGGATGTAGGGGGAGTAACAATCAGCTTAGGTTGAACCTTATTACCCTTCTTCTTTTTATGGGCCTCAATTCAAGCCAATATCTCTTGGTCATCCTCTTTGGGCTGATGGCCATAATTAACATTGAGGTAAGTTGATTATCTCACTAATTAGGATTTTATCATGCCCCACAGGTCCCAATATCATGGTTTTGCTCTCCCTAGTAGTGAATATATGACATAATAATAAGCAAAAATCACTCACAAAGTATCATGAGTTGACCCCAAAAACTTTCCCAATGCACTCTTTAGGACATGTAATCAAGAATATTGATATGCTAATGAATTCTACAATATAAATTGTTAATAAATTCATAAAGATGAAAAATATCAAGTTTATAATATTACAAACTTTATCCCTTAAAGGAGGCATCATCCCAGTGCCTATACAAATAAGTGAGGATAATGTTAGTATAAGATATTTTTATATTTTTAAGTGACACTTTGTTCACTAATTTAGTCCTATTTGAATACTACCTATTATATGTCATGAATTTGAAGGATATTGACATGACCTAGTTGTGTTTTCTCCTCATACACTAGGGTAAGTTTTAGTGGCCCATACATAAATGAACTTGGATTTTTTTGGTAATTTTCAAAATATGTGTTTCAAATGTATATTTAAATTTAATTTATGATGTTTAAGTGTGCATTTGAATTGACATATGAAACATAACTTGTCTTAGAATATATGTTAATGTGTGACTATATGAAAAACTCATAGATAGATGGTAGTATTTTTTTAAATAATATGATTTTATTTTTGAATGATAATAATCTCATAACATAACAAACACAATGTCAAATGATAAGTCTACTATCATTTGATAGCTATAGTGTTTCTTGATAGTGTTGTTTGATATTATCATTATTGCACGACAATATTATTGTCACTCGATAGTAATGTTGTCACTGATAACATTATTATCAGTTGACATCATTATTATCTCTTGATAACATAAGTCTCACTCAAAAACATAGTTATTTGAAAACACCATAGTTTTCCTATGATAACTACACTATTGAATGATAACTGCACTACCAAATGACATTTATGTTGTCTAATGGGTGAAAAAATTATGAGTAAGTGAAAACTATGCTAGCGAGTGATAGAATCACCTCCATATGGTAGTTATGATGATATGCTTCATAAATTTAGTCCTTTGAAGATTATATATTACATACAATGAAAAATAATCTCACATTAACTTTCGATAGAGTGGTGAATTATATTTATTATGTATAAAATTTATTTTAAATAATAGGTGAGCCAACCTAGAAAAATAACTTACACCTAGATAATTTAGGTGAATCCACATTATTCACCACCTAATAACATAGCTAAATGCCAATTTTTAAAACTAAAATATTCATGAATTAACAACAAATAGCCACTAAAATTTACCCTATCATACACTACATGTAAATTATTCCAAAAAAATGTAAGATGGAAAAAAGACATATTTCCTCAACAAAGTTACACAAAACACATCATGAATACTAAATAGAGAAAGAGGAATAGATAAATGATAATTAATAGGGATGATAATTTCCACAATGTTGAATGGAAAGTCAAACTGAGGATTTTGAGGTCTCACTTTAATAAAAATCTTATCCCATAAATCAAACTCTCTAAGATTTATTTTCAAGTCTACAAAACTATTTTTTTCTATTAGAGACAACCTTCAATATTTTATTACTGAGAAACATTTGAGTTTCATAATCATGTAGGGTTTTAGGTACTATTTTAGCACTATTTTAAAAAACTTCCTATCCAAGGGGAATTCTACATTTGTGACCATATAGAGCTTCAAAATAAGTCATATTTATAACAGAATGATAACGATTATTGTAACAAAAATAAAAAAAGTATTGTTAATCTTCCCACTTAGTTTGTTGATCCATCACATACATTATTTTCATGCCTTCATCCACTTAGTTTAATATCTTAGTTTAATCACCCATTTCAAGGTAGAATGAAGAAATAAAATTTAGTTTAACTCCAAATATAGTAGTCAAGGTTTTCTAAAACGTTAAGGTAAACAACTTATCTCAATATGAGATAATAAATTTATAAACTTCATGAAGGTGAACTATTTCTTTCACAAATATTTTAGTAATGATAAGGGTATCATATTTCATATTACCTATAGTAAAATGTGGAACCTTGGTGAACTTGTCAATCACCACCAAAATAGTTTCATGCTCACCTCAAGATTTGAGCAATCTTGATATGAAATCCATGGAAATTATAGACCATTTATCCTTAAGTATGGAATTAGGATAATTAATCCACTTGGATGAAAATTCTTGGCCTTAATTTTTTAAATTCTAAGCATGTTTACATAGACAATCACATATTTCTTTAGTTTAGGATAAAACTAGAACTTTTTGAGTTCATGTGTCATCTTTGTGACATGAGGATGAGAAACTTTTATAGTATGCACCTCTTCTAAGACTTTCTCCCTTAAATTTTAAAAAATTAAGAACATAAATCCTTTGTTGATTCCTTATAATATCATCTAAGTCTAAGGAATAATCAAAAAAAGCTTCAACCCTAGGCTAATTCTATGTAAATTTTCTTATAAAATCATCAATTAACTATTTTTCTCACACAAACTTTATGAAATTTGACCTTAAAATAGAAAGAGGGGTAAAATAAATACATCTGCAGAGTCTACCAACAACATTATTTTAATTATATTTGACATAATATATGTCCATGTCATACTTTTATATCAGTTCTAGCCATCTACACTACCTTCCATTTAGACCATCATATGAATATAGATGAATAAGGATAAAATGGTATGATTTTACCTTGAAGTGTTTTCCAAGTAGTAAATTTTTCCAATACATGAGTGCATGAACCACTATAACTAGTTTCATATAATGAGTTGGGTAGTTTTTTTCATACTTTTTGAGTTCATGATACTCACAAGTAAGCACTCTATCATATTGGGTTAGAATTCCACCAAACATATTGATATATTCATTAATATAGATTTAAAATTTACCATTTGGGTTTGGAATTATGATTATAGGTGTAGTAGTTAATAATTCCTTGAGTCTTTAGAAATATTCCTCACATTTATGTGCCCACACAAATTTATTCTCCTTGCAATGCAAAGTGAAGTGATTGGGTCAGCCACCCTAGATAAATTCTCTACAAACCTATGGTAAAAACAAGATAACCTCATGAAACTTCTCACTTCATGAACATTCTTAAGATTAGGCCACTCTTTAATATATTTTATCTTGGTGGGATTAATAATAAATTTATTATTTTAAAATGATATGCCCAAAAAAATAAATTTTATTATAAAAGAAAAAAGATTTAGAAATCTTACCATAAATCTTATGTTGCATTAGCCATTTCAAGACTAAAAATCAGTTTTGATTATGTTCTACTTCATCCCTTGAGTAAACTATAATATCATCAAGGAATGCCAAAAAAATATCCAGTAAATCTATAAACACATTATGCATCAAATTCTTTAATGTTGTTGGTGCATTAGTCATCCAAAGGGCATGACATTGAACTCATAGTGGTCATACCAAGGTTGAAAAGTAATATTGTGTACATCCTCTTCATTGATTTAGATTTCATGTGATCCCAAAAGAAGGTATATTATGGATAAAAATGCAACACCTCTCGTTTGATCAATAATGTCATCAATCCTAGGCAAAGGATACCTATTCCTGATTATGACTTTATTCAACATCCTATAACTGATATAAAGCCTTAATTTTTGGTTTTTATTTACAAAGATAATGGGATCACCACAAGGAAAAAAGATGGTATAATTATCCCTTTATTCATGATCTCGTGTAAATGATCCTTAAACTCTTGTAAATATAAAAAAATTATCCTATATGACACATTTGATGTAGTGTAGATTTAAGCACAATGTCATTTATGAAATAAAACTCTCTTATTGATGTTTATCCTGAACATTATTTGAGAAATACATCATTAAATTATTATAATACCAAAAAGTATCTAAATGTAGGTTTTCTTTTCTTAGCTATATATTTCACTTCCACATAATATATATTGTATCCTTCATGGACTACCTAGTTCAATTTTAAGGTCTACATAATTTTACAAGTAACTATTTTTAAGATTCTTTGAATTCCCACCATATTTCCTATATCATCTAAGCACTACACTCTTGATAAAATAATCATTTATAGATTGACACCCTTGCAACCAACCCATGCCAAGAATCATATCATAAAAACCCAATGGTGCTATAAATAAATTTATCTTGGTCCTAAAGACCCCCAAGTCAAACTTGACTTGCTCCAAACATTATGAAACTAGAATAGTTATTTTACCCATGGTGAACTCTACCTCCCATCACTCTCTTGCTCTCATGGGTTGAAAATTACATTTACCTAAAATGGAAGGAGAAATAATACTATATGTATCTCCAAAATCAATTAAAATATCCAAGGAAAAACCTTAAATCATACCTTAGGTTTCAATTAATGTGGACTGAAAATCAACATTTTGACTATCAATAGTGAAAAATACCTAATGATTGGTAAGTTGGTTACTTTGTATCTTTGTCAAATACTTATTATAGTTATTTTCACCACATTACGATCATTTTAATGCTCCCTATGGAGGAAAGCATATTGAATTAACACCTCTTTTTAGGCCATGATGATAAGGATGTGGTTGAATTATGTTCACATTGTTAGGCCTAAAGAAACTTTGAGGTATTTAGCTACCTCCATTCTAGTTTTTAAATTTACCATAATTATAATATTTTTTCCCCAAAACTCTTATTTTTTTTTCTTAAATTTATTATTGGCAGGTGAAATAAAGGACTTAGATTACTTTCTATTGTTATAGAATTTTGGTCTAGCATTTATGCAATACTTTCCTTTTCTTCAACATGATGAGAATTTGGTCATGTTCACATTATGAATCAATACTTCATGTAATACCAAATTGAACTTAGTGATTTTAGTTTTTTCAACATGCATGTAATTGACATAACATATAATGCTAAGAAATTTGTTCTCATACTCAGCCATAATTATTGTTTTGTTTCAAAGTTGATATTTGTTAATATTGTGTTCTCTTTTGATTTGCATTTAACTATGTTTTCAATAATTTACTTTCAAATGTTTTTTAAGTAAGATTTAAGGGTTCATATTATTTAAGTGAATAAATATGGTTCCACCATAGTGTGGCATCACTTATTAGCCAATCTAATCCTTGACATTAGTGTTCATATCATTCATAGTGAAATACTTCTACAAATTTACCAATTAGCTTTATTAGTATCATCAGATTCTTCCCTAGCATAATTTAGAGGTGGAATCTTCTTTAGTTCCTTGATGAAGGGATTAGGTACAAATATTAAAACTAGAATCTCCTCTTCCACTTCTATATGGTTTTTTTCTAGCCTATTTTTGTTAAGGCCTAGTTTTCCATCCAATTTTCTTAGGCATCTAACCATTCTAAATAGTTATGAGCACCCAAATAATACAACATAAACTTTCATCATTTCCTAGAGGTGGGTTTTTACTATCGTGGGAATTAGAATCAACATTGGTGTTATCATTTCCAATGACATTAGAATTACCATCAATATAAGGGTTTTCATTCCTATGCATGTTTCTATTTTACCTCATTCTAAACTTATTGCCTCTTGTAGGATTTTTTCCACCCTCACCTATTATTATTTATTTTATCACCATCCTAAGATATGCAAGCCAAATTTATCTTAGTTAGTTACCCATATATTTTTAGGGTATAAACTTTTGCTCTAATACCACTATCATATCCTCTAAAAATCAAACCATAATTTTTTTGCATAAGCAAAGATATTAGGGTTTATAAATAATTACCCAATAACCAAAGATATGTTTAATATTCCTCAAGCATACCTTCATGCCACTTACACACTCAACTCAGTTATGCTTCTACATGCCAAATTTATTTATCATGTATAATATTGCATAACAACATTCAAATAAAGGTCAATCACATAAACTTGATTAGTCCTTGATTCATTTTTAAAAATCTGTAAGAAAATTGCTAAGGTTTCATTTCTAGGTTGGTATTTAGTTTCAAAACCCTATATTAGGTCACTTATATCTTTTTTATTCTATCTAAATTTATGAGACCTTATTCAAAACAAAATTTGGAAGGAAACTATAAGAACAAGTCCCTTCTTGATTAAATTAATCTACCATTACCTCGACATGATATTCTAGGTTGATGAGCTTATACCAATAATATCTATTTGAATTTAGAGCTCAACATGATTACATGGAAATACAATATACTCAAAATATTACCATCTCATCAATTAAACATAATGGTCTTTTAGAACATTCAACCTAATTTTAAAGCTATCAATATAGTACATAGCTACTAACATTGTCATATTTATCTATTTTAACATTTTAACAACTTTATTCTTGATAATAGTTTATAAGTCATTTTTCAATACTCTAAGTTCTAAGTATACCTAATATCATGATTCCCTTAAATATCACACCTTAATAATCAAAACACATAAATCCATTAGGGAAAATAATTATAATTTCAATTCATGCATCCAAAAAAAAAGTATCAAGCATATTCTAGCATGACAATCCTAGTTCCATCAAATGAAACATGCATCCATTAATCTTACTAAATTGAATAGTGTAAAAAAAGGAGCATACCTATCTATCCATATCATTATTTATTATTAATAAAATATCCTTAACTTACATACTTAGTTTTAGACCAAGTTACTAATAGTCATATCAATTATGAGTATGCATTCTTGATTATAAATTGAGTTTATGCCATAAGTTCATATTCTAATAACCATATCAACATATCCCATGCATATTATATAAACTGAGTTAAGAGAAATAATCATATGTAAGTGAAAATAGTAATAAATATATGACCATAAATTTCATACCTAAATTCACATAATTTTATTTGTCTTTAAAATTAATAAAGTCCAATTTCCACTTAATTACATCTGTATTATATTAAAAATGAGATTCCAAACCCTAACATCAATATTTTATAGGGTTATCCTGAGAATAAAACAAAATTATTGAGCCTAATAGTGCAAATAGATAATGTATATTTTTCCATACGTAGAAAACATTGATTAAGTTTTTAAAAATAAATTTCAAATGCCACCTATTACTAGGGCACTGAATGACATCTTCTTGCTATTTAAATTGACAGTGTTATCATAGTAAATAATAAAATTAACAACCAGCATATTTTCTTAACAACCACCATACCACATTTCACATGCATCTTTCTTATCATGATGAACATGGGTAGCATATCCATAAGTATAATAATTCATTCAAACCATATAAAATTACTATTTTAAACAACCTTATATTTATGTACTCTACCTCAAAAACATAGTCAAGCATATAAACTAGAACATTAAAAGTTGTACTTGTATATTGAGTTTATTCCAAAACTAAGTAGACATTAAAATTATTAATATTAACTACTATTATTCAACCCTAATGCAACTTCAAATACAAAAAACCATATTGTATAGTTGGCATTTTATGGAGCCTGAGTTCTAAGCATAGTTAGGCCTTCCAAGTTCTCAAGTAAAATAATAATTATAGAGAAGTTTCATTTATTTAAGAATAACATCAACACCAAATATCAAAACTCAGTCCTAATATGAGTTTAAATGAATATAACAAGGGTCATAACTCAATTTCCATAAAGGGTGAGTAAATTGATGTTAATTTCACAATTACATTACCATTAACTTTATCAACTCCTGTAGTAGGATTATTTAAATTTCAAGATAAAAGTGTTTAATAGTATAGTCAACATAAGTCATACCAAGTACAATTATAGGACTATTTTGAGTCCTCAAATATAGTCCAAATCATTTGTGAAATCTAATTTGCATGGATAGGGAAGAATAGGGGTCAAGGTATGCCCTTTAAAGTTCCCTTGATTAAGACCCTTCATAGCATTTTTTAAATGAAATGGTACATAATCATAAATCTAGCTAATACAAATAAAAGAATCTTGAAAAAAATAATATAATATATGCTACAGCCTCAACTCAACATCATCAATTAACTCCCTTCTATCCATGTGATAAAATGATGCAATTAAAATAACACAACCATCCATTATATAGTCTTGCAAGAAATAGGGCATTCACTTCATGTAATAAAACAAATATTTCCCTTGGTAAAATTATAATATGGATGAACAAGGGTCTTTTTTTCCATATAAGGTTCAAACAATGTGAATATATCAATGCAAACCTGGTTAACAAAATAATACCATACATCAAATCCACTAGTAAGACTATAATATTTCCACCTAAATTGGTGTAAGAGTAAATACAAATAATATATTGTCTAATACAATAATTTTAATGATGAAAAATATCATCAAATTAATTAGAGAGAATTTTCAACTCTAATTAGATAAACTCAAAGTTTCATCTTCACATTGTAGTTGTTTAATAAAAATGGAAATTTATAAGATGATCCCTCCATTAATGGCCATTACAACCCCAACCCATCATCTTGGATATGTAGCAGTCCCCCAAGTAGAATGATAAAGTAGTTAAAATGCATACACTTTATGATATATATATATATATATATATACATATATATATATATATATATATACATATACATATATATATATACATATACATATATATATATACATATATATATATATACATATATATATATATCTATATACATATATATATATGTATATATATATATGTATGTATATATGTGTGTGTGTGTGTGTGTGTATATATATATGTGTGTGTGTGTATATATATATGTGTGTGTGTGTGTGTGTGTGTGTATATATATATATATATATATCCATTTCCACCATGTAATACACACTAGGGTTTCTAATAGTATGTAACATGGGAGTAAAAAATAATAAACAAACATAAAACAAAATGAACTATTAGTTCATGATGGTCCAGGCATTTCCATCCACCATCAATGGTAGAGTTCTTAGGGAAATGATCCATTTTAATTTCCCTTACATCCATCTAAGGCATATAAGCAACTATGCATCAAATCCTCTCAAAACGTATTTAGGGAAGGAGTAAAAAATACAACTAAGGTTTTCCACTATCAAACTCTCTTAACCATCAATGTATACATAACTAAAAAAATTATCAATAGAGGTAATAAAATCCACTAAGGCATATAATTAGCATTAAGAATCATATAAGGGAGAGAGTGAAAGAAATGGAAAGCTATGCAAAGACACTAAATGCCTTAGAAGAGCTCCCATCTCTTCATCTCTACCACTTAATTATCCATGTCAATAATTATGGCACAAAAGATAAAATAACATCAAAAATGAATAATTATAAGGATAATAAAAATGAGTGAATCAAACCTACATCTCACATCAAATATTTATTTTATGCCTTATAAGTTCCTAAAAATGTTATCCTTCATGTCTTTTCCTTTTTTATTATTTTTATTCTTGACTTCCTACCTTCTAATATTTATAATTCTTATAAATAACCAAGAAAAACTTCCCCCATTTATTCCATTGAGCAAAATCCAAATCATGGAAAAGTCGGGAAACCATTTTTTTTAATTCCACTATGCCCTAGCCTCCTATTTTCTCCACATTTTGTGTGGCAGGGCCTTTTCCTTCCCTTTTTTGTTTTCTTTCTTTCCATTCTTATTATTCCTTTTCTCTCTTCTACTATCTCTACTTCCCCCTTGTAAAATAACTACATGGGTTTTTTAATTATCTAATCATTAAACTTTTTAAATATTTAATAATAAAATATAATGCCAAGGTTAAAATATGTGACCATGTGATCTCTTAACTTTACACTTACACCCAGCACTATAAGTTAAATTATAAGGTGCATAGATAATGCAAGGCTTAAATCACCCTAGCACTCAATAAAGTGATTTTTAATAATACAAGAATTTTCCATAAACATTATAATATAACAAGCACTAGGTTTTGTCATGCTAACTTCGATTACACATTGAAATATAATGTATTTTTTTGCAAAGGGTGTACAAGAACCTTAGTGATTTTTAATTGAGTAAACTTAGGTCATAAGTTGTAGGAGAACCATGAAGGATATATATGAGCTATCAGCTCCCAAAATTACAGTAATGGGTCTTCTAATAAATCTTATGAGGGTTTTCTCTAACTTGAGGTGAGTGAGATGTGGCAACCATTTTTCTCTTGTAGCCAAATATCTCCTAAATGGTCAAAATTTGGTTAGTGGGGGCCATATATTTTGAATAATTATCCCAATAAATAAACCATGTTTTTAGGTACATCTAGATTCACATTTTAATGGTGTACACATCCGGAAGGCAATTCATTGATTGGGTTAATGACTCAGAATACATGTCCCCTACTGACCAACTTTTGGTCATTTAAGAGAGATTTAGCTATGAGATAAAATTGGTTACCACATATCTCTCACCTCAAGTTTGAGAAAATACTCCTAGTATATATTATAGGGCCCATCCATGAAAGTGTGGGAGCTAATGACTCTTATCTATCCCTCATGATTATCCTACATTTCAAGACCTAAGTTCACTCAGTTTGCACATTTAGAGACATTAAGATTTTCCTCAAGGATGTGTCTGATCAACTATAACCTTTTCTCTTAGAGCCTAAATAAGATCAGATAATGTTTGTTCTATCATTAAAATTCCCATTTAGATGTGCCTAAAAATATGGTTCATAAATTGGGTTAATTAGCTAGAATATATTCCCCCTAATGACCAATATTTGGCCCTTTAAGAGAGATTTGGTTACAAGATAAAATTGGTTACCACATCTCGCTCACCTCAAACTATAGAAAATACTTATAATATTTCATATATTACCTATCCATTAAAGTTTTCAAGATGTTGTCTCATATATATCCCTCATGGTTCTCCTACAATGTAAGATAGAAGTTCACTTAGTTTCAACACATAGTGATGCTGAGATTCTCTTCAGGGATGCATCTGACCAACTATAACCTACACTCCTAGGGATTAACAGAATTTGGATAATGGTTATTCTAGCCTTAAAATAAGCATATGAGCATTCCTTCAAAGATATTTTGTTAATTGGGATACTGAGTTAGAATATATGCCCCCACTGGCTAACTTTTGGCCCTTTAAGCGGATTTGGCTATGAGAGAAAACTGGTTGTCATGTCTCACTCACCTTGAGTTAGATAAAATACTCCTAGAATTTCTTAGAGGACCTATCCATGCATTTTTTAATCTAGCGTATTATCTCTATCCCTCATGGTTCTCCTACAACATGTGACTAAAGTTCACTTGGTTTGCACACTCAATTATACAGAGATTCTCTTTAGGATGCATCTAATTAACTACAAACTTCACTCCCAAGGCTCAAAAAATATTGAAAAATGGTTTTTATAAACTTTAAACACCCATATATACATGTTCATGAATATGGCTCACTAATTGGGATAATAATCTACAATATATAGCCCCCACTAACCAACTTTTGGCTATTTGATAGAGATTTGGATATGAGATAAAATTGGTTTCCACATCTATCTCAACTTGATTTAAATAAAATACTTATATTATTCTTTATATTAACCATTAATTCAAGTTCGGGAGCTAATTTATTATTTTTATCCCTCACATTTCTCATGTAATGTATGATAGAAGTTGGCTCAGTTTGCATACTTAGGGATGTTGAGATTCTCTTTAGGGATGTGTCTAATCTATTGCAACCTTCACTCCTAAATCATGATAGAAACCATAAAATGGTTTTTATATCCTTAAAATTTCCATTTGTATGTTTTCAAAAATATGTTTTATTTATTTGGCTAATGAGTCAAAAAATATGGCCCCCACTGACCAAATTTTAGTCATTTAAGAGAGATTCGGTTGAGAGATAAAAATAGTTACCACATCTTTCTCAACTTGATTTAGATAAAATCATAATGGTATTTCTTAGATGACCCATCCATAAAAGTGTGGGACATGATATATTTTTTCTATCCCTCATGGTTCTCTTACAATGGTTAATGGAAGTTGGCTCAATTTCCACACTTAGGGACATTGAGATTCTCTTCAAAGATGCATCTAATCAACTACAACCTTCACTCCTAGGGTGTGATGGATAGTGTACAATGGTTTTTCTATAATTAAAACACCAATTCAGATGTGCTTATAAATACAGATAATGATTCATAATATACGGCCCCCACTGACTAACTTTTAGTCATTTAAGAGAGATTTGGCTATGAGAGAAAACTAGTTAATCCATCTCACTCACCTTAAGTTATAAAAAATAATATTGGGATTTATTATAGGACCCATCCATGAAATTTTAGGATATAAATACATTTATCTAACCCTCATTGTTCTCCTACAATGCATGACAAAAATTGGCTCAGTTTCCACACTCAGGGATGCTCATATTCTCTTTAGGGATGCATCTGATCAATTACAACCTTCACTCCTGAGGCATGATGGAGACTAAAATGGTCATTATAACCTTAAAATACCCATTCATATGTGCCTAAAAATATTTTTCATTCTTTGGGGTAATTATTTAAAATATATGGCCCCCACTGACCAACTTTTGGTTGTTTAAAAAATATTTAGATTTGAGAGAAACAGGTTGCCACATCTCGTTCACATTGAGTTAGAGAAAATCCTCCTAGGATTTTTTAGAGGACTCATCTATGGAAGTTTGAGAGATAATTTATTATCTTTATCCCTAATGGTTATCCTAAAATGTGTGACCAAATTTGGCTTGATTTCTACACTCAATAATGTTGAGATCCTTTTCAAGCATGCATTCAATCAACTACAACCTTCATTCCCACGGCATGATAGAGATCAAACAATAGTTTTTATATCCTTAAAAATACCATATAGAAGTGCATAAAAATATGGTTCATTGATTAGGATAATGAGCAAGAATATAAGACCCCTACTAACCAACTTTGGCCATTTAATAGAGATTTGATGGTGAAAGAAAACTAGTTTCCACATCTTGCTCACCTAGAGTTAGATAAAATACTCCCAATATTTATTAAAGGACCCATCCATGCAAAGGTGGGATATGATGACTTATATTTATCCCTCATGATTATCTTATAATGTATGACTGAAGTTGTCTCAATTTGCACACTTAGAGATGTTGAGATTCTCTTTAAAGATACATTTGATCAACTATAACCTTCACTCTTGGGGCATGATGGAAATTGGATAATGGATATTCTATCCTTAAAACTCACATTTGGATGTGCTCATAAATATGGTTCATTTATTGGGCTAATGATTCAGAATATACATCCCCTATTGACCAACTTTTAGCCATTTACTAGAGATTTAGTTGTGAGAAAAATTTAGTTGATACATCTAACTCACCTCAAGTTAGATATAATCCTCCTAATATTTCTTAGAGAACCTATCTATGCAAGTGTGGGATTTTACAAATTAACTTTAGCCCTCATGTTTCTTCTATAATACATGACTGAAGTTTACTTAGTTAAAATTTACATTTAAATATAATGTCATTTTTTTTCAAAGGGCATACACCATTTTTGAAATTTCTAAGGCTCGAGATTGTGCCCAAGCCTAAAGGGAATAAACCCTTTGTAAATGGAGTATGCCCTTTTCAAAGGGTGTATGAATTTTTATGTTTAAAAAGGGCATACACCCTTTGAAAAGGGTGTATGCCCTTTACAAAACTTAAAGGGTGTAAACCCTTTCTATTTTTTTCATTTTCACTACATCATTTCTAAAACCTACAGTGAATTTTATAGGTTTGGAGTTTTATTCAATGAATATTTCTCTCTATTTAATCATAAACCATGTGTTTTCTTTGGATTTGTATCCTACCAATGGGATTTTGAAATTTTAGTTTCTATCTCAGGTATGTTTATATTTAAATTTAAATTTTTCCATTCGTATTTATATTTATTTATGCATGTAGGGTTTTGAAATTAAATTTGCATTATATTTTCTTGTATTACCTAAAAAACTATATTTCTATAATTCTAGAAACATAATTAAATGATAGAACCATTGCATGAATAAAATGTAAATAACACCATGAAGAATTTGATTTTACACAAGAATAAGTTCAATTATATGAATAATACAATGCAAAACATCAACAATTACAAATAATTATTAATGGTTTACATCACTCCTCAGTTGATACTTCATGTAATTCACTGGCCAATACACTAGAGACTATTTTTAATGAAGTGGGAAATGTAACTTCTCAACTCGATACAGTGTTGCATCAAAAAAAGGTCCTAAAATAATTTTATTCTAATAAATTATCATATGAATATGTTAAGAAAATATAACAAAAGAATATGTGTTTACTTTGTTTTTTAAGCATGAAACCAATCAACCACTATTGGCTAATTACAAATATATTAGTATTGATTAGTGTGTTCATGAGGGGATAAAAAAATAACTTTTGGGATAGGTGGTGGATGGTTTTTTATGAACCTCCATGCAACAATAATGAGGTTCTATTATACTTTTTGAGAAAATTCTATTGTGAGTTTGTGTTTTATAAATTATTTTTATATGAAGGCCTCCCAAGGTAGTGGAGGTGGGTATTCATTTGATAGACCTAGTGCTAGGTGATATCAACACCATCATAAACAAGTTCAAAGAAATAGAAGGATGATAACACATGCTTTTATCCCTAAAATGTTGAATCATAGTATACATATGGACACCCTTGAGGTAGTTACGAGTTTGACACAAATTATTAACCATGGTATGCATACATTGAAGACTTTTGCTTCACCTATAGGTTATGAGATGTCTAGTAGTAGTATTAGTGTTAGTGCTAGTGGTTCTAGTGGTATTGGTGGTGGTGGTATTGGTAGCAATGGTAGTGGTGCTAGTGGTTTTGGTGGTATTGGTATTAGTGCTAGTGTCCCTCCTCTTATTCATGTTATAGTTCTTATACATTATTTCATAGCATGTGGGAAGAAGTGTATGGGACCTCATATTCAATTTTGACATACACATGCTACATTTATAGAGACTAGATCTACCTTTGTGTAGTGTACCAATTCCAAACCAGAGCATTCAATACCTTAGGATACTAGCATGCCATAGCATCTGTCACCTGTAACTATTTTAGTAGTATATACCAGTAGTATACCATACACTATGCTAGTTGTAGTACCTTTACCCACTCCTCTCAGGACCCATCAGCCTATTATGGAGGATTTATCTACTTCTCCATCTATATTTGATACACAAGTTTACTTTTAATTATAGTTTGTTTATGTTTATATAAGGATATTAAGTTTATTTTCAAGTATATGTTTATTTAATGACTAATTTATTTGACTAAACTTTTTATTGGTTACTTTTATAGATTATTAGTGATATTTTGTGCAACTTGGCAAGTGTTAAAGTTTGATTCTATTGTAGAGACTGTAATTAGCACTGGTGTACCCTATACTTAGGTTTGAAAACTTTCATATTACATATTTATTCATATATATTTATTATCCCTTGAACAAAAAACTATTTTTTAAGATATATATATATATATATATATATATATATATATATATATATATATTACATTCATAGATTTGTTATCATGTTCATTGGATTCACACATTATTCATTTATTAGTTTTATAGATGATGAGGGATGATATGGGCACCCATCATGGATAACAAGAAGGTTCACCTAATGTCGGGGTTACATTTTAGGATCCACTTTCTTTGTAATAGGTCATGATTCAGGGATGGAGACTAGTGAGAACACATAGTAAAATTGTTTTTAGCTTTAGGTAATGATATTCTATCATATTTACATAAATATATGCACATCTAGATCTAAAAATATATGCATGATCCATAAGATTCTTCATCATAGGTGTACATACATTCTCATGGCCCTAGACAACCATTTATATGGAATATAGTGAGTCTAAAATCATTTTGAAAAATTTTATTCTTGAAAATTTTATCATTTTCAATATATAATTTTAATGTATTAAATTTTATATTTCATATGATGTGCAGACATGACAATTATCAAAGGCTATGGATCAAATATTTGACAACTCACATGTTGAGAGGAGAGTCTTTCCTCTTATTGAGGTATCCAAAACCCATGGCTCTACATCTATGGCAATAAAGCACAATTAATATAGAGGCAATGAGGATTGGAAGAGCTAGTTTTATGTTAGGGGTCTAGTTGCAGGCATTATCAATTTTATATGTTGATATGGCCAACATTATATGCCTATATGTCCCACATTATATAATGATATTTCCCACATTGTATGCCTATATGATGTTATGTTCTACATTTTTTATTGATATTTTTCTTATTGTTTATGTTGAATTATGACATAGAACTTTGCATATACACATATATACTATTCAAAAAATAAAGTTCTTTTATCTATGTGTATTTTATATTTTGATCATATGATTTTTTCACACATATTATTGGTTAGTGATCATTATTAATTCATATATACCTTTAAAAAATCCACATTTTTCTCTAAGTTAGGTGCTTCATCATTATGTATATTTTACATTTACGTGCACGATATGTAATCTACTACAACTTTGACACAACTCTTTTTATGTCAAATATTGCCAAAAAATGTTAATTTTGGGGTTACAAGTCCTATAAGACTTATTTACTCAACAATAGTTCTTATAATCAAAACAAACACCTTTATAAACTTCTTTGATCCTTAACATGCATAACGAAATCAACTTCTAAAAGTAAGTGTCCTTGAATATTAGAAACAACTGAAGATTAAAGAAACATCATAAACATCATAAATAATAAAACAACATATATTCATGAAGTACAATGAAATCATTTAATAACTGAAAACCTATTCATATCTTTATTCACAATGCATATACAACTTCTTAAGGCCATATAATGTCTTATTTCCTTGAGATCATACAAGGTTTGTATCATGGGATGTTTTGACATGTTAGGTACTAATTAAAGATTTTATAATGTTTGTAATGGGTTAAAAATTTTCCTATAAAGTGTTTCATAATGTCTTAGATGTGAAAATCATCGAAAATACAATGTAAGCTAAGAATAACAAACTTGTAACTACCCTCTATGCATGGAGATGGCCTTGTATAAAGTTTGTTTGCATGTCTTAGTATGTTTAAAATATAAAAATGCATGTGGATAAGAGGGATTATTTTTTAAAATGTTAATAGGTTTGGATAAAGGAGAAGAAACCTTGGGTACTCAAAAAAAGAGAAGAATATGACAACTTCTACCAAGCTGGAGATGGACTGTGTGTCCAAAAGTTGTAAAAAGTTACTAAATAAATAATATTTTTTATATTTATATGTTGGATCATGAACTGTAATAATTAGGTAAATTTTTTCTCAATATTTTCTAAGGTGTAAATATCCTAAGAATGTTTAACTTGTATGCCTTGGGTCTTGAAAGTCAAATGCAATCCTACAATCCAAGAGTAATTTGGTAAGTTTCATATTTATTAAGATTGTTTACTAAGAAAGATTGTTAAAATAGATGAAGGAGGGTTATTATAATATTTTCCAAGTGTTATTAGGTCTTTAACATGATATAAATATAATATAATGGATTCTTAAAGCTCTCAGCATGTACAATTGTGTTACCAGTCTAGAGTTTAGCAAGACTAAAAGTTTTCTAAGTTGAGTTTTATCTAATCAAGTGAGACACAAATTTGTATGGAGTTTATAAAGAGTGTTTAGAAGGTGATATATTTAGTTTTTAATTAAAATAAAATATAAATGAAATAAATAAGTTGTGGGTTTTTATAGAACAAGGAAACTTAGTTAATAACCCAAAACTTTGTGTATTGGCTTGTTTAATGTATTTGAGGGATTGTTCATGATTAGTGACTATTGGAAGAGGTGTAATGAGTTAGTTCAGACCCTATAAAATATTTATATTCTTTTGGATAACTTAAATCCTATTTTTAAATATTAAAGACTATTTAAAACTATCACACAATCCTTCAAGAATGTTTAGAACTCTAATTTTTTTATTTATTAAACATATTATGATTAACCAAGGTAATATAACTATTAGAAGAGGTATAAATAGGTGGGGAAGACATTTTATAGGTCTTCAATGGTTTTTAATGTCTCTAAAACCCAAAATATTCCATTTTTATCCCTCTCAACCTTGTAACAAACCTATTTAAGCCTAGACTAGGGTTTATAAAAGGAAAGTCAAATAAATTTTATTTAAACCACCCAAAAATCATGAAATTTATTAATCAAGTGTAATTTAATGTTTAATAGAGGATTCATGAACTTTTGGATTGGTAAATTATTGTACAGTATGGTCATCATCTCTATGGGAGTGCATTTGGCCTAGAAAGGCCTAATTGACAACGAGGTAAATTGATTTAGGTGGTTTATGTAGCCACATATAAATGGTAATTTTAAGGCTAGAATGACTATTATATAGTATTTGATGGCCCTAAGAGTTAAGGTTACATTTTATCACATGCATCTCTAAAGAGAATCTCATTTTCCATGAGTTTGAAAACTATGTAAACTTTAGTAATGCATTATAGGATAACCACGAGGACTAGAGATGAGCCATCAGCTCCCACACTTACACAGATGGGTCCTATAAGAAATTTCAAGATTGTTTTATCTAACTCAAGGAAATAAAAACACTAAAACTATTTTTATCTCACAGGCAAATTTATCTTAAAGGGTGAAAAGTTGGTTAATGGGGTGTATATTCTAACTTGTTAGCCAAATTGATGAATCGTCTATGCATGCATATATATGGGTGTTTTAAGGCTATAAAAACCATTATCTAGTCTCCATCAAGCCCTAATATCAAAGTTTGTTGTTGATCAAATGCATGTTTGAAGAGAATATCATCATCCCTAAGTGTTCAAATTAAGTGAACTTTGGTCATGTGTTATAGGAGAATCGTGAAGGATAGAGATGAGATTTTATCCCCCACACTTGCATATATGGGTCCTCTAAGAAATTAATTAAAAGTTGGTCAATGGAGAGTATATTATAAATCATTAACCCAATTAATGAACCATATTTATGGTCACATCCAAATGGGATTTTTAATTATAGAATGACCATTTTTTTGTCTTTATCAAGCCTAGGGAGTGAATGTTGCATTTGATCGGATGCATCCCTATAGATAATCTCAATGTCCCTAAGTGTAGAAACTGAACAAACTTTGGTCATGTGTTTTAGAAGAATTATGAGGGTTATAAGTGAGATATTAGCTCCCAAACTTTCATGGATGGGTCCTCTAATAAATTCTAGGAGAATTTTCTCTAAATTGAGGTGAGCAAGACACAGCAACCAATTTTCTCTCATAGTCAAATCTCACTTAAAGGGCTAAAATTTGGTCAATAATGTTGCATATTTTGAATTTTTAGCCTAATAAATGAACCATATTTATGGTAACATTTAGATGGGCATTTTAAGGCTATAAAAAAATTATTTGGTCTTTGTTAGGCCCCAAGAGTGAAGGTTATAATTGATCATATGCATCTTTGAAGAGAATCTTAATATCCCTGAGTATGGAAACTGAGCAAAATTTATTCATGAATTTGAGGACAACCATGATGGCTAGATATGATACATCAGCTCCCACACTTTCATGGATAAGTCTTCTAATAAATCCTAGGAGAATTTTCTCTAACTCAATGTGAACGAGATGTGGTAACTAATTTTTTCTTTCAACCAAATCTCTCATAAATGGCCAAAATTTGGTCTATGAGGGCATATATATTGACTCATTATCCCAATAAATAAATTTTATATTCATGCACATTCATATGGGTTTTTTAATTCTATAATGACCATTATCTTGTCTCTATCAGGCCCTAAGAGTGAAGGTTATAGTTGATCAAATGTATCCCTAAAGAGAATCTCAGTGTGCCTAAGTGTAAAAACTAAGTGAACTTTGGTCATGCATTTCAAGATAACCATGAGGGATATAGATTATTCATCGTATCCCACACTTAAATAGATGGGTCCTTTAATAAATCATAGGAGGAATTTTTCTAACTCAAGGTGAGTGAGACGTGGTAACCAATTTTATTTTGGAGCCAAATCTCACTTAAAGGGCTAAAATTTGGTCTATGGGGAGTGTATATTCTAAATATATAGCCAAATAAATTAAATGTGTGTGTGTGTGTGTGTGTGTGTGTGTGTGTGTGTGTGTGTGTGTGTGTGTGTGTGTGTGTGTGTGTGTGTGTGTGTGTGTGTGTGTGTGTGTGTGTGTGTGTGTGTGTGTGTGTGTGTGTGCACGTGCATGTGCACATTTGGAATTGAAATTTAAGGCTAGAATAACCATTATCTAGTCTCCATTAATCCCTAGGAGTAAAGGTTGTAGTTGATCAGATGCATCCCTAAAGAGAATCTAAGCATCCCTAAGTGTGCACACTGAGCAAATTTTGGTCACACATTGAAGGATAATTATGAGGGATAGATATTATCCATAATCTCCCACACATATATGTATTGGCCCTATAATAAATCCCAATAATACTTTCTCTAACTCGAGGCAAGCAAGATGTGGCAACCAATTTTTTATCACAGTGAAATCTCTCTTAAAAGGCCAAAAGTTGGTCATTGTGGGACATATATTCTAACTCATTATCCCAATAGACAAAACATATTTGTGATAAAATATATATGGGTATTTTAAGGCTATAAAAACCATTTTTTGATCTCTATCAAACCTTGGGAGTGAAGGTTGAAGTTGATCGGATGCATCCCTAAAGATAATCTCATCATCCCTGAGTGTGCAAACTAAGCAAACTTTAGTCATGAATTATAGGATAAATATTAGGTATATATATTACCATTATCTCACACACTTACACAAATAATTCCTTTAAGAAAGCCTAGGAGGATTTTATCTAACTCGAGGTGAGGATACATGATAACTAGTTTTCTCTCATAGCCAAATCTCTCTTAAACGACCAAAAGTTGGTCAGTGGGGGTGTATATTCTAACTCATTCTCCAAATATATGAAAAATATTTATATTAACATCTATATGGTAATTTTAAATCTAAAACAATAATTTTTTGATCTCTATCATGCCCTAGGAGTGAAGGTTGCAATTGATCATACGCATCCCTGAAAAAAATCTTAGCATCTTTGAGTGTGAAAAATAAGTGAACTTCAATCACACATTACAATAGAAATATGATGGATATATATAATTAATAATCTCCCACACTTTCATATATTATTATTCTAATAAATACTAGGATTATTTTCTCTAACCTAAGGCAAATGAGATGTGGTAACTAGTTTTCTCTCATAGCTAAATCTCTCTTAAACAACCAAAAGTTGGTCAATGGGGTCATATATTCTAACTCATTATCCCAATAGATTAACCATATTTTTTAACACATTTATATATATGTTTTAATTATATAATAACCATTGTCTAGTCTCCATCATGCCCCAAGAGTGAAGGTTGCAGTTGATCAGATGCATCCTTGAAGAGAATCTTAGCATCCTTGAGTGTGTAAAGTGAGCCAACTTCCATCACACATTATAGGATAACCATCTGGGATAGATACAATCCATTATCTCCCATAGTTTCAAATATTATTCCTATAATAAATCCTAAAATTATTTTTAATAACTCAAGGTGAGTGAGATGTGGCAACTAATTTTCCCTCGCATCCAAATCTCTCTTAGATGGCTAAAAGTTGGTCAATGGGGATCATATCTTCTAAATCATTAGCCCAATAAATGAACCATATTTTCATGAACATTTGTATGGGTATTTTAATTCTATAATTACCATTTTTTTATCTCCATCATGCCTCGATATTAAAGGTTATAGTTGATCAAACACATCCCTGAAGAGAATCTCAGTAAACCTGAGTGTGGAATCTAAGCCAACTTATGTCATGCATTGTAAGAGTACCATGAGGGATAGATACAAGACATAAGCTCTAAAACTTTAAAATTTAGTTCCTTTAATAAATACCAAGAGTATTTTTTATAACTCAAGGTGAGCGAGATGCGACAATTAATTTTCTCTCACAGTCAAATATCTCTTAAATAACCAAAAGTTGGTCAATGGGGAACATATATTTTGACTCATTAACCCACTCAATGAACCATATTATTTAGCACATTTATATGGGAATTTTAAGGCAATAATTACCATTTTATTATCTCTATCTCACCCTAGGATTGAATGTTATAGTTTATCAAATGAATCCTTGAAGAGAATCTTAGCATCCCTAAGTATGAAAATGGAGCCAACTTCAATCATGCATGGAAAGATAACCGTAATGGATAGAGATAAGATGTCAGCTCCCACACTTTCATATATGGGTCTTATAATAAATATTAATATAGTTTTATTTAAATATATGTGATCAATATGTGAAAACCATATTTATCTCGCATCTAAATCTCTCTTAAATGTCTAGAAGTTGGTCAATGGGGGTTGTATATTAGGACTTATTAGCTCAATCAATGAACCATCTTCATGGGAAAATCTAGATGGGAATTTTAAGGTTAGAAAAAACATTTTATATTCTCCATCATAATTGAGGAGTGAAGGTTATATTTTATCAAATGCATCCCTAAAGAGAATCTTAGCATCCCTAAGTGTGGAAATTAAGCTAAATTTTGCCATACATTACAGGAAAATCATGAGGGCTAGAGACAAGTAATCAGATATCACACTTTAATAGATGATTATTATAATAAATCATAAGAGTATCCTCTCTAATTCAATATGAGCGAGATGTGGTAACCAATTTTCTCTCATAGGTAAATCTCTTTATAACTCCTAAAAGCTGGTCAGTGGGGGTCGTATATTTTGACTTATTAGCCCAATCAGTAAGCCATATTCATAGGCACATATATATGGGTGTTCTAAGTTTATAATTACCATTATCCCATCTCTATCACACCATGTGAGTGAAGGTTATAGTTGATTATATTCATTCCTAAAGAGAATCTTAGCATCTTTGAGTGTGCAAACTGATCTAACTTCCATATCACATTGTAGGAGAATCATGAGGGCTAGATATGATCCTTTAGCTCCTACACTTACACATATAGATCCTATAAAAATTCAAATGAGTATTTTATATAACTTAATTTGAGATATATGTGATAACTAGTTTTCTCTCACAGCTAAATCTCTCTTAAATAGTCAAAAATTGGTCAGTGGGGTTCATATATTATAACTCGTTAGCCTAATCGATGAACTATCTTCCTAGGCATGTTCATATTAGAATTTTAAGGATAAAAAAACCATTGTTTATTCTCTTTTATGTCCTAATATTGAAGCTTTTAGTTAATAAGATGCATTCTTAAAAATAATCTTAGCATCCCTGAGTGTGCAAACTAAGTGAACTTTTGTTGTGCATTACAAGAGAACTATGAGGGATAGAGACAAGTTTTTAACTGCCACACTTGTATATATGGGTCCTCTAATAAATTTTAGGAGGATTTTCTCTAACTTAAGGTGAGTGATATGTGGTAACCAATTTTCTCTTGTGGCTAAATATCTCTTAAATGGCTAAAAGTTGGTTAGTGGGGGCATATATTTTGACTCATTAACCTAATCAATGAACCATATTTATAAGCACATCTAGATGGGAATTTTAAGGATAGAAAAAAAAATTGGTCTATGTTGAGCCCTGAGATTGAAGGTTATAGTTTATTAGACGCATCCTTGAAGAGAATCTCAGCATTCCAAAATGTGCAAACTATGTGAACTTCAATCATGCATTTCAAGAGAACTATGAGGGATAGATATGATTTGTTAACTCCCACACTTTAATATAAGGGTTTTATAATAAATCTTAGGATTATTCTCTAACTTAAGTGAAGTGAGACATGGAAACCAATTTTCTCTCGTAGCTAAATCTCTCTTAAAAGGCCAAAAGTTGGTTAGTAGGGATTATATTATGACTCGTTATCCATATCGATGAACCATATTCACAAGCACATTTGAATGGGTATTATAAGGATATAATGACTATTTTTTATCTCCATCAGGGCCTAAGAATGAATCTTAGAGTTAATTAGATGCATACCTAAAGAAAATCTTAGCATCCCTAAGTGTGTAAATTGTTTGAACTTAAATCATACATTGAAGGAGAGATATAAGGATTAGATACAAGTTGTTGTCTCACACACTTTCATATATGGGTCCTCTTATAAATACAAAGAGTATTTTCTCTAAATAGAGCTGATCAAGACTTGATAACTAGTTTTATCTCACAATTAAATCTCTCTTAAATGACTAAAAGTTGGTCAGTGGTAGCGTATATTCTAACTCATTAGCCTAATCGATGAACCATATTCGAGAGCACATCTGGATGAGAATTTTAATGTTATAAATACCATTTTTTTATCTTTATTAGTACTTAAGAGTGAAGGTTACAGTTGATCAAATGCATCTTTGAAGAGAATCTTAGCATCCCTAAGTGTGCAAATTGAATTAATTTTAGTCTCATATTGTAGGAGAACTATGAAGGATAGAGATGATTTGTCATCTCCCACACTTGTATGGATGGTTCAAATAATAAATAAAAATATTATTTTTATATAACTTGAGGTGAGTGAGATGTAGCAACCATTTTTCTATCATAACTAAATTTTTTTTACATGACCAAAAGTTAGTCAATGGAGGCCATATATTTTGACTTGTTAGCTAAATAAATTAACCATATTCATGATAATGTTTGAATGGGTGTTTTAAGGATTTAATAAACATTTTATGGAATCCATCATGCCTTAGGAGTGAAGGTTGTATTTTATTAGATGCATCCCTAAAGAGAATCTCAACATCCCTTATTGTACAAATTGAGCCAATTTTAATCATGCACTGCAAGAGAATTATGAGGGATAGATAGAAGACATCAACTCCCACACTTGAATGTATAGGTACTTTAATAAATATCAAGAGGATTTTATTTAAATTTAGTTGATTGAGATGTGATAACCAATTTTTTATCATAACTAAATCTTTCTTAAACAGCCAAAAGTTGGTTGGTGGGGTTCATATATTCTGACTTGTTAGCCCAATTGATGAACCATATTTATAAGCAAATATATATGGGTGTTTTAAGGATATAAATAAAATTTTATGGTCTCTATAATTCCCTAGGAGTGAAGGTTTTAATTGATCAGATGCATCCCTAAAGAGAGTCTTAGTGTTCGTAAGTGTGGAAACTAATCTAACTTTGGTTGTGCATTATAAGAGAAGTGTGAGGGTTAGAGATGAGCCATTATCTCCCAGAATTTCATGGATGGATTATATAATAAATCCCAATAATATTTTTTCTAGCTTAAGGTGATCAAGAAATAATAAGTAGTTTTCTTTCATATCTAAATCTCTCTTAAATGACCAAAAGTTATTTAGTGGGGGGTGTATATTTTGACTCATTAGCCCAATCGATGAACCATATTCATAGGCACATTTAGATGATAATTTTAAGGCTATAATGACCATTTTTTGGTCTATATCATACCCTAGGAGTAAAATTTATATTTGATTAGGTGCATCCCTGAAGAGAATCTTAGTGTCTTTAAGTGTGGAAACTGAACTAACTTCCATCACGCATTACAAAATAACTATGAGTGATATATATGAGCTTTTAGATCCCAAAATTTCATCTATAGGTCCTCTAAGAAATATTAGGAGTGTTTTCTCTAACTCATGGTGAGCAAGACATGCTAACCAATTTTATTTCTTAACCAAATCTTTCTTAAACAACCAAAAGTTAGTCAATTGGGGTTGTATATTCTAACTCATTATCCCAATTGATAAAATATCTTATCAATCACATTTTTATGGGAGTTATAAGTCTATAAGTACCATTTTACGGTCTTCATCATGCCTTAGGAGTGAATTTTGTAGTTGATCTAATGCATCCCTGAAGAGAATCTCAGCATCCCTAAGTGTGGAAATTGATCCAACTTCCATCACGCATTGTAAGAGAACCATGAGGGATAGATATGAGTTTTTATATCCCACACTTGCATAGACAAGTCCTCTAATAAATACCAAGATTATTTTCTCTAACTCAAGGTGAACAAAATAGGGTAACCAATTTTATCTCACAACCAAATCTCTCTTAAATGGCCAAAATTTGATTAGTGGGGGCCATATATTCTGAATCATTAGCCCACTTAATGAACCATATTCACAGGCACATCTAGATGGGAATTTTAAGTCTATAACAATCAATTTTCATGATATATTAGGCTTAAAGAGTGAAGGTTACATTTGATTGAACACATCCCTGAAGAGAATCTCAGCATCTCGAGTGTGGAAATTGAGCAAAATTCAGTTACACATTGCATAAGAATCATGAGGTCTAGAGATGATCCATCATCTCCCACACTTTCATAGATGTGTCCTCTTAGAAATCCTTGTAATATTTTCTCTAACTTGAGGTGAGAGAGATGTAGAAACCAATTTTCTCTCACATCTAAATCTTACTTAAAGGCCCAAAAGTTGGTGTGGGTATGTATATTTAGACTCGCTAGCCCAATCAATGAACCATCTTCACAGGTATATCTATATGGATGTTTTAATTATATAAAAACCATTATATAGTCTTCATTAGACCCTAATAATGAAGGTTTTAGTTGATCAGATGCATCCTTAAATAGAACCTCAACATCCTTGAGTGTGGAAACCAAGTAAACTTCAATCACTCATTTTAGGAGAACCATGAGGGCTAGATATGAGTCGTCAACTCCAAAACTTAAATGTATTTGTCCTATAATAAATACCAAGAGGATTTTGTCTAACTTGAGGTGAGTAAGATACATTAATCAATTTTCTCTTGTAGCTAAATCTCTTTTAAAGGGCCAAAATTTAGTTAGTAGGGGAATATAATTTGACTCATTATCCCAATTGATGAAATATATATGTAGGCACATCTAAATGGGAATTTTAAGGATACATTTACCATTATCTAGTCTTTTTCATACCCTAGGAGTGAGGTTGTAGTTGATCAGACACATCCCTAATGAGAATCTTAACATCCCTAAGTGTGGAAATTAAGTGAACGTAGTTCACACATTGTAGGAAAACCATGAGGTATATATATAAGCCAATAAATCCCATACTTACATGGATATGTCCTCTAAGAAATACCAGTAGGAATTTTTCTAACTCAGGGTGAGCGAGATGTGGAAACCAATTTTTTCTTGCCGGAAAATCTTTCTTAATGGGCCAAAAGTTGGTCAATAGGGGCATATATTATGACTCATTAGCCTAATTAATGAAACTTATACATGTAAAAATTTGTATGAGTGTTTTAAGGATATAAATACCATTTTTTGGTCTCCATCAGTCTATAATAATAAAGGTTACAAATGATCAAATGCATCTCTGAAAAGAAACTCAGTGTCCCTAAGTGTGCAAACTAAGTGAACTTCAATCACACATTATAGGAGAATCATGAGGGTTAGAAGTGAATATTTATCTCCCACACTTGTATGGATGGGTCCTCTAAGAAACCCCAATATTATTTTCTCTAACTCAAGGCAAGCAAGATGTGGCAACTAGTTTTCTCTTGCAACCAAATCTCTCTTAAAGGGACAAAAGTTAGTCAATGGGGGTATATTATATGAATTATTAGTCTATTAAATAAACCATATTCATTGGGCACATTTGGATGTGTGTTTTAGGGCTAGAATAACTATTTTTTATCTCTATCAAGCCTCGAGAGCAAAGGTTATAGTTGATCAAATGCATCCTTAAAGAGAAATTTAGCATCCTTGAGTGTGCAAACTGAGCGAACTTCAATTGCACATTTTAGGAAAACTGTGAAGGATAGAGATGATCCATCAACTCCCACACTTACACAAATGAATCCTATAATAAAACCCAAGAGGATTATCTATAACTCTATTTGAGTGATATAATTGATTATGTTTGTGTTTCTTATAGGTGTTTGACGAGAGATCTAAAAAAAAGAATTGATTATTTAGCCTTATTCTCTGGATTCAAATGTTGTATGAAGGTTGATTAGGTAGTATGATCACTATAATACACATCAAAAATTTATTTCAAATTATTTTATTGAATAGGGTTAGATCAAGTATGAAGGCTAAATTATGCCTATAAGATAAGACTCAAAATATCAGGTCTACAAACCATAGTTAAGGCTATTTTCTTATTTTTCCTAAAAGGACAAATAGAGAAAAGGTGAAAACCTATTTTCTTTAGGTAGATAACATTAATATTAACTTTTTTGTCTTCTCTTCATTTTAATAATATAATCTTCTCTACTCACAATACCAACCATGTGAAGGTGGAAGCTCATATGGTGTCACTAAGCTACATTAAAATTGTTAGTAAAAATTTATATAGAAATAAATACATAATGAAAAATAATTGAAAATTAAAATACATTAAATAAAATCAATTCAATCTAACATACCTTCAATATTAACTATATTTTCAAGTGTTTAAATAATCACTTCATGGTCAAACTCATGCACTTTCCACAAACTTCTATTATGAGGCTTTACGTGATATTTGATCATTTGAATATTTTTAGTGATAACTCGATTTGAATAATGAAGCACCACCTTGTGTGTTTCAAAGTCCTTAAATAAAAATTGTTTTATTTTTTTATAATAGTACCTACAAAGTGAAGTTCCTATAACCACTAATGATCCAATGGGATAAATTAGCTCTTCTCCATCCATGACATTTATGGTTAATTTTTGTTGCATGTACACAAAGACACAAGTAATAGTTTTTCCCTCATAATTGTCTTTGTTGAGGTCAACATACCCCCATTTTTGAAAAATGGGGACCTTTATTTCAAATTGTGCAAATGTATTCTTTAAAATTGAAAATTCACTTGATTAGAGTACCACAAGCATGTTTGCACATTATCTTTATTTAAAGATCATCCACACATAGTTCTCATTTGGATTAATTAAAATATTCTCAAATTATCATGGTTTTACACCTTCTAATATTTCTAATGATTTTTTATTATGTTTATGTATTACAGGTTCAATGAAATCTCATTTGGGAATGAACATGCTTAGGGTTTTATGCTTCAATGTTAAATTTATATTTTACTTGCCTTTTATCTATGAATGATTAATTAAAATATTTCAAATCATGATAAAACCCTCATTAAAATTACCTTATATTAGGTCCTTTTGAATCAAATTCAAATTTGGTGAAAACAATTTGTGTGGGACTAGTTATTTGTGCCATAGATTTAGCTTAATTTTTATCCTAAGTCTTAGTCATATTTTTCAATATGACCAAACCTTAGTCTAAAATATTATGTTTGGTCCCTTTATGTCCCATGACCCCTTGGTATATTTTATTATTAATCATGGTCTAGCTAATCACATGGTCCCATTTCACTATGTTCTAAACATAGCTTAAGATTTAATCTTATAGTTTTAATTCATGTTTATTAACACAAATAAAAACCTTAGTCTTAAGAATTTACCATAAGTTATTTATATTACCTGAGTTCTAAATTAATTATTTTATTATCGACAAAATCAATGGTTCATGTTGTTTAGCTGATCAAGATCTAACGATGTGTATAAAGTCAACAAGTCAAGATCATTAATCAATGATGTGCATTTACCTAGGTAGTGGAAATACAATAGTGCATGCCAATTCAAAATTTAAATGGAGCCTCAAGATAGTGACAAGGTCATAAGTGTCACATGCATGGACAAATAACACTCAGCAACCAATGACAATTGACCTTGTAGATAAAGATATAATAGAGTGCATTGATCTAGCTAGTTAAGATCTGATGGTGTGTGATAAAGGTTTAAAATTCAAAATCCTTAAGGATGAACATGGAGATAACATGTGACATAACCATAATCCATAAATTAAAGATTGAACATATTTCAAAGATTGATGGTACATGGATGAGCGTACACATTTTGATCAACTATTTGTAGAGCAAGAGGCATATTTAAGTAGATCAAGATTGACAAAGTGTAATTGATCCATGTAAACAAGATCAATAGTTTGAGATCAATGTTGAAATTTCAATAAAGCTCAAAGTAAATGTGGAAGTGATAAGTTTCATAACCATAGGTAACATAGTAAGTGGCTAATGGCATTCGATTTTTCAAATTGAGATTAATGATCCACACTGATCTATGTAAAACATAATCAAATAATGTAAGATCAAGGTCAAATTTTCAAAAGATAATGGTCAATTTTTAAATATTAATGAGCAAAGTGCCACAAAAATACCACATGGATGCCATGAAGCTCATCATTTGAACTAGATGCCATCATTAAATCACTAAAAAGACCTTCAAAAGATCCCTAACATGTAGTAAAGCCTTGATTCAACCCTATATTGATCATAATCAAGCTTAAGAGAGTTGAATTATCATTTTTCAAGAAGAATTCAATACATAACCAAAGTTTAGACCACTAGTGAGAAATTTAAACAAATTCATTGCCACTATGGCATATTGCAAAAAGTCCCTACTCTGCACCATCTTTGGGTAATAACAAATTCTATCAACATTTATGCATGAAGAGCTTAAGCCATGGATTGTATCTCTACAAAAAGAAGAGGAGAAAATAATGACTACCCCAAGAGCATCAAGTGGAGCACAAATAGAAACCCTATCTCTAAAATTGACTCAATCATCAGTGGAGGTTTAATTTAATCCAAAAACCACCATCTTGGAAATAATGATAGAAAATAAGTCTATGATTGTTGAAGAGGAAATCACTCTTTAAAAGGTGAAACCATTCACTGGTTCAAATCCAATGGAATGATAATGGTCTGGTGAGGTCCTTATCTTTAAATAAGACCCATTAAAGCTAGTTCAAGCATAATCTGATCAATTGTAGGCTATATTCAAAGGCAAGATGCAATAATAGAAAAGTTTTAAAGAAACTGTCATCTTATCAATCCAATAAGACAAATTCAAGCTATTTGAGGACACCATGATTGACTTATTAAATTCTTTAAATTTAATCAGAGCCAAACAAGGGGCAATCAGTAAGCAAAATTCCATGGCTATGGGCTAATTTGGCCAATGGTAGGATTCAAGCTATCAAGTGAAAGACTTGATCAAAGCCTTAACCAAGATTTAAATCCCTAAATTCAAGATAGTTATCTTATCCCATTTAAATATGGATATGGATATATTAGTGGACAAAATAAAATCCTTGAGCAACTAGACCAAGCATATGGAAGACATTTCCAAGGACCTCAAACAATAGGAAGATAAAATGCTACCTTAATTGGTCCTTTAGGCCTTATCACTGATGAAGATGTTCAAGAATATAACTTCTCAATTCATGCAAGAGGTAAGGAACCAAGGCCAAAAGAAGATAGGGGATGATAATAAGAAGATCATGAGCCTATTATTATCATTTGAGGAGAAGATAGGAGATGTTGGGAGCATCAAACAAGCTTTAGAGAGAGTTGAGAAAGATCTCAGTAACCTGAGAGATCAAGAAAAGAGTTGTTCATGAGACCCATTATTGACCTCTAGCTGATTAATGAGAAACATTATAGAATGAAGATCCTACAAGGAAGGTAGAAGGTTGTAACAGCACCAAGGTCCCAAAGTTAGTTAGATTAGGAATATTCTTTTGTAACTAGCATTTTATATTTTAGAAATGGAATATCCTTTTTATACAAGCATGTACAGCTTGTAAATTACATTGCCTATAGGTTAGTATATTAGAAAAGGTCATTTGTTCTAAAATATAACAAAAAGGATAGTTGTCGTATACACATGTATAAATGTAATTTGTCATTACAGACTAACAAAACTCATGAATTGTCTATATAAATAGGTATTACTAATTTTAAAAGGGGGAAAGAGTTTTTAGAGATAAAATATTTGTGACTTTTGAGAAAACTAATATAAGCAAGGATTTATGTAAAGTTTGTCCACATTTGCTTGTATGAATTGTTATCATGGTTTCTCTCTCATTTGTTTGATCTTATCTTTAGATTTAAATGGTTCTTATAAATTATGGATGTGCATCTTTAAATGCAGAGTTGCTAATTTGTGTTAATACTAAATTAGTTGAAACTTCTTAGGTTTACTTTGCTTTCTTTGCTCTTCTTGCATTTGGGATAATGTTATTTTCTTACAGGGGTAAAATTCCTAAAGTAAATCTTGTTCCTATTTGCATATTTTCATACTTTCCTTAGATGTTTGCCTAATATGTGGTAGTATTTGAGCATATGCTACTTCATGTTACACATTGGTTAATTGTATGTTTAGATGAAATTGGAACTTTGTCATAATGTTTGAAAAAAAGATCAACAAAACCTCTCTTTTTTGCCCTACCCTACCTTTTGCTCCCCTTTTTTATCAATTCACCGTAGATTAGTTTCATTGTGACTATTCATCTTAGTTTATATTTAGACTTAGGTTTTGAGCACAATTCACTTTAAATAGCATAGATAATCTCCAAAATCAAAGATTAACTACTAAGCCATGATGGCTTCCAACCACCAACTAATATAAATTTGTGAAATAGTCAACCTATTCTGCCTTTATTCTAAGGATAATAGGATTATCAAAACCATTAACTCATGTAATGGATTCTTTGAATCCAAAAATGAGAAGTGTTTCTTAAACACTATATGTTGACCTAGTGATACACATTTAGGCATCAATAGTCTTTAGGTATAATGACTGCAAAAACATGCCCTATATTTAAAGCATAATCAAATTATAAGTACACATAGTAAAAAATAAAGATATCACTAATAGAAATAAGGTTATACATTTAAATTGAGAACAAATAGTACTTATTTACATAAGGTCTGAGATGTGGTCAAAGTCAATTGATGATGTCATTTCCTAATTCATCAATTGTTGGAGTGAATGGATACTCTATACAGGTGATATGGGTCTACAATACCAGTTTTCAACCCATTATTTTGACTCACATTTATTCCAATAAAATTCCATACATGTAAAATAAAACATGGTATATCCTTAGTATAAATAGTATATGAACTTAAATTTGAGCTTTGAATGGAGTGAAAAACACTCAATCTAAGTAATGTACTTCAATATTCATATATTACCTTGGTCTTGTTCTTCGATTAACCAAAATAATCTTCACACATGAGAATATTTATCTGATCCATGACAAATGTTTTCTTTACATCAAGTCACAATACTTATATCATAGATTAAATTAGCACCATCCTTGTGTTTTCCCTACTCTTTTTTAAGGGATATTTTTACATATTCATCTGCACCATCATGTTCCCATTTTCCATGCCTTGCCTCAAAGATGCTACAAAAATGTTGAACATCATGATTCTTATGCATTATACTTAACTATTAAAAAATTCAAGAATTCTTAAATTACCTTACATAATTATCTGACCAAATGTAGTGTGTATCAAACATGATTTCTCTTGCATTCATATTTATATAAAATACCTCAAAACAACCTTGGAAAAACTTTATAGAATGTAATATGTCATCACTCATATAAAAGTGGTACACCCTCAAAATATTTATGTTATCATTTGTACTATCAGGTGCATGCCTAAATGTAATATGAACAAAAATTTCAACTTGAATTGAATTATAGTATTGGGATTGAACCTCATTTTTTGGTTATAGTGTGTAGTTCTCAGCAAATTCAACAATCAAAATAATGGTGTTAACTAGGAAGTTGTCCTTACATGGCTTGAATTGATTATCTAACCATTTTTACTTGCACGTGTGTCTTGTATATTGGTAGATAATATTCTTCTTAAATTCAAACATAAAATTAGATACAAAAACTTTGGTCATAATGAACTCACATCTTGATGACTCTTTTACATCTTTTAACACATACTTTATAGATCTGTACTTCTTATAATCAATTAGTTACTTTCCAAATTCGTGTGAAATTTCATGTATATAGCTCATCAATTTTGACAAACCACCATAACTATCACATGTTCCATTTAAAGATTATTTGGTGAAAAAAAATTCCCTCGGGTCTTTGACAAAAAAGACTTTGGATTAATTATCTCGATGTCTTAGGTGGGGAAGACACCAAACACACCTGAATAATCTCTTCAAAAACATCAAAACACATAGTAAAATAAACATGTACCCTATAACCTGTGGTGCATTCTTGGTTTATTTTAACATAGAAAGGCTTGCACATCTTAAATGACCTTTGGCTAATTATCAATTGGTCATTAAAATTTTCAATAAACTTTTTATAAAATTTTGTTTGGGTCATGTCTAATAAATTTTTTACATGTGGCTCATGGTTTTTTTATCCTTTTATTATTTTAATAACATATTTTACATTAGATGAGACCCTTGTGTTATCATGATAAAAAAATTCAATCAAATTTCTTGTTCCTTCAACTAATACCTTATCTTTTTTTGGGAGTCTACCACTAAACGCCCAATAATCAGAGTGAAGGGTCATCAAGCCTTGTTCTTCTTTTTACAAAATTTATTATATTTTTTATATTTAAGTTCAAGAATTTACTTTTTTCACTAATAATTTGAGATTTAGATGTTGACTTACTCACTATAGATTCCATTATTACTAATCTTATGACATTACTATCTTTTTTCTGACTTTTATTGTGTATTATCTTAAATGTATTAAATAGATTCTTTACTATTTCACTATTTCTTCCCTCCATGTTGGATGTTCTTAACCATAAATTATGCATCACATGATGTATTTTTTTCATTTTAATTAATTTAACAAATATTTGACATCATTTTGTATGGCTTTTATTCTCAAATTCATAGTCTTTTACACGTTGAACATGATGTTGAACTAGTTTTTTTGAAATTTGATCTTCCATATGTTATATTATTTTCTCATATATTTCAACCAAATACCTTGGTGTTCATCTCATTATCCTTATAAATGTGGGTTTAGGAGCTACATTTTGTACTAATTTGGGTGGTGTTACCATTTTAACCATAGTAGGGATAGTAGAGGGTTGAATATCTACATTAGACCCTATAGGCAAATTGAATTCCTCTTCATTATGAGACATTTGAATTGGATTCATTACTTGATGTTGATTATCATCATACTCAAAAAATTCATTATGAATCGATATTTCATTATATTGTGTTTCTCCATATGTTTCATCACTCATTATAGTTTCATTACTTACATGCTCTAAATTTAGAATTTAATCATTCAACAAAGATTGATTGAGTTCTCTTATCTCATTTGAATTCATATCTAAACTAAAATCCATAGAATTGGGCATATTATTTTCCTTTGAAATATTACCTAGTGTAGAGGAAGCACCTTCACCTTGCCTAGAAGCCCTTATGGATGCTCTCCTATCTGCTTGTATTTTTCTTTTTTCTCTCTCTTCTCATCAATTTACTCATTTTTTATCTCTTTGATTGGTCTTTTGTGATGACTTCTCAACCCCATTATATTTATCTTCACCAAAAAAAATTGATTATAGATTTAAATTTGAAGAATTTGTAGTGATTCAAACAAAGTGAATGGAAAATTTACCAAATTTACATAGTTAAAGTATAATAACTAGATTATAATTTACAAAAATCAAAATAAATGATAAAACTTTGTGGGAAATCTAAGAGAAATTTATGAATCACAAAGGGCATATGTGATTTTAAAAGCACGCACACCCTTCATGATCCACAAAAAAATGGGCAAAAATAATAAAGAGGGGTCAAATTAGTTGGTTTCCAAAGGGCGTACACCCTTTATAATTTTACAAAAAAAATTACTGCTTTCCCTCTAAAATCTCTTCAATTTTAGGCCTGGGGGTTCCTGAACCTAGTTTAAACCCTATCATGAACTAGTTAATTTGTTTTTTATGAAATGTATGAGTCTTTTCTATATTTTCCCACACATCTGTTGAGGTAGATTTTGCTATTTAAAAAAAATATGGGTTTGTAGAGGATAAAACATAGTTTTAGAATATATAATTTTTTATGTTAGAATATTAATTATAATTATTACTTAATTTCTACATAACATACTTCATTATGGACTATATACATATCATCACAAATTCCCTTAAACATTTTGAATATTAATCTAGCATTTATAAAACTTATATCTCAACACTTTGCACATTGTCAACTATGATTTAAATAAAATTCATGAAGTTTAGGTCAAAAATTTGTGTTTGTACATTTTTAGTTTCAATTTTATAGCTATCTTGACTTGTAAAATTATTTAAAATTTATATATATAATAAAAAAATATTCTAAATAATCTTCAACATTTAAAATATCCATATATGAAGTTTCATACAAAAATTCATTCATTTACTCAAAAACTGTGTGTCCATACACATGCAATATCCTTATCTATTCACAAAAATGACTAACCTATTATCATAAATGCATCTATTTTGTGCACTTTTATCATCTAGGTATTGAAAAAAATTATATATATAGAATTGCATTAAAATTTCCATAATTCATGTTATTATGTTATTATGTCATTGTCAAATTCTTTTTAGAAGTGTCTCTAATATTCTCTCTAAGTTCAATTATTTTTATTTTAAGCAAAAAAGTATCACTTTATATCCCCCTTTTGTTCCCCATTATCCTTCATCTACCATTTCTATCCACAAAGGGATGTCCATGATCATTGGGAGTCAGATACATCACTAAAAGTATAGATAAATTCATCATAATATGTAGGATTTATCATGTAATCATGATTTGTGTGGTAACATGAATCATCATCAGTAAGAATCATTACAATAATAGGCCATAGGCACCTCTTTAAACTTTTGGAAAGAATCACACATATTAGCTCAAATATTTAAATACATACTTGAACTATTCAAAGGTGTTTGATCAAGAATGTACCAAAAAAAATTAACAAGACTATCTTAGGAAGTGGATGACTATGTATTGTACCTATTTTATGGTGAAATTGTAGGAGTTATAGCTCTATTAGTTGTAACTTAAGGAGTCAAATTTGTAGGAACCATAATTATAGGTGGTGAAACTGCATTAGATACCACATGAGCTTGAATGATTTTATTTTAAAGAATCACTTTAGGTAATACATCATATTATTTTTGATGTGGGATGGTTAACTCATAATATGTGCCACAAATACTATATACTTTTTTGTCATGCGAAAACTTGAGACATTGACATAATGTGGATGGGATTTCTCTTATTTGATTTAGAAATGTGTATCCAAGTGATATATCTTAATTCTTACTATTTAAAAATATGTAAAACCATTATAATACCATTGGTGAAAATTAATTTAATACCCTCGATTGGCATCTTTTTAAGACCATCATAACTTTGTGCCAATTAAGCCTCACTTAATATACCCTCTACTAGTAGGAAATGTCACTTTAATTAAGTTTTGATTTGAACCACTTTCTATCATGATACCATGTGAAATTTTATGATATTAATGTATAAAATCATGAATATAGAGTGGACTATTATTAGTGTCATCTTTTAGAATCTTTTGAACATAAAATTTGATAGATACAGTTTGATTTTTTGAAATGATGACCATAACTATAATGCTATCTATGATATGCACATTAGAAATTTTTTGTTGTTGTGTAGGTAGTACCATGTTAACATTGTCTTGTTTTTTAGTATCATTATTTATAAGTTATTTGTTAAAGATTTGAAAAAAATTATTGTTTTTAGCGACACATTCATTCATTTTTTATTATGGCCTTAAATTTGAATAACATTAATATTGATTATATCTTATATCTTTTATTTACTAAATAATATTGATTGGTAGTGTGTCCTAAATATATGTGGTAGTCACAATATACATTTATGTTATATCCTTTAGGAAAAGGTTGAGATGTATCTAACTCATGGTATGAAGGTAAAGATATCATGTTATAATCAAATAATTATTTAAAAAATGGAGTAGGCTCAGACAACATGGTAAATTTCATGTTCTATTTAGAAGGTTATAGAACTAGCCTATCATGTGGTTGTGAAACTATATTTACATTTTTTGCCTCATTTCTTAGATTTGAATGTTGACTTACCTTGATATTTGGAGTTGTTAGTAGATTAAGGGGCATTAGACTCATATTTTAGCATGTTCACTTTTAAAAGCTTAAAGTAATTATTGTTAATCATATGTCAAAGCTCATTGAAATATTTATAAGTGTTAAACATAACTTTTCATTTGAGTGTTTGAAGCAAACTATTAGAGAAAATTATTTTTAAATTGCTATCAATTATTTAGTGAGACATTATTACAAGTGTACTTTTAGATCTTAACATATATTCACTAACATTCTCATTAGCTCCCTATTTAAGTTAACAAATTTGGGAAAATTTGACCATTTGACTAATGTTTATATAAAATTTATCTATGAATATATTATCTAAATCATTGAATCAATGATTGAATCATATTGGTAAGGAGTAGAACCAATCCAAATCTTGGTCCTTTAAACTTATAGAAAAGAGCTTGGTCATTATTTTATCAAAATTAGAGATTAAGAGAGTATTAATCTAATTAAGACAAATATATGAGTAAAATAAAAATTTATAATATATTTAATAAATACACATAATTAATATGAAACTTTTTATTTATAGAAATCTGCTACAAGGAGAAGTACTAAAGACATAATTTAGTTGGAACTTGGATCTAATGTAATACAGCATAGACTATGTAATCGATTATGGGATTGTTTAATGTAACTTTGAGAGGAACATGGATCTATTTTATTCTAGGATAAGGTCAATCTATTTGTACAATTTTGTACTACATTGGTATTTTTAGAGTGCACTAGCATCTATTAGGCTTTTTCCATCTATGTGAGTCTTAATTGGTCCACCTTTGCCTTTAAGTCTTATGTATATTTTTGATGTCACTTGATTCACTATAGTAGCCATTATAAATATTATTATTAACTTAAAGCCCTTAGTTTAATTATAATTAGGGAAAAATATAGTAAATGGAAGAAAATAGGTTAGGGACTCAAATTGTCCTTGACTTCAACACCCCATGTGTTGAGCACTGCCTACATACCAATACTTTGAAGAGGGATCAAACTCCATGTAGTTATCTCATTATATGGTGGTGTGTGTGAAATTTTGGTGTAATATTATATGTTGGTGCAATACTAATGTAATAATGTGTCTAAATAATTAATTATGACCTTGCTAGTGTAATCAGATATAGCTTTGGGCTACTTGGGTTGTATGTACTTAGAATTGGGAAGAATATGTATTTTCCTCTCAATGTTTAGTTAGATAATTCTATAAATTTTCCAAGATAGAAGCCTCTAATGAAAAAATGAATATAAAATGTGTTTATATAGTGATCCTTTTAGGATTTATTTGAATAAGACTTATTAAATGTGTATGATGACTCATTATATGAATTTGAATTTGAGCAACTAGCCATTAAATGGCAGGAGGATGAAATTGATGATTTCAGACACTACCGACTAATGAGATTGTCTTAAAATAGCAACCTTATTTGATGATCAAGGATAGCCAAACTATAAGTGTGAATTAGTCAAGGGATGAACTTAGGTTATTTGGAGTGAGGAATAAGAATAAATAGTATCAAATTTATTTTAAGGTAGAGGGTCATTTGCATGAAAGTAAAATAAAAGTCATTTAAAACTATGGAACTAAGCATATGTTAAGTGTACATAATGAGTGGTCATAATTAAATTATTTTAGCATTCTATGTTAATTTGATTGACTACATTTTCCCCGCTTTTATTTTAGTAATGTAGTAAAGCTAAAGCACTATAGTAAAATAAAGAGAGTTATACTTAAGCTTACATGTGTTGAGTAGGATTCGATGTAGACCAAATGTTGAACTATGATTCATGAAAAAATATATTTAAACGTGTATAAATTAATCCATAAATAGGATGAAATTTTGAAACTAAAGATAAGAAACTTATAGATCAAATAATAAGGAAAAAATACACCTTTTCATATGTGTGAACCTTTATCTTTTCTGGTGAAAACTAGTGACTAAAGAGGGTGTAACTTGTGAATATTTCATTTTGTTGAGACACTTGAATTGGAATTTCAATGCCTCAATCCTCAATGGTAGTAAAATTTAATTAATAACTCAATATGAAATTGAATTCATCATCCCACAACTCAAGGTAGTAATGTATCTTGAAATCCTTGTATGAATTCTAAAATATCATTTTGGTGCAAAATTAGTGAAAAAGGCTAAATCAGTCACTACATATGAAATAAATTCATTCTGGTGTAAAACTAGTGAAAAAATAGTATGATCTAAGTCTAGTGTATACAACATAGAGAATGACATGAATTGTCATTCCTTGTATGAAAACTAGTGTAAAAACTAAGCAATAAATTGATAATGTGTCATGCACATGCCCCCAATATGATTATGAGTATTTATAATTTTGATAACTGAGTAACAACCTATTTAAAATTATGGAACACATGTCACACATGATGCTCCCAATCTATGTTAAATATGTGATAATTTTATGTATAAATCAAAAAAATGTTTTCGATTAACCACTAAAAAAATGTATGTAGACTGAGTATACCTTTGATAAATATGGAAAATGTTGTTTCTAATTTATATGATGAAAATGTGTTGGTGTGGACAAATATGACCTGTGTTGTCTAAATGAAGCAGTTCTATCTGAATATGCTTTATGTGCAAAAATTGAGTATGTATTGTGATCAACTAAGAAAGTGTTGTCTTTTTCTATTTATGTAGTGGATTGATTTAACTTAGTCTCCAAAACAATCCATTGTGTATGCCCCCTCTTTTGAAGTGAGTTTTGAAGCATGCACAATAATTTAGTTCAAAAGAAAAAATTATGCAAATGATGCTATATAAAAGATTGAAATATAAAGTAGTAATGATAAAATTGGAAATCAGATCATCATATAGATAATATGATCAAAGTAGTAATGTATGATACATGTAGAACTAAGCATGCATAGTGTCATATCTAGATAAATGTTAGAAATTAGGCACGTAGTAAAAAAATTATAATATAATATGTAAAATTGATATAGAACTAATCAGGTAGAATGCATGATGTTGATCAAGGTATCATAAAACTAAGGGGATGTATGATATCTATCATGGCATCACAAACTAAGCAAAAACTAGTAAACAAGAGTCATGGCCATCACACATACATAAATAGCATAAGCTAAACCACATAAAACATGAATAATTCAAAGGAGTCACATACAAAGGACATGTTCTTAAAATGTCACTCACATATATATAAGCACATAATAAGCCTTAGAATAACAAACAAGGACATGTTCAAATGCCCATAATCCAAAGAAAAGAATATGAAAAAAGTATGAAGTAAAGAAGCAAATAAGATAAGCATGCATGAATAAGTGAAATTTATCTACATAATAAATTTGTAACATTAGCATATTCAACAACTTAGGTATCTAGTAAGATATCAATTTGAAAGTAACTCAAAAAACATGGGAAAATGTATGTGATGTTTAGTATTATAGTAGGAACAAAAGGGATAGTCATAGACTAATAAAACCTGAGTAAGATATGCCCAATTGAACTTGTTGTGATGCATAAAAGTTGTAGAAAGCATGTGAATATTTTATAGTTGAGAAATTAGACAATGTGTTCATTGGTACAAGTTTATTAGAATAGGACAAGAGTGCATTACATTACTATCTGGATTAATGTGATTTTTTTGTGTAAATTTTTTAGGTCTGAGATAGTATCACCATCTGAAACTGTATTTGAAAATGAAAACCTATATGTTTTAAAATTCACTCGACTACACTTGTGAGTCATGTTCTATATAAAATTAGATATATTTAAGTACTATATATACTAAAACACAAAAAATTGATGCAAATGAACTACACATATCATGCATAGGTCCTAATTTTTATAATTTTTGAAATATTATATTTTTTAATTTGTTTAAATATATATGTAATCTAAAAAGGAAGATACTAACCAATGACTCCTGCAAGAGCCTCACAATCAATAAGTATTGTATCTAGCATAGGAAGGATGACTTATCATGAATAGAAAGTATCATGCCACTATAAAGTATATTACCTCAAATTAGAATATGAAAAACAACTTTTGATATATAACATAAGTGCCACTATCATGAAGATAATATATAGTATGATATGTATATTGCTTAACATGGTGAGACTTAGGACTGTTCAGAACCCATCATGGAGTATATGAACTTTGTGTTGGTGTTCATTTTGGAACACTATTAATAGATTATTTTATCAATATAAGATGTGCTAGAGTATAGAGTGGCTCTCTAGAATATGTGAAAAAACATTTATTAAGTGGATTTTCAAGGATAGGTCTTCTTTTCAAGTTGTTCATTTTATTCTAAATTCTTAGAATGAGTTAAACCTTTTTAGGTTGCTCAACAAATAGTTATTCTGTAGGAATAATAACCTTTGGTTATAAGAGGTATTCATATGGAATACCATGAACTTTCATAACCTCATTAGTGAAAATGTATTTCAAACCTATGTTGAATATATAAGGCACTGCACGAATCTACTAAATCCAAGGACATCCTAATAACATATCAAGTATTATTGTAGTGGGTACTACTTTAAACTTAGTGTCCACATGTACTAGGTCAACCTATAATGTTAATGTGTTCTCATCTATATAAATTTGAACATGCCATTGAATCCATTTATGAGTATTGTTTTAGGAAGTATATCTTATCTATGTATCCAAAATGAGAGATAAGTGTGATAGTACACATATTCACACTTGAAGCATTATCAACCATAACACTTTGTATAGGTTGATGATAAATGTAAGCTCGAATAAACAAATAATGAAAATGAAAATCATCATAGACAATCTCATGCTCTATGAATGTGATAAGTGGTCAATATGGCACTGAAACATGATGTATATTAATGATGCCATTCAAATGATGTTGTGCCTTTTTATGAAGATGATAAGAATATAGTGGAAGGTGTGCGTTATATGTGTAATGCACTTTTAATCTATGATGTTTCTTGGCATGTATGATTGTGAAAAGGATCAATAAATATCTTCATTGATATACTCACACTTGGTTGAGACTATGTATTTTTTGTATATGTACCCACATCAATGATGTTCTCATCTATCAAATCTGGTATCTTATGTCTCAAATTGATGTATATGTTGATAGCATGCCCTACTACTCTATGAATATTACAAAAATCATTTTGATCAAATCCTTTTAGAAAAGGTTTACTCACATAAGCCTATTTAATTATATGGAGTAATATGAGCTGACATTCCAATAAATTTTGGAACACCTTGTAGGGAGCTTTTGGCATGTATGTAAATTATCTCCTTGGAAGATTGGATAAGACAATATGTGGAGTAGGATCTGAAATTACATTCATTGTTGTCTTTTGATCATTCTTATTTTCACTTTTCCTCACCTTGTATGGTGGCTCACTTAGATTATTTTCATAAGAATTATAAACTCGGTTGATTACATGCTTGAGTTTATCCATTGCCAACAACTTAACATCTATTTCCTTCACTATCTGACATAAATATGTGAATTGTAGAAACTTATTAAATGTAATTGATTCATGTAGGATTTTTTATTTTGATTAACATGGTATTATACGATAATACATAATCTAAAATTGACTCATTGGATTCTCATTTGATTTGATAAATCTGAGCATATGAAATATTTTCTCTTATGTTAATTGAGAAATGTGCAAGGAAAAAATATACCAAAGGATTGAATGTATTAACCAATATGGTAAATTGTAAAACCATATTAAAGTGTACTCTTTTAAACTCGTAGGAAACAACTTGTTCAACAACCTCTGAATGGATGCAGAGTCCAAACATGTTATGTGAAATGATCCCAAATGTTACTCTAGGTCACATTTTCCATCATACAAGGTAAGTTTAGGTGCCATAAAATTGGGTGCTAAATAATAGGCTATAATATGTTGAGCTAATGGAGTATACAATAAAGTTTGTGATTCAAGTGCCTAATTAGGTTTTTAAGCACCTTGTTCTAAATGTAACACCTTAATTTATAGAGTTACAACGTTCTACATAAGGGATTGTGCATCATAAATAGAATTTATGCTAACCCCATAGTGACTGAGTATAGATTTGAATATTGATCTATTAAAACCCTTAGGTTTCCCCCATAGTATATGTTGGTATAAAATTTGTATTAAGTGATCCATATATAGTAAGAAACCCATAGTAGTAGAGGTCTCAAATGATTGGCCTTCAAAGGATTCATTATTTCCTCTCTAATAATTTTTAAAAATACATCTTACATATATGGATTCTTTGAAATATCACCATTAAATTCATTTTTTTATTATCTTGAAATGAATTAGTCAATTCTACCATTGTGATGTTATCAATTGAAATATGAGTAGGCTCAACTTGAGTAATACTTAGTCTATCACTTATTCTAATAGAGGTAGAAATAACTTTCTTAGATTACATAAAATATCAAACATAAAATTAAAATATTGTTGTCAACAAATTTTTTTACTAAATCAAAAAACCCTAATAAAATAATCAAAAATAATGAAAAGAAGGAAAGAAACCCTAGAAACATGAATGGTTAGGATTTTGTAATATTTAACAATAAACAAATAAACCACTATGTTTTATCAAAATTAGAGATTAAGACAGTATTAATATAATTAAGGTAAATATATGAGTAAAATAATAATGTATAAGATATGGAATAAATACACATAACTGATATGAAAATTGTTATTTACATAAATGTACTAAAAGTGGAAAGTATTAAAGATAAATAACATAGTTAGAACTCGGATATGATGGATTGCACCAAAGACTATGTAACTAACTATGGGATTATTTGAGGTCATTATGAATCAAGAACATGTCTCTATTTTATTCTTGAATAAGAATGTACTATTTGGAAAAGGTTAGCCTATGCTAATTTTTGTATGGTGAGTTAGTGCATCTTGTATTTTTTTCCCTTTGTGTAAGTTCTTATTGGTGCACCTTCATCTATAGGTCTTTTGCATATTTTTTTGGTCACTTGATTCACTATATAAGCCACTTTATACCTTCTTCTTCACTTGAAACCTTAGCTCAATGAAAATGAGGTAAAATTTAGTAAATAGGTAATAAGGGGTTAAACGTTGAGGTTGTGTTTGACCTCAAAACCCATGTGCTAAGCATTTCCTATATACTAATAATTTGAAGAGGGATAAAACTCCATATACTCCCATGTTAAAGTGGTATGTGTGAAATACTAATGTAATGTTATATGTTGGTATAATCATGGTATAACTATGTGTTTCATCAATGACTTCTGACCTTGTTGGTATAATAAGATATAGCTCTGGGATACTTAGGTTGTATGCAATTATAATTGGGAAGAATAGGTGTTTTTCTCTCAATGTGTAGTGAAATTTTTCTATAAATTTTTCAAAATAGAAGCCTCTAATGAACAAATTAATATAAAATATGTTTATATAGTGATCCTTTTTTATTTTCTTTGAATGGGACTTATGAAATGTATGGGATGGCCAGTTAGATGAATTTTAATTTGGGAAACTGTCCATTAATTATTGGGAGGATGAAACCAATGGATTTAGAAAATATTGGCCAATAATATTACCCTAAAGGAATAACCTTATCTGAGGAGAAAGAATAGCCAAATTGGAAGTGTGAATCAATCATGGGATTAACTTAGGTTGTTTGGAATGATTAATAGGAAGAAATAGAATCAGAGTTACTTTAAGGTAGAGTGTTAACCACATGGAAGTAGAAGAAAATTAATTTAAACCTATTGAATTGAGTGTGGGATAAGTGTGCATAAGGAGTGGTAATAAGTCCATTATTTTAGCATTAAATGTTAATTTTGGTGACTATAATAATCTATAGATCATCATGAGAAAAATAAAAATAGGATGAAAATAAATATTGAAAGTGATACAAAGGATCAAATTTAGACACTATAAATCTGGTAAGAAAAAGGTGAGTGAGGACCTAATCAATCAATGGGTTACATAATATATCTTGATAAGTGACCACATGGTTGGGTCCTTAAGATCCTTAAGTAGTTACCTAATTTCATCTTGAATATCTTTAATAAATATAATCATATTTATATTTAGCATTATGTGTATGAGCCAACATATGATTAATATTGAAAGGAAAATAGGCTTTAGTATTTTGATTAAGACTAAGACCAAAATTCAAATCATTATAAGGGGGTTGTTATGGTACATTAGTCATAGGAGATAAAAATAATGTAGTGTGTTGTGTAGGAATCAATATGTTGACCTAAAGAGGAGTAATAGTAGGTGGAGGCATAAAAATTTTAGTAAGAACACTAAGATCACTAGACCCACCATGTGATGTATAAGTAGAGCCTTCGATAAGTAAATTAGAAACATTCAAAGGATCATTGTTAACATTATTAGTTGTTGATTCCTTTGCCAAATCTTTCTTTTTTATTTATTTTAAATTAAGTATATGGGTTCTAAATATCCAAGTTGTTTATGAATTAAGCTTATAAAGTAACCAAGTCTAAAAACTCTTTTAACATTTATATCATCAATACAATTTGCATCACCAAAATCATTGTATTAATAATCATATTCATCATCATTAGCATTATCATTTTCATTATTAACAACAAAATAAGTAGGATGGGAACATCATTGAAAATTTTCATTTTTTTAAATAAGAACGAGCACCAAGCAAATGAAACCAAATCAAATCACAAGTAACACCACTTAATGTAGTACTTTTCTAGTAGATTTGGTAGATATAGTCTTTTTAATAGGCATAAGATGTAAAAATGAGAAACTTTAAGGAATCTAGGGATAATGATAAATCAATGAGTAGCACACCTAGATATAAAAATCAAATCCAATAGGTGGAAAATCATACCCTACAGGTATGAATAACAAGGACAACCTAAGGTTGAATGTGTTTGAAGAGTAGGATAATTCACTAATTTATTTTACCAAATAACGACACTATGGGAAAATATCACTATGTAAAGTGGTAAAATAATTTCACAATAATGATCTAAAGTAATATTGTAAATTATAACACTTAGATTTGATTTAGTGCCAAAATAATGATCGGTAGTATAATGAAAATATTGATAAAGTAACAAAAATGGAAAGAGAGAGAAATAATATTGAAATTAACACACCTAGGAATTATAGCTAAAATATATAACTAGGAACAAAGTTCTATAAATGACAAGACTACAATCTTAGAATTTAAAGTTCATCTGGTAACAAGTCAAAATCAATTGAGTTCTAATTACATCTAGGTCAGATTTAGTAGATGGTCAATTATGTTTGTCAATTTATTCTCTTCCTACATTTATTATGTCCTATGTTACTTTCTAAATTTTTTAAATTTTTGGACCTCTATTTATACAAATGTTGATATGGATTTTAGTTTCTCTTTGTTGATTGGACAAGAAAATTTGTCTTATTTTCTTATCCTTTGATCTTTACATAATCTTAAAAAATGTATGCATAAAATATTATGCAAATTAGTTAGTCTAGGTAGCCTCTTTAGGAGTTGAAACTACATATCCCATACACTTGGAATCATGGATTTATGTAGTTATAGTTCTTGTGAGTGAATCTAAATGCAGTGAGAGAAAGGACTTCACCTCCTCTACCTAGATAGGCAAATGTAACTATATGTTTGACCTTGTCTTAGTAAAATATAGATGACACAAGTCTTGGATTGATGTTGATGCAATATATGCTCAATAGATAGACTCCTTTGCTGAATGTCTATAAGTCTTGATGAAGCTTGATGATTATGCACTAGACAAATGACTTGTAAAAGATATAGTTCAAAGGAGGTTTGTAGTTGATAAATAAATAAGGATAATTTTAAATATATGGGGCTTCCTAGAACACTTTAAACATGAATTGACCCTGGAAGATAGTTATTAGTTAAATAAAGTATAGTTTATTCAGATCCTAATATTTACATCTAACAAATCTTAGGTGTTCCTAAGGAAATATAGATGGATCAAGGTTAAGGGTATTCTAATTTAGGATGAAAGATTATTAAAATAGGCAATTGTACCCAAATGGACCGAGTGCAATAAAGCATGACAAAGACACTATGAAAAAAAATCTTGCACCAAAATTAAGTGTCTACACATACTTGGTGGTGGTGTAGGGTCCATATTGAAGTGGATGAATATTATGGTAAGGTCATATTAATATTTCCTTTTGCAGGTGAAGCCATAATCGATCACTAACTTGAAAGGTATGTGATTTTTTAAGATGGTCATGAAGCTACTCAACATTTTATTTATATATAATGGTATACATATGTTTATAAATGTGTTAAATGTGCTCAATGAACTAAATAGCTTTGTCAACTTAATTTTCAACTTAATAATTATTTTTGTTAATGGAAGTATAAGGTAAGCTATGTCAATGGGTGCTAGAGATCGGAAACCCAAATAGACTTGAAAAGGGTTGTGTGTGATAAATTTGTGTATAGATATATGATAGTTGTGTTAAATGAAAATAAGGATTTCATCCCATGTGCATTGATTATTGTAATTTTACATTCTTAGAAGATGCACTATCATCATTTTTAACATTTCATTTATTCATAAGTTTGTAGATGGATTATGGTAGACTTTTTCAACTTTTTTGTCTAGCATACACCAAAGTGCTTTCCATAAACTACTCAACTTGTATCCTTATAATATATTATAGTTTCTTGAGACTCCAAAGTGGATCTAAACATTATATTATTCTTCTATCTAACTAGTTTTTCAATTGCACATGTGGTACAATACTTGATGTGTTTGAAAACACCTAGCTTGAGGTGTGGCCGAAATAAGTACTTCTCTAACATTGTAAGGGTATTTTGAACTCTAAAACATCTCACAACCTTGTTAAAATGAGTTTTCCATATTAGATTCTATCTCTCTACCTTTTTTAGTGTGCACAATTTCCAAAAGTGATATAGGTGTCCATTTTACAATAATTAAATTTTCACAAAGTTACTTTTGATATATATTTACAAAGTCTTTGTCTAATGGATACAATTTTGACCAAGTTTTTAATTCATATCCACATGTGTTAAGCGTAGTGTTGATAAATTGAAATAATTATTGGCTTAGATAATCTTCTAATAGATTAACACTTCCCTTCTTATGCTTGATGTTCAGATGGAACTACTAAAGATAAGAATACCATTTTTTATGTCACTCTTGTTAACTTGTATTAAGTCTAAAATAATTGAAGTGAGTTTTTATTTTTGTGGATCACAATATCCAATCCCAATATGTAATGATTATAATATTTATATGTCTAGATAATGGTATAAAGTTCACAATCATATGTGGGATAGTTATTTACTAACATAGTGAATGTTTTACTATAGTAAGAAATAGGGTGACCATGTTGAGTGAGGACTACTCCAAGTACATAATCAGATGCATAAATATCTATGTCAAATGGTTGATGAAGATCAAGTAACACAAATACTAATGTGAAATAAAGTTTTATTTTAGTTCTTCAAATGATTTATGTTATGGAGTTGACCAGATGAAACTTTATTTAGCACGACATTTGACTTAGTTCAGAGGCCAAGTCACATGAGAGAAGCAAAGTATAAATCTCATATAAAAATTTAATAATCCCCATAACCCATGAATCTCTATGAAATTATTTAGTGCTAGTCATTCCTAGATGAATTGAATCTTGGACAAATCCACATGAACTCTTTGTGTGTCTACAATGTATCCTAAATATTATATCTCCCACTTAGAAAATAAACATTTCTAAAATGATAGCATTTAAAACCTGAAACACTTATCTAATATGGCATTAAAAAAAAAATTTGATTAGTTAAACTCAAGTTTTACAAGGACCTAAAAACCATAACTCAATAAAAATATACAACATGAAACAAGGCCAACATGGCCTTTTGGATGCAAAAATTTAGCAAAAACTTAGTAAAAATGACCTAGACCATCCCACATAGACATAGCCCCCTAATAAATTTACTCATATTAACTTTCCTTATTACTAACTCCCATCAGTTTATTTATGATACTACTCAACATCTCTCTTATTTTGGCCCCTTAGCCTTCTATCATGTTTTTGATTTATTCTATCATGCCTCTAATCTTCTCCATTAAATGTTTATCTTTCTTTGTGTTGTGACTCCTCAGGGCGATGATGATTATTTCCTTACCTTTAGGGGTTCCCTCCATCTTACCCATTTCCTCCATCTATTTTTTCCTAATCCCCTCCCTTAATTCATCAATTTTTTGTTTAAAATTATTCCATTATTCTATGTATGAAACCATATGCCTATCCAGTCTCTACAAATTCTAATATAACTCCATCAGCTTTTTCTCAAGGTCCTCTAGAATATTGGTTGGGTCCTCATCCATCCTTTAGACCTCTTCCACCTTAAGCTCATGTATTTTAAAATTTGGTTTCTCCTTGCCCTATTGAAACTGAAGTCTCATGTTGACTTTCTTACCATAACTCTTTTGTGGGGGAGATGAATCATGAGCCTTTCTCTTTTCCTTCTTCCCTCCCTCCCATGGATGAGTTAGGTGGGTGGAATGGGAGGCCTCACTTTTTATACCCTATAAAATAATGTCCTTGATAGATATTTTCTCTATGCTACTTTCTACCATGTGTATTTCCTAACTTCTCACAGGGGTTGCTTGTTTAGTAAGAATATGGACTAATCCTTGATGGATTATATTAGCTGAGGATTTTTCCTAAAAAATTAGAATTTTGGATTTGAGATACATGAGTACATAGTATCGTAGGATAATACTATGGCCTTTGAAGTGATTCGATAACAATAAGTGATGTGAAAAAATATGGGTGAATGTTCCTTCTAGAGTAAGGTAATGCATTACTTGAAAATAGACTTTAGGACATATTCATATAAGTTCAACTCTTTAAAATATCTTCTTGTCTATGTGGTAGACTGTATTAGTGTATAAAAACACTTGCATCAACTCTTGTTTTCATAATTTATCTTTGAAGGCCTTTGTTCCCTCACATGTCATGCTGGTAACTTCCCATATGAGTTCCTCAAAAAATTCCACAATAACCTCCCTGAAGGTCACATACCACTTCTTCAACTCCACCAAAAAATCTCTAAAAATAATCTCATTATTCCCATATATACTTAACATGAACTCCCTTAAACCGTCCTTCTGTAACTTTCTATAAACTTTATGGTTGGCCTCAACTTCAGTGTAGATATTGGTTCACAATGGTCCCTTTCTCCCCCAATGATGTAATTTTTGTTTTTGAAACTATGTTGATCATTGTTGTGGGCCAAGTATCACATTAAAATTTTAATCTTGTTATTTATAGAAGTTTGTTCCTAGTTCTATAGAATAATGTTCCTTGTAATACATTAATCAGAATAATCTTTTTTGAAATGATGTATTACACTATTAAGTTCAAAATTTATATCATTATTATGACACAAATTGATATTAAGACTTTTTCTAATCATGATTAATGTTCCCATGTGTGTTTTCAATGTAAGCCTATGGCACTTATAGATTTGCATCATTATCTAGTAAGGGTTGGATATGGGAGGGTGTTGTGAGATCTTATCCATGTGGATAGGTCTGAGTTGAGAACTCCCATGTTTTCCAAGGTGTCTTCCACTTTGTTACCTTCATGGAATATGTGAGAGATAGTAAAATCATTTAAGTGCAAGATATTTTTGGCATCAACTATGATTTGGCTAATAGTCTAAGAAGGTTGGACTTTTCCCATAAGTATATTAAGGATGTTAAGTGAGTCCCCTTCAATGGCTAGCTTAGGTATTATGATCATATGAATCCAAGAAGAGAGGTTAGTATAGTGTTAGTTAAAGCTAATAAAACTTCAAATAAACACACTAACACTTACACTCTTAGCCTAGAACTTAGGGAGAGCTTAGTAACAAAAGACAAATGAAATCACAACTAAAACATAAAAGACACAAAATCCTTTACCTTCCTTGGGATATCCAAATGATTTGTTGAGTGACTTGATTGGCTTGTGCATCAAGATTTTTTTGGTAAATTAAGCTTATTGTATCCTTATCTCCTTAGCATTACTGGCTTTGATGTGGCTTGTGATTGCTTAGCTCAATATTTTAGCATTCTAACACTACTTGCAACAAAATCACTTATGTCTCTCTCCAAATTTGCATTATAACTTTTGTTTATGAGATATTAAAACTAAAGAGGCATGGAATTGTATTTATAGCCTAAATATTTAACTCTCACCCAAAGTGAGTTAGGGTTGAGTTAAAGCTTGGAATGGGTTTAAACTAGATCTAGGAGAGTCAAATATAACTCCAATCGAGTTAGTTGTCAATTAATTATGATTTGTAATTACTAGGCATGGCTCTCCAAAATAGATATTTTAGGATACTTTCAAATATCTTGACAACTCAATGATGAAAGGCTAGGATATTTTGAATTTTTGAATTTTTTTTTTTAGATATTCATTAATTTTAAATGGATACTTCAACTAGGAATTTAATCTAGTTTAATTTGTTAGTTGATTCTGATTATATTTTTATTTCTTTCAATATTTAATTAAGTGTGAAAGTGCCCCACTTAATAGGTCCATAAGCCAAATTGATAGTTGTTATGCCTTAAGGTGATTAGGGATGAATCCATGAGAAGTTATTATTACATATAATAGGATACCCCAATTACGGATGCCTCAATGTGATTTTGAGTTTTGATGACTTATGAAAAAGTGAATTTGGGAGGTTTAGTGATTCCTAGGATTAATTTGTAATTTTTGGTATGAATCAATCTAAAATTTGGTCAAAAGCCAATTATGACTAGTTTTAGGTGTCTATATTTTGCCCCTATTTGGGAAGATGTTTCAAGTTGTAGGCATAGTAACATCTTCTCAAAAATTTAAAAGGTCATGTATACCTATGACTTCAATGGTAATGTATGAATTTTAGATGCCCCCTTGAGGGAGAAATCATCAAAAGGGGTCAGCAATCAATCCCTCAAAAGAAGCAAATGATGGGAGCCAAAAGATAAAAAGGGTGGAAGAGATTGATTTGCCCATAAGCAGTTATAATTAGTGGCATATGGAGCTACCCCAGTTGGATAGACAAATAAAACTATTTTCCCATAGGTAGTTATAACCATCAACATAGGTGAGACAAAAAAGGTAATGATTTTTTCAAAGGAGGTTATAATCATCAAAAAAGTCTTAGGGTAAAAAGAGAATGATTTGCCCAAATGTGGTCATAATTATTGAATTGAAAACAATAATTTGTCCACAAGTGGTTATAATCATTAGTAAGATAAAAACATGTCGTAGTTGGGTACATAAAGATAATATTTTTCCCAAAGGTAGTTATAAGCATTATCATAATGAAAATGTGCCCCAATTGGGTAGAATAAAGATAATTATTTTCCCAAATGTGATTATAATCATTAACCTCTAAATAGATCTAAACACAATGATTTGCCCACAAGTGGTTATAACCATTGGTTTTGTGGGTGGAATGATACACAATGATTTGCCCAAAGGTAGTTAGAATTATTAGTAATGCAAGTGGGATGGTATACAATGATTTACCTATAGGCAAATATAATCATTGGTATCCCATTAGTGGAAAATATGATTAAAAAATGGGTATAAAGGATAAAGATGAATTTGGGCAACCTACTAGTATGAATATGTACATCCTAAGTAGCAAGGATTAAAATTCATTTGTGATTTAATTACTCTATATGGGATATGTTTTAGGTACATTAGGAATTGTTTTAGGTGCCAAGGAGATATATTATGTTTTCATTGCATTGTAGACTTCCCCAATTGATTTTTGTTGTAGTACATGATGGTAATCATCATAATAAAACACCATGATGACTTATCCAAAACATGCATAGGGATTGATATGCAATCCAATAAATGATCAAAAATAATACACCAATGATAAAAACCATGATGACATCATTGATGTATGAATATGGATAGATTCAATAATAATGCATAAAGAATCACCCAATGAATGCACATAGAGTGAATCAAGGTAGAACAAGAAATAAAACAAATATGCAAACAAGAAATCACAAAAATAAAACACTAAGAAAAGAAAGAACAAAAAAACAAAGAGAATAAAATAAAACAAAAAACAAACAATGTTTAAATACAATGGTAGCACAAACAAGATGACGAACATTTCCCCTAAACCATAGGAGACAATGAAACAAAAAAAATGGGGGGAAGTAGAAAAAAATAAAGGGGGTGGTCAAGCTGATTCTAGATGCATTAAATAAGTGCACATTGTCTACATAGTTCTATAGATGCAACATCCAACATAAAATTTAGGCCAAATGTAGTTCTCCTAGGATATGGGATAAAATAAAATGATGAGGATGAAAACATGATTGATGTTATAGATGAATATGGGAATGGTCTCACAAAATGGCAAGAGTGTGGGATGTTAGGCTAGTAAGGAGAGGCAAACTAAATGACAAGTGGTTTCTTGTGAAATAGCTAGGGTTTATAGAATCTTTAAGTCAAAAAAGTGGTCAATGTTTATCTAAATTGTTTTAAAAATGTTTTTGGAATTTTTGAAATATCTCAACTCGATTGAGGATTACAAGATACTAAATGGTCAAAGATCATAAAATGGAAAGAGCATTTAAACATGGAATTACTCAGAAAATGGTAAGAGCATGACAAAGGGTGACTGAGCTGACCTCAATGTAAATCGAGCGTTGCCTACATAGTCCTAGGATGATACCTCAAATCACTATAGTTCTACCTTATAGTAGAGGAATTTGACTAGGTAGCAGTAAGATCTCAAAAAAATAGGCAAAATAGGAAAATGGCATAATATGGCATAGGCATGGCAAGGTGGTAGTTCAAGACATAATAAATAATGTTGTTCCTAATTTTCCCATAGGCAATTATAATTAGGAAATAATAGCATAGGTCAATATTTGACCATAGGCAGTTATAATTAGTAACATGATGGTGAGTCACTGATTTACCCAAAGGTAGTTATAATTAGGCCTACTTGGTATAAAATAGAATAAGAAATGAAGGATTCAACTACCAAACCACTTTAAAATTATTTCAAAATGTGACCTCTATCTAGAATATTAAAACAACTTTTTAAAACTTGATTTGAATCTTCATGTTGAAAGTAACTATGAAACCAATAGAATGGAACCAAGGTAAAAGGGATAGATAAGGAAGGTGAAAATAAATTGGTTGATAAAAATGACATGGTATAATGGTATAAGATAAAATTCTATGGTACAAATAATAATGTCAATGTTATGGTACAATGGAAATGGGCCTCATAGATAATAATGTAGGTTTCTCAAGTGAAGTAATACTTGAGGTGTATAACGTTCATCAGCTCATCAAGTTCATCCCCATCTAGTGTAGCGAGCCTGTATGCTCTAGCACCATATTTTTTAATAACAATGAATGGACTTACCCAATTGGGTTTTAACTTTCCTTTGTGCTTCTTCTCAATCATGGTATTTTATTAGTATTCTTAAAGTACAAGATCACCAAGCTCAAATTTTCTATGTATGAATCTTAGATTATAGTGGCCATAGAGTTAGTTATGGTATGCTTGAAGTCTATTTACTATGGCCATGCATTTATCATCAATTAAATCCAATGCTTACAAGCAAGTTACTCGATAAGCTTCATCATCTAGGACATGCTTCAAAGAGATGCACAAAGAAGGTAACTCAACCTCAATGGGAAGAATGGCCTCAATGTCATAAATAAGTGAATATGGATTGGTGCCTATTAGGGTATGGTATTTGGTACAGTATGCCCAGAGAGCATGGAATATTAGGAGGTTTCAATCATGGTTGACATCATTGATAATATTTTTAAGGATGTTGACAATGGTTTTATTTGAATGCTTCTATTTGGCTGTTACCGTGAAGGTAGTAGGCGATAGAAAAATGTTGAGCAATTTTGTACTCAACACATAATGATTTAACATCTTTGATCTTAAATGATCTACCATTATCATCTAATGTTTAAGGGGATACCATAGTAGTAGATGAGATGGTTAAAGATGAATTTGGATATTTGCTTTCCAGTCACGTAAGTGAGGGGTATAGCTTCAATCCACTTAGTGAAATATTTGATGGTGGTTAGGATGTCTTTGTGGACATTAAATGAGGTGGGGTTTATCTTTCCAATGATATTTAGGCCCCATGTAGCAAATTTATAGGGTGTAATCATTGGTTTCAAAGTCATGGTTGGGGTATGAATTAGATTATCATGTTGTTGACATTTATCACAATTTTTAACATATGCAATTATATTTGCATATGTAGTTAGCTAATAATACCTGGTACATAAGAGCTTTTTGGTTAGGATGGCCCTATATCTATGGGATCCACATACTCCTTTGTGGACTTATTATAATGTTAATTTTGATTTTACCAAAGTTAAATAATGAATTAGAGTTCCATCAAAACTATGGCGATAAAGGGTGGGTCCGAGTAAGGTATATCATGATGTGTGGTGGATAAAGGCCTTTGATTGTTTAGGGAGAGGTAAATTGGCATAATGTGGTCATGAAGATAGGAATAAAGTTAAAAATACCATATAGTTTTGAGACCAATAATAACATAGATCATTACAATGGTTGAAGGTTTATAAGCTAGCACTAGCACATTTTCAATGAGGAATTAGTATTCTTTTACCATGTTTGTATTATGAATCAAATATCCAATGTTGGTAATAGAATTTGTTGTTTTATTAATAACCCTTGGTATATGTTCAAATTTTACATCTACAATCTATTATTTAAGAGTGTCGACCATGGCCTTGTATTGTACCATATTGTCATCCTTGGTCTGAAAATGGTATGTAACTTGATTAATGATTAATTAAGAATCACCATAAACTTTTTGATGTTGAATATTCCATTGTACTACCTATCAAAGTCATAAAATAAGTGATTTATATTCATCCATGTTGTTAGTACAATGAAAAATGATCCAAAATGACTTAGGGATAAGATCCCCATGTGGTGTAATAAAAAAAATGCCTACCCCTGATCCTTGTGTTGTGAATGATTCATCAAAATATAGCTTCCAGATTTGCTCCTCAAGATTTTTTTTAATGATGGTCATAATGGATTCATCTAGGAAGTGAAATGTTAGAGGTTTTATATCTATAAGGGGAGATTCAACAAGCTGATCTATAAGAACTTATCCCTTGATGGCTTTTTGGTTGACATATTCTATCTTGAACTCACTCAAAAGCATGATCCATTTGGCCATGTGGCCTTTTAAAGTTTTTTTATATATTATATACTTGATTGGATATACTTTTGAAATAACCATGGTCTTATTGTTTAACATGTAATTCCATAGTTTTTGAGCTTCAAATACCATAGTTAAATAGGAATTTTCAATGGGCATATAATTATGCTCATATGCAACTAATGTTTGGATTAGATAGTACATGGCATGTTCTTTTCCATTATCATCATTTTGAGCTAGTAATTCCCATGGGGATTTATTTGTGGCTAATAGATAAAGTAGGAATGACTTTCCTAAAATAGGTGGAAAAAAAATAGGTGGGTTGGTAAGATATTCTTTGAGATGCTAGAAAGCATTCTAAAATTCTTCATCCTAATGAAATGTGACACCTTTTTTCAACAAGTATGTAAAAGGATGGAATTTATTGGCCAACTGAGAGATGAAACATCTAATAGATTAGATCTTGCCTTGTAAACTATGGATTTACTTCAAATTATATGGTGGTGGCATTTCTGTAATGGATTGTACTTTGGATGGATCAACATCAATGCCTCAATGAGACATAACAAATCCCATAAATTTGCTTGAAATTACTCCAAAAACACACTTCTTAGTATTAAGTCTGACCTTATATTTACATAGTATATCAAATATCTTTTGTATTGCTACTGGATGATCGACCCTGATCTTTAATTTTCCTAGTATATCATTAATGTAGTTTTTAACAATCTCATGCATAATATCATGAAATATGATGGTCATGGCTCTTTGGTATGTGGACCCAATGTTTTTGAGACCAAATGGTATAACATGATAACAAAATGTTCCCCATGGAGTGGAGAATTCTATTTTATGTTGGTATTCTGGTGTAATCTAGATTTGGTTGTATCTTGAGAATCCATCCATCAGTGAAAGCATTTTGTACCTAGCTATAGATTCAAATATTATGTCAATGCTTGGTAGAGGAAAGTCATCCTTTTAGCAATCCTTGTTTATATCTCTAAAATTAGTGTAGATTCTGATTCCTTTTAGCTTTTTACTAATTGGCACAACATTTAAGATCCACTTTGAGTAGCCAACCAATTGAATACATCTCACTTCCAAGAGTTTTTCCAACTCTTTCTTCACTAATAGAACAATGCAAGGATGCATCTTGCATAATTTTTAATTCACAAGTTTGGCATCAGGATGTGTATACACATAATATTTTCAAGCTTTTATTGATTACTAACACTTTGTATCTTTTAGGAACCTATTGAGTCTCAATCTCTCTAAGTGCATGCCTTAAGAGGTGAATCAAGAAAGGGTTGGGAATAACATCGATGCTTCATAATATTGTTGTCCCTTTTACCACTTGCCATCTAAACACTTGTCTCCTAAAACCATTTAACCTAAGCTTATTATTCTCAGTCCTACTTCCTCTAGTCTTTTTTCTCTTTCCATCCTCCTTTTCTTACCTTAACACCCTTTTAGATAGTCATCTATACTAGGTTGATTGGGTTGACCCAGTATAGTTTAGGGTTATTTTTCACTTTCTTGACATGTTAGCCTTTTGGCCAACCTAGCTTAGACCTAGTGATTTGTCCAAAAAAACACACTAGGTCAATTGAGTCGACCCCATACAATACATTCCTAGAATGATTTAGGGAAATATTCACCTATATATACAAGTTCATTTCCCACTATTTCATAAGAGAATACTTAATAGTTAATAAGTGTGAGTGAACATCTACTTATTGACCATTTTACTTGAGGAATAAAGCTTAGGGTTCCATACTTTATTTGGAGATACAGATCTTGTCTTGTGGAGAATTTTTTTGGATGTTTAGATAGGTTTGTAGACTAGAGCTAATTTATCTTGGTTATCCTTAAATATCACAAAAATATTTTTTGAATCACCTTGGCCAAGGGAGAGTTTAAGGCTCAGTGGATTAATCTTCAAAAGTAAGTATTCCTAACTTTATTTCTCTTTTGTAAGAGTAGATAGATAACGCATTTGTATTCTTCTCCTATGTATTAGGATTTCATATGCATTGATGTGAGTATATGTATTTTAATACATGTTTAGTTTATCTATTTATTTTATTGCTTCTAACCCCCACTTTATTCTACAAGCTTTGTTGTGAACTAGATTAGATTTTTCTTTCTTACTATTAGTATAAGTGAACATTTTAAAACTTAGAATTTCATTAGGGTTGTTGTGAGATTGTGTTATATTGTAGGCTTTATAACCCTTCCTAGCATGATGTGTTGTGACAAGTGATACAAGTGATCCATTAATTAGTTCTAGAGGATCCCCATATTGGTCATGCTCCCACTTAACAAGTGTATCCCCAATCTAAAGTGTAGCTATGATCTATCTTATCCAATCTAGGATTAATTCATAAACATGATGCATTTCTAATTGCATATATTTTGGTAAACCTGGTGTGAACTAACCCTTGTATTATTTTTTCATTTTTACCTTCATTTCATTTATTTTTATCATATATTTTGACATAATTGATTGATTCTATCAACCCAACTTTTTATCTATGTGCACAGGTTGTAAGAACAGGAAATTCGATTAACCTGGTTGACATAGTACAGGTTTATAGATTTTTAGACACTCAATTCAACCTATTAGGTCAACATATTTGACCCCTTATATTTTAAACACTTTTTTAGTAGGTTCCTATATAGCTTCATCAATTATGTTGACCCAGTTCATAGGTTTCTCAAGTATACTTCAAGGTTCTTCATCAGCAATCTTCCTTCATTGCATGTCTAATCCACCAAGTTTCCTTTATACTTATTTTTTTATTTATTTTATTTATTTCCTTTCATTTTATGTAGTCTTTAAATTTTCCCTTACATAGTCAACTAGATCGACACTATCAACCCAGTTCAATGGCCTGTGTGCTATCTAAAATAATTGGATTGACACTATCGACCCAATTCATTTTCAAAATTTGCTTCCAAAGTATAGGTTCAACCCTCTCAACCCTATTGTATATTTTATGCATATAGTTTCAACATTATACCTTATCTAAAATTTGGAATCAACCTCATATCTGCTAGTAATTAGTTCAAACTTTCTTTTCATGTTACTTGCATGCTAAGAATAACTCACATAGTTTAATTAGGGGATTTTAAATTAATCACTTAGTTTCACTATTTTTATTTTATGCATACATGACCAAATCACAAAAACATAAAAAATCACTATAATATTTTGTCTACCTAATGCCAACCTACTTGGATTTCATCACCAAGGGGGAAGCGACTTGATGCTCTGGTCAAGTATAAAGCATGCTTAATGGTATATTTTGGATAAGCACCCAACACCCTTATCACTGTAGTGTGTGAATTGAGGCGTTAGGCTCTAATACTAATTTGGTATCACTTTCACTACAGTCCCTTTTTGCCCCAACTACCTGAAACCATCATTATATTTCTATCTAGTACCTTGCTTATAGCCAACTTCTCATCACATTAAAAATTATATCTTAATAATCTAACAAACATTCAATTTGACCAAATTATTTAGTTATTTACTTTTCAAGTTAATTTCTTGATCTTTGATCAATTATGTGTGAAAAACTTGCATTATCTAGTATTAGTGCAAGGTTTTGTTTTGTGTGCTTCAAATAGATTGGCTAGCATAAATCCAACTAATTGTTTAGTTCCTTTCAGTACTAGCTTCTTTACATTACTTATAAAAAGTTATATTATTTCAATTCCTAAATTTTTATTAGATCTATCATCTTCCCTATGTCATCATGAATCCAACACATTTTATGGTTTGAAAAATGGATGAGTAGAAATAAAGATATAGGCAAAACAAGGAATCTACCTATTTCTAGCCTTTGTTCACTATATAGAATTGACCTAGTCGACCCTATACTATCTACAAACCTTTCTTAGCCTCTATCCACTATACAAGATCTACCTAATTGACCTTGAACTATTTATAGACCATTTTTAGTCTCTATTTGTTGTACAATATTGACCCAGTCAACCCTGTACTATTTATAGACCCTTTTCATCCCTTGTTTTCTATATAGGATCGACCCAATCGACCCTATACTATTTTCTATCAATTTTTTTCTCCTTGTGTGGTTATCTAGTCTTTTTTCATCATGATGACATATTTCATAATTCTCTTAATCCAAAACATTTCATAATTAATTATTTGGATAATAACCTCACTTATTTCATTACCTCTGATTAAACTATCCAATTTTTTCCTTCACCTTCTCCTAAAACAAAACCACTCACTACATAATGCAATGTAGTTGAGGTCCTTCATCCTAATCTTCTTCCCAATACCAATGTTGGGAATCCTCCTATCAACACTCATAACTTTACAATCAATGTTCATAATCCTATTGTTATACCAATAACAAGATCACCAAGTCTTATCAATTCCCAAAGTAACATGGTTGAAACCACTCATATTTATAATTTAGATGGTTCCCAATTATTCAAAAACCTTTATGATAATACTATTTAAACCCCTCATAATAATGGTGGCTTTATAAAGCTTCCTTCTTCTTCTATTGCACTTAAGATAAATAACACCAATGTTGGGAATCCTCTACCTCCAAAGAATCCTCCTCCCACCAACACTAATAATCCTCTTCCTAAAAACACTAATATAGCTTGATCAATTTTGTCGACCCGGTTCATAGGTTTCTCAAGTATACTTTAAGGTTCTTCATCAGCAATCTTCCTTCATTGCATGTCTATTCCACCAAGGTTCCTTTATACTTATTTTTTTATTTATTTTATTTATTTCCTTTCATATTATGTAGTCTTTAAAATTTCCCTTACATAGTCAACTAGATCGACACTATCGACCCAGTTCAATGTTTTGTGTGTTATCTAAAATAATTGGATCGACACTACCGATCCAATTCATTTTCAAAATTTGCTTCCATAGTATAAGTTCAACCCTCTCAACCCTATTCTATATTTTATTCATATAGTTTCAACATTATACCTTATTTAAAATTTGGAATCAACCTCATATCTGCTAGTAATTAGTTCAAACTTTCTTTTCATGTTACTTGCATGCTAAGAATAACTCACATAGTTTAATTAGGGGATTTTTAATTAATCACTTAGTTTCACTATTTTTATTTTATGCACACATGACCAAATCACAAAAACATAAAAAATCACTATAATATTTTGTCTACCTAATGCCAACCTACTTGGATTTCATCATGAAGGGGGAAGCGACTTGAAGCTCTAGTCAAGTATAAAGCATGGTTAATGGTATATTTTGGATAAGATCCCAACACCCTTATCACTGTAGTGTGTGAATTGAGGGGTTAGGCCCTAATACTAATTTGGTATCATTTTCACTTCAGTCCCTTTTAGCCCAAACTACCTAAAACCATCCTTATATCTCTATCTAGTACCTTGCTTATATCCAACTTCTCATCACTTAAAAAATCATATCTTAATAATCTAACAAATATTCAATTTGACCAAATTAGTTAGTTATTTACTTTTCAAGTTAATTTCTTGATCTTTCATCAATGATGTGTGCAAAAACTTACATTATCTAGTATTAGTGCAAGGTTTTGTTTTGTGTGCTTCAATTAGATTGGCTGGCATAAATCCAACAGATTGTTTATTTCTTTTTAGTATTGGCTTCTTTACATTACTTATAAAAAGTTATATTGTTTCAATTCCTAAATTTTTATTAGATTTATCATCTTCCCTATGTCATCATGAATCCAACACATTTTATGGTTTGAAAAATGGATGAGTAGAAATAAAGATATAGGCAAAACAAGGAATCTACCTATTTCTAGCCTTTGTTCACTATACAGAATTGACTTAGTCGACCCTGCACTATCTACAAACCTTTCTTAGCCTCTATCCACTATACAGGATCTACCTAGTTAACGTTTTACTATTATAGACCTTTTTCAGTCTCTATTTGTTGTACAAGATTGACCCAGTCAACCTTGTACTATTTATAGACCCTTTTCATCCCTTGTTTGCTATATAGGATCGACCCAATCGACCCTATACTATTTTATATCAATTTTTTTCTCCTTATGTGGTTATCTAGTCTTGTTTCATCACGATGACATATTTTCATAGTTCTCTTAATCCAAAAAATTTCATAATTAATTATTTGGATAATAACCTCACTTATTTCATTACCTCCAATGAAACTATCCAAGTTCTTCCTTCACCTTCTCTTAAAACAAAACCACTCACTACATAATGCAATGTAGTTGAGGTCCTTCATCCTAATCTTCTTCCCAATACCAATGTTGGGAATCCTCCTATCAACACTCATAACCTTACAATCAATGTTCATAATCCTATTGTTACACCCATAACAAGATCACCAAGTCTTATCAATTCCCAAAGTAACATGGTTGAAACCACTCATATTGATAATCTAGATGGTTCCCAATTATTCAAAAACCTTTATGATAATACTATTTGAACTCCTCATAATAATGGTGGCTTTATGAAGCTTTCTTCTTCTTCTATTGCACTTAAGATAAATAACACCAATGTTGGGAATCCTCTACCTACAAAGAATCCTCCTCCCACCAACACTAATAATCCTCTTCCTAAAAACACTAATACCCCACCTTCAAACCCACCTATTGATACAACTCAACTTCTTACACAAGTCATATAAAAAATGAACATCATGCAAACAACCAATCAGTCTCAAATGATGAACATGCAACAACATTTATGCAACATGATTAGTCAACCACCTCAAGTCATCATATCTCAACCAAATCCAAATTGTATCCCTCCTCTTCTTATAGATGCCAATGGGAATATTATCCCTCAACATCTAATGAATAACGAAATGCTTCAACATATTCAAAATTAACCTTTAACCCCATTCATTACATATATAGATATTGGAAACATTTATCCAACTATCACATACAATGGGACTAAGGACCCTACTATCTTTCTTAAGTCTTTTGGTAATCTCTATAAGGAATGGGTCCAAACTAACACCTTTTCTACCACCAAACTCTTAGCCAAAACCTTTTTTGGTGATGCACTTGAATGGTATAACCAAATTCCTAGACATTCCATCTCAAAACTAGAGGATTTAGTCAACGCTCTAGTAAAGTAATTCTAACATGATGACCTTCCTAAAAACTACCTTAGCCATTTCATCAATGTCAAGCAACTTCCTAATGAATCTTCTCATACTTTCATCAAATGATGGAAGTATTGCTCATAAATTAGACCATAAAATACAATATGATACTCTTTTGAAACTATTTATCACTACTCTTAAACCTCCTCTTCAATACAAAGTTTGAATCATTTCACCTAAAACTTTAGATGAAGCCTTAGACCAATCAAAAAGGAAAGACTTTCTTATGACTCAATTTGAACCATCTAAAACAACTACTAAAGAACCTTTTCAATCATGTTCTCATAACATTGATTCATCCAAGTTTCTCCAACATCAAAATGGAGAATACAATTCAACCAATTCTAACCCAACCCACCTACCCTTGAGTTTATAACAACTTAAGAATAAATTTTTACCCTCTAGACCCATGAGCTTTGATCCTTATAAACCTCCTCCCAAATGGTACAATATAGATAAAAAAATTTGGTGGCATGCTACTATAGGTCATTCTCATGAACCTTGTCATGATATTCACCATTTTCTTATTTCTTCCTTGCTTTGTCCACATTACAATCTTGATACTCTAACAAAACAATGTTATCAATAGTATATTCAAGCTTCTCAAATTCAATCTCAAGAACCACAATCACATCAACATCAACTACCTAATGATCAACAATAATCATCCCATACCTACACCTCATATGCTAATTTCATTCAAACCATAGTTAATCCTTCTTCCTACACTAATAAGGAAAGGATGGATAATATGACCAACTTTAAACATATTGTGGCATTCATTGAACCTCAACCTCTTAAGTCACATAAACCAAAAGAGTATCTAGTTTAAATTCCTATTCCAAAGCATATCATCCATGTTCCTCCTTTACCTTGTTTATCTTTTCATACCTCTCTTACACATCATATTTCACACTCAACATCCTTAAATTCTACCAAACCAACACATTTGTGTATCTCCAAATGCACTTACCAACCCAATGCAAATAATTTTAATGGTTCAATATTACCTCACTCCAACACACATGTTAGGGAATATTTCGATGCCCATCCACATGTCCCTTTAGAATTTGGGGCATCTTGTGATGCCCATACCTACATCCACTTACCCATTGGGGCATATTATGATGCCCACTCTTATTCTAAAACACATGATACCAACCAAATTAAGCTTCAAGAAACCTTTAGAGACTTATAGATTTGTATTTCACATGCTCATCTTTGATATAGACATTAGCATAGGTCTTATTTTTTTGTATTATGTTTCTTTATTTTTATGCCCTTTTTTTCTTTGACTTTCATTTTACTATAATCTTTGTCTTCCTTTACATTCTTTAGTTTTATTACACATTACATTTGGCATTTGCTTTCATTTGCATCCTTATATACCTCTTTCATTTGTATTTTTATGTTACTCTTTATATTAGTAGCTTTATGATCATTTTTTCCCCTTTTTTAGAATTTACCACTTGATGTACCATTGTCTTCTTTATCTTTTTACATTTCTCTTATCATACCCCTTGGGTTTCTCTTTTGTGAGTTACAGTGTAAGACCATGGATAGGACCTGACCCTTCTCATAAAATCACCATCTTTTTATGTTCGTGATTCTTTTTCTCTACTTTATCTTTTGCTTCTTTTGCTAGATGGAATTTGTACAACAATCTATGTTAGCATGTTTTCCTGCATTTCCCTCTTTCTTATGATAAGTAATCACGCTTTAATGTCATTATATCCCTCTTTTCCCTTTGTCACATTTTTTATTATTTGAAGCAATTCAAATTATTCCATGTGTCATTTCCTCTTGATTTCCCCTTCCTTTCATCTTTTCATTTGATAAAAAAAGGTCAAAGTTAAGATAGCACTTTTATTTCAGTTAGATTTACAAGACTCTTAGACCCCATGCTCTTTGAAGTTCTCTCTCTTAGAAACCTTATCCCAAGTATTCAAATGAAAGTCATCTTTAGCACCCATGTTTGGTTTTCTAAATATGAATGGAGGAGGAATAAGAAAAAGCCATCAAAAAAGTTAGAAGCTAAATCATTTGAAACAAAAGGCAATGATATCTAAAAGGCAACATACAATATTCTTAAAATTCAAATCACACTAAAAGATGTGATTCAAATCAAATCTCCTTCTTCTAGTTGAAGCTCAAACTCCACATTTAGCTTCATGATATAGCTAAGGTCCTTTGGGGTACGGTATGCTAGTAGATTAGAAGAGGAGAATAAAAAAATATTTTAATGTTACCTACTTTCTCATGCAAGTACCCAATCTTCATAGTAGACCAACGACTCTGTAAGGGGTCCTAAAGAATGGGAAGCACGTCATGGCTAGGTAGGTCCATTTTATTTTTCATGCATATAGCCTTTATGGGATGATCTATATACTCCATTTTTTGACCCAAGACTTGTGTCACTAAGAGAAGTTCTTCATAGTCCTTAAGGTCGAAAGTCCTCTTACTTTGATAAACCTAATTTGAGTTTCTTGACTTTCATAAAGAGTTTCTCTACCTTGTTTTTTCCTTCATTCTCCCCTCCATCCATTTCATTTCCCCCCTTCATAGATAAATTGTGATTCCAAATCTAGTTTTCTTTCTTCATTAATTCTTTATTTTTCACCTCTTAAAAACATGCTAGTACTATTATGTTTCATTTTTATCTATCCTTAGAGTGAAACAACATGCTTGAGTAACTATGGATCACTCTTTTATTTCATTTTTCATTATTTTACTACCCTTCTATTATGGATAGTTGAGTCCACACCCTTTTTCCATTATTACATGTTTCTCTTTATCTATGCCCTCTTCATGTTTGTCTCACATCTTCAATTACATTTCATTTTCTTTATTTCATGTTTTCCTTTTTGCCTATCTTAAATGAGCTTAATTTTCACATTCTTACATATCTTTGTTAGATTTTTTTTATATTGACATTAATTTTTGCCATTTATTATTTACATGTTTTCTAATATCATTTGTCATTTATTAAACATCATTTGTTATTTATTTCTTATCATATATCATTCATTTACCATCATTTATCATTCATTTTCCAATCATTTGTCATTCATTTTCCATTATTTTGTCATTTATTTTCCTTGAATATTCTAAAAACCTTGCTTTACCAATTATCTTATTATCATTTCTAACTATTACATGCCTATTTTCCAAAAAAAATGATTTTTGGCTATTTTTTGCACTAACTTATATAGGTTTGCCTAGTATACTTCACATTGGACACCACATCTATTACAATCTACTTCTTTATCTATGGAACTAAGTAAATTTAAAGGTATGTGTTTTTTAATTCTATCCTTTTACTTATCTTATTTGCTGCTTACTACACTTTACTTAGCATCAACATTGTGTGTTATCATGTTTTATCTCGAAGTACCATCCCATGTTGCACTTATGTGACATGTGATGATCTTCAAATGGGGCATATGTATACACATAATATTTTGAAACTTGTATTGATTACTCACACTTTGCATCTTGTAAGAACCTGTCGAGTCTCAATCTCTCTGAGTACATGCCTTAAGGGGTGAATCGAGAAAGGGGTGGGTAGACCATCAATGCTTCATAAGATTATTGTCCCTTTTACCACTTAACATCTACACACTTGACTCCTAAAACCATTTACCCTAAGCTTATTCTTCTTAGTTATACCTCCTCTAGTCTTTTTCCTCTTTCCATCCACCTTTTCTTACCTTAACACCCTTTTAGATAGTTGGTTGTACTGGATCAACTAGGTTGACCTAGTATGTTTTAGGGGTATTTTTCAATTTCTTGGCTTGTTAGCCTTTCAGCCAACCTATCTCAGACCTAGTGATTTGTCCCTAAAAACACACTAGATCAACTGGGTCTACCCCATGCAACCAACATTCCTAGAAGGATTTAGGGCAAGATCTACCTATATATACAAGTTCATTTCCCACCATTTCATAAGAGAATAATTAATATCAAATAAGTATGAACGAACATCTACTTATTGACCATTTTACTTGAAGAATAAATCTTAGGTTTCCATACTTTCTTTGGACATACAGATCTTGTCTTTTAGAGAAGTTTTTTAGATGTTTAGATAAGTTGTATATCTTAGAGCTAATTTATCTTGGTTATCCTTACATATCACAACAATCTCTTATGAAGCACCTTGGTCAAGGGAGAGATTAAGGCTCAATAGGTTCATCTTTAAAGGTGATTATTCCTAAATTTATTTCTCCTTTGTAAGAGTAGATAAATAATGCATTTTTATTTTTCTCCAATGTATTAGGATTCCATATACATTAACATGAGTATATGTCTTATAATACATGTTTAGTTTAGTTGTTTGTTGTATTTCTTCTAACCCCGACGTTGTACCACAAGCTTTGGTGTACACTAGATTAGATTTTTCTTTCTTGTTATTATTATAAGTGAACATTTTAAACATTAGGACTCCATTAGGTTTGTTGTGTGATTATGTTAGACTATAGGATTTAAAACCCTTATTAACATGAAGTGTTGTAACAAGTGATACAAGTGATCCCCTAGTTAGCTCTAGTGGATCCCCATATTGGTCATGTTTTTGCTTAACAAGTGTATCCCAAACCAAAAGTGTAGGTAAGATCTATCTTATCTAATCTAGGATTAATTCATAGACATGATGTTATTTTATTACATATAGGATGTACCATAAGGTGGTGTAAAATAAGGGTGGGGTCCAAACCAAGCATGTTAGAATAGGCCTAGGTAAATATGTCAACAAATTCCCTCAAAAGGGCTATAAATATGTCACATTCCTCCTTAGTCAGGGATGCACCTAGTTTGATCCATTTTGGGTCACCTAGAGTCTTGATGTTAACTCTTGTAGTGTCCTAAACAAGAAGATTCAAACCCTCTTCTAGAATGGTTGGCAAAGATTTGAATCGGATTGCAATGGTAGAGACCTTTATTTGGACTGGCTCTTCAAGTTCCCCTAGGTAACACAAATCAAAATCTCCCAATGGTAAGTATGTCCATGTGATAAACATTATTGGAAACTCTTGGATGATTTAGTCAAAGGCATGTTATTATTCATAACTAAACTCAAACCCATAGGCAAGTTCAGCATTGGTGGTCTCCTGAGCTATGTTTGAGTAAAGTTTAACACCCCTAGCTAATGGTGCCTAAAATAAGTTTCCACCACTAGACCGGCCTTTCTCTTTACTTTTACCCTAGTTCAAAATCATCTCAAAGAGGTTTTCAATTTGGGACCTCAATGTTTTACTCATTTTTTATCTATTCATTGGCATTGAAACACAAATAAGATATGTGGGGTTACCCCCAAGCAATTTAAATTAGAGACCATAGGTTCCTTTGTACCAAGTGGTAAAAATTAACTCTATTGTTCCTTTTTGGTTTGGCCTAAGGCCTCCTCCTTGATAGGCATGTTTTTCCATGATCCTATTAGGTATAAGGAATTTAAAATTTTGGTAACAGTCAGATAGTTTGTTATTAAATAACTAGGACTCATCATCTATAAGTGGGTTATATTCTTGGCTAGTGGCTAGTGTGAAAATGATAGGTGTTGGACCATAAAAGTTTCCCTTTCCATTTTTTTTTCACTACATGTAGGGTGGTTTAGCTTTAAGTCTTCCATAGGACTTGGGGTTTTATGGAAGCTTGGTAATATGGAATGTATCATGGGTCAAATATTCTCTATAGACGTTAACTTAGATGGTAAAATGATTAGACATTTTAGGAGGTGGCATATGTGAAAGCAAATCAACGGTATCAATGTCAATGCAATTGGCATCTAGTGAATCAAAAAGTATTTATTTTCACTTAGCCTTATTAGGAACCATATTCAAAACAAACTAGTAGTTATAACTTTCATACTTAGCCTCCAAGTGTTTACAATGTTTGTATTGATGCAAATATCTGTGGATAGTGACCTCTATAACTAAATGAGAGAACTTGATACATTGGTGCAATGTTGAAGGGATTTCATGAATCTCATGTATCTAAGGTATACCCAATAGAATATTATATGATAAATTGAGGTCTAACACATGGCATAATGTATCATGATTCAAAGGCCCAATGATAATAGGCAGGTTGATGATGCCTTGTGATTCATGTTCTTCATTATCATAAGTTTTGATGATGATTATTTTTGACCAAAGATCAGTTGTATATTCAAGAAGCTTGATGAGCTTTAAAGACATAATATTTAGGCCTGATCCATTATCTATGAGGACATGTTTCACTTTTTTCCATGTTATGACAACTTTGATGTATAATGGATTATTATGCAAAGGGCCAAGGGATGACATATCACTTTCATCAAAGGTTAATTATTGACCTAGGGCTAGATGTCCAACCAAAGTTTGAAAGTTGTTTGGGGATATGTCATTTGGAACTTGGCATTGGCCAAAGAACTCGGTCAAGATGTTCTTGTGGATGGTTTAAATATGTAAAAAATCCAAAATAGGAACTTGTGTGGTCATATTTTGAAGTTTTTCCATAATATCAAACATCTTATCTTTCACAATAGTATATGGCTTGTTCTTAGCCAAAATGGTGGGTTAGATGGGTGTAGTGGAAAATGGCTTGGGCCTGGTATGGTAATCATTGATCATCAAGTTTTGATTACATAATTAGAACTAGATATAGGACTATTTTTATTATCAAATAATGATGAGGGACCAAATAGGATAAGCCTCAATTATTGGTACACATGTATGTGGTCATGGGGTACTGATGAGTCATCAGTATAAGGTCCAAAATTAGTAATCCCTGCTTGTTGGTATACCTGTATCCAATCCTAGGTCAAGGAAGGACCACTGGCATAGGTTGGTTGGTTGGAATTGATTAGAAATGGTCTTGTTTGGTTAATACTTGGTCTCAAATTGATGGAGATGATAGAAACATGACCTCCCAAAACATGGTCTATAACCTTGTTGTAGTCATGTGTAGCTACATGGTAGGTCTATTGGTTGTTGGCATCATTTTTGCCTTGGTTTTATACATTTGGCTGAGATTATTATTGGTGCTTCTAATTTTGTTGTTGTTGTCTTAGCTATTGACATTATTATTGTTGTTATTTTGGCCTTTATTATTATTGTTATTGGTTATGTTTTGGCAAGGCATTTTGATAAATACCTAAGTTTTGATTAGATGTAGAATCTCCATTATCCAATGTTATATCCCCATTTTCCAACATATTATGAATGAGATGTTTAATTTACACACAATAGCACAGATTATGTCCATTAAAATGATGATACTCATACAATTCATCTTGTGTATACCAATCTAGATAAGGAATGCCCTTAGGATAGTGCTTCAGTATTAGCCAACTAATGAGATTAGTGGAATATAGTTTGCAAAACATAATTTTAATTGGTTCTGCAAGGTCACTAAAGACTTGACGAGTAGGCACAATTCTCCTTGGAGGAGGGGGAATTTGTAAAGGCAAAGGTTATTATGTTTGTCACATTGGTCTAGGTTACTATGAGGGTTATGCTTGTTGAAGAGGTTATTGTTTAGGAGAAATTTGGATATGTGGCTTAAGTTGAGTAGATGGTGTTTTCACCATTTAAATATGTCATGAATTGGTTACTTCATTTCCAACAACATTCTTATTGCAATTAAACTGCTTGGATTTTATTAATTGCTAGCCTAGGTTGGTTGTAGTACTTACACTTAGACTTGGTTTTGGTTTTGATTTTGGCCATTTCCTTGGTTTGTGGTTTGGTTCTAATTTGATGATGTAAGATTGATAATCCCTTTTTTAATAAGGGCCTTTTTGATCAATAAACCTTTGTTAATGATTTCTTTAAACATGTGTGCATATTATAGCTCCAAATGGTAAGATATCTCATTGTGTAAATTCTTGGTAAACAAGGTGGTTAATTGATTGTCTAGTAAACTATGAGTGAATCAGCTTCCAAGTTCTCTTCATCTTTATAGATAACTTATGAAACTTTCACCAACCTTCTATTTGGCTTACATCAAATCTACTAATGAAATCTCATTTAAGATTATATAAATGTTCCACAAATTTATCGAAAAGGTCATCAAAATTAGATATTGAGTTCTTAGGTAATTTTAGAAACCATTCTAAAGCTTGTCCTTCTAAACTCCAAGGAAATAAAAATAGGAGGTATATGTCACTATAATCCACCGGTTGACAAGTGATAAAGAATTCAATTAAATAGGTCTTGGGGTCTTCGTCACCCTTGTATTTGTCAAATTTTGGTGATTTTTACCCTAGAGGAAATGGTATTTATAAATACTCCATGTTGAATGGATAGGAACACATGTCATCCAACTTAAACTTATTGGTTTGCTTTTTGGCTTGGATGGTGGCAATTGTATCCTTCATTTATTGTAGTTTTTGTGCTAAAAAAATGGATGGAACATTGGCTTTAGGTGGAGGTTGGGTGGTCAAAAGTGGATTACTTTAACTAGGGTATAGTGGAGGCATGGTTTGCTATGGAGTGTTGGTTTGGTTGAAGAATTGACCAGGAATATGCATACATGGATTACGATGTGATTTCTAAAATTGCACGCATTAAGGTATGATATTCTTGTTTGGATTGGGTATATAGGCCTAGTTTGGGGGAAATTGTGGTTGGTATGGAAGGATATGGCTCTGAGTGAATTATTGTGCCTATTACAATTAAGTAGGGGCTTATTACTGACTAGTCATACCTAGCTAAGTAAGGGTAACTTGTGAACCAAGGCCCTAAAATTGGATTTGTGGCACATTTGGAATGAAAGGCAATTATTGCCTAATTGGCATTTGTGGAATAGTATAACCTCTTGGTTACATGAACCCCTATTATGAATTAGATATTTATTGAAGGTTTGACATTTGTTGTAGACCAATAGTCATATATTGTTTATTAGAAATCATTTGTGATTGTAATGGTACATTGGTCACTCCCTAATAAGGTGGAACATTAGTTACCCCTTGTTGAGGTGGTAAAATACATGATTTATGTTGCATTAGTAAATTGTACTATGCTTATTTTTTTGGAATGTTAGTCGTCACCTATGGTGGTGAAGTAACATTCATCATGTTTTGTTGAGGTGAGGCACTAGTTTTGGCTTGACTACTTAATCATTGAAGTTGCATGCTATAAGTAGTTGGTTGAGGATTAGAGGTAGTTGTTTTTGATTGGGAGGTAAAAGCTCCTACCCTAAATTTGCAAATCACTTATGGTGTTAACTAAAAGAACATTCTTTTATGGACTAGTTATTTGTGTAATTACACCACTTTGGTCTGGATTGGATGACAATTGCATATTGCCCATTGTATTTAGCTCATTCATCTGTATAGAAGAAAAATACACTTCCTAGATAGCTAAGGCATTGAACATGTCTCCAAATGAAGTGATTTATGTGAATGGGTCTATACCCAAAAAATTTTGGCCTATCAGTTTGATTAATACCCCTGTTGAAGGAGCTAAATCGATAAGAGGATCATTTGACATAGTCATATTATTGAAATTGTGTGCTAAGTTCAAATAGGTTTGATATGATATATTCATTTGTATAAAATGGTCCTCTATGAGGCCTTTTCTTATGAAAAGCATATGTGGATTTTGATACGTCATTGACACTAGAGCTTGAGGATTTATAGAAGAGGCTTGTTCGTTGTTTTGATTATAAGGCACTGTAACTAGACTTGATAAATTTTTGTGGGGGAAGTCTACTAGAAACTTATCCCCTACCTTTATGGCTCTGATTAAAACTTCATCCTTATTTGCAAGTAAGTGATGACCAAAAAAATAAGGATCATAGGCCAAAGACATTGCGATGTAGTACAGCTATTGTTGAACTTGATCTCCAACTGATGGTACGTTATTTAGGTACTATATTATTTATTCTTGGTCCTACTCTGAGTATGGAGGCATGTTAACTAAATAATATGCCAAAGGATCTTAGATTTGTTCCTTGATTGAGGTTTGTAAGGTGGATAATCATCCATCTCACAAATGACATCATCACCATAGGGGTAATGGATAAATTCATCTTTGTATGACCACATTACCATATCTTGGATTGTACATGGCCCCACTATGAGTATAGTGAGACATGGTTAAATTAATGATAAATGCTTCATGAAAAGAGGTCTAGAGTTCTAAAAACTCTTAAAAATAATATCTAATAGACAAATAATTCAAACTTGGTCTAACTTAGTATAAAATGTGGAACTATATCTCCAAAAATGTCTATGTTAAAAACTTGGTATAAAAGAGTTTAATGTCAGATGCCTGATGTTAAATGTCTTATACAAAAGGTCAACTGGATGAAATAAAATTGAAATGCCAAACTCTAGGTTCAAAGTGTTCCAAACAAGTCTAATCTAAGAAAATAAAAGTTGTTAGGTTTATTGGCCAAATTTTGGATAAAATCTAGGCTCAAAACAAGAATGCGCTAGGACTTTTAGAAATGGCATAAAAGCTAAAATTAAAAACAAGGTGAGAATTTTAATCTAACAAATCTCAAACACTTCAATATAAACTAGGTACTCAGATTTAAACATGAAATTGGTCAATTGGTATAAGTCATGAAACAAAAGGCATATTAAGATAGGCTATTTCTCCCAAATAAAGGCACAAATAATTTTTTTTAAATTGGGTAAATAATTAACCTAAGTTACACAATCCAAAATAAAATATCGATGTCTAGGCCAAAATCACACAAGGCATAGGCAAAAATCAATCAATGTTTGGTTTGAACTTGTCAAGGTTAATTAAAATTTCAACTTATGAAACTAGGATTCTTTAAAATAAATAACAAGCTACACAAAGATGAATGGCATAAAGACACTAGACAAAGATCTGAAAGGCACATGCAGCTTTAGTTTTGAAATTAGAATTTGGACATAAGGCAAACAAGTATATGAAATGATTTAATCAGCATGACATTATCATGCTCTAAAACATATAATAAATGGTTTGTTTCAAGACTTAAAGACACAAAACTTGAAAATCATTGGGTAACGTAACATTACCCTTTTGAATCAAGTGACATACACAAAGATTTGTCAAAAATACTAAGGTAAAGGAATGTGATAAAAATGGCCAGCTTAATGCCTCTTCAAACAAAGGAGTGACATATAAACAAAAATCATTTTTATGTTGCATAAAAAATCAATATTTTAGACTCAAACCATGTAATAAAGGATAAAATGGCATAAAACACCTAAGTGTAACGTCCTTGATCCTAAAACTGACAAGCTTGCATAATACTATCAAGTTATATCAATATACTCACTCTTAGAAGGATTTTAAGTGTTAATCAAAAATAAATGAGCATGAAAAGTAGGGTTTTTAGGCCCCCTCTTATTCCAAGAGTTTGTACTATGACATGGAACTTTGGTTTACTCGCCCTGCATCAATAGTATGTCCATGACAAGTGGGGTTGTTCTAATCTATCATTTTTTGTGCTTTTCTAGATGGTTCCAAGTGTGGATAAAATAATAGATGCTCACATCATTTGGATCCATCTCAATTAGTTTATTATGAAAATGTCTTATCCTTTTCACAACCACTACATCCATCTCTTGCTCATTGTAGTGCGATGTCTAAGTTTCCCCTACGATCTAAGGTAGTATCTTACTAACAGACTTTGTTTAATTGCTCAAAAAAATGTCCCAATACGTCAACCTCAATTTATATACCCCACTATGGAGTGGGGTTCAAATTATGTCAAGATATGAATTCCTAGGTCAACTCTTCCCTAAATAACCTATGAGGAAGCTATTAACTCTCGTTCATAAACCAAAATGCATAAAAAATAAAAGACAAGTGAAAAGACTTTAAGGTCACATTTGGATCACCCAAACCATATAGATTTGAGGAGGGCCTTAATGATGTTATTTTCAAGATTTTAGACTAAAGTGATCAAGGAAAATAATGATTGATTTTGGTCACCCGATTTCCTTAAATAGGATGGGGGGAGAGCATACACAGATCAATCATTTTGCAAAAATAAACAACTTTTAAAGAACAAACATAAAACAAACACTCTTAAGAGTATGTATCTAAGTGTGAGAATTTATTTTATAACACCAAAGTGATGTGTTTTTTAAATTTATCCCCTTGGCCTTAGTTGAAAATTGTGCAAAAACTTTCATAAATAACTAATCATAAAAAAAATGAAATTCCTTTTAGGCAACAAACAAAATGTTCAAGACTTAACCACTTCCAAACTTTTGCCTTTTTCCAACTTAGAAACTATAATTTTTAGAGGGTTTTTGTCTGCTTAGAAGCCCAAATGTGAATGAGAAAATAATATTTGGAAATTATATCTCATGTTTCTCTAATTTCTTGTCTCAAAGATTGACATCGATCCATGTAAGGATCAATATCAGTCTACAAAAATAGACATTGGTTCATAGAGGGAAAATCGATGCCGATCAATAAAAATCAATGTTAGATTCTTGAAAAACACAAAAATTCATAATATGACCTTTCACAAAAATTATCGTTATCAAATGACTTTAAACCTAATAAATAACACTAAATCTTGTAGGAAGATGGTCAGTAAAACAACATTCAGGGTCTTAGAAACAAAATAAAAATTGGAAAACTTAAGAAAATCTCATTGAATCCATTTCTTTTGTGCTCTATTCTCCACATAGGGGTTGATATCGATTATGGGTGGATTGACAATGGTTATGGTAGGATCGATGTCTGTTCTATCAGAATCGATGTCAATTTTTGGGTAAACTATGTGTCACTAAAAAAATATATATGTGAAATACAATGTTAAAAATTGAATTTTGAAGATTGTCAAGCATTTATTATAAAAACTAAAAGTTTCATATTAGTCTTCTTGCATGTATAGGATAATTAAGGTCCCATCAGGCATGCCATTTATGATCATAGAAATCCAAGAAGGGAGGTTAGTATAGTGTTAGTTCAAGCTAATAAAACTTCAAATAAACACACTAACACTTACACTCCTAGCCTAAAACTTGGGGAGAGATTAGTAAAAAAATTAAAATGAAATTACAACTAAAACATGAAAGACACAAAATTATTTACCTTCCTTGGGAGATCCAAATGCTTTGTTGAGTGGTTTGCTTGGCTTGTACATAAGAAGTCTTTGGAAAATGAAGATTGTTGGCTCCTTCTCCCCTTGGCTTGTACATAAGAATTCTTTTATGTGGTATTTGATTTCTTGGCTCAAGATTTTAGCATTATAACACTACTTGCAACAAAATAGATTATGTCTCTCTCCAAATTTTCATTATAAATTTGGCTTATGAGAACTTAAAAATGAAAAGGCATGGAATTGTATTTATATCTTAAGGATTTAACTCTCACCCAAAGTGATTTAGGGTTGAGTTAAGGTTTGGAATGGGTTCAAAATAAACCTAGGAGAGTCAAATCTAACTCTAGTAGAGTTAATAGTTGTCAAGTAATTATGATTTATAATTACTAGTCATGGCTCTCTAAATAGATATTTTAGGATATTTTCAAAGAGCTTGATAACTCAATGATGAAAGGCTAGGATATTTTGAATTTTAAAATTTCCTTTTTTAGATATTCATTAATTTAAAATGAATAATTCAACTAGGCATTTAGTCTGGTTTAATTTGTTAATTGATTCTGATTAGCCTTTTAGCTCTTTCAAGATTTAATTAAGTGTGTAAGTGCCCAACAAAATAGGTTCATAGGCCAAATCGATATTTGTTATACCATAAGGTGATTAGGGATGAGTTCATGAGAGGTTGTTGTTATATACATTAGGATACCCCAATTAGAGATGCCTCAATGTGATTCTAAGCTTTGATGAATGATGCACAAGCAAATTTGGGACACTTAGTGATTCCTAGTCTTAATTTGCAATGGTTGGTAGAAATCAGTCTGAAGTCTATTCTAAAGCCATTTGTGTCTAGTTTTAGGTGTCTACAAGTATTACTGAAAATTAGAATAAATTTTAACCCCGTGTATTACTAAAAATTAGAATGTCATCAAGGTACAATGCAAAAAATATAGTCAAGGGCTTAAGGAAGTTATTCATTATTTGCATGAATATTTTGTTTATTAATGGTAATGTGGGGTTCTAAATAGGGACCATACACTTTAGATGGAGCATGTTGGTTTAGACAAAAGAGACAAATACAATAATATAACCTTCCCAATACATCACACTACAAAACAAAACAAGAAAATAGTAGAAAAAGAGCAAGAAAACAACTAGAAAAAAGAGTATAGATCACTTAGTTTTACTCCCCCTAAATACTTCTTCCTAATTTTACAACATCCTCTTACCAGATTTTTCCATATGGGGAAGACCTTCAGATTGAGGATCTATTTTCATTTCCTTCATCATTCCTTTTTACTTCTTCATTACATTACTAGGTCTATCCTCCTTTTGTTTCCTCTTAATAATAAGCTTGAGGCCATCCATATTGGTCATGTAATTTTGCATTATCACTTTGTTATTCTTCACAAGAATGCCTATATTTTCCTTAATAATTTTTATTTCCTTCTCAAACCTATTAACTCTATCTTTCATTCTTTTCACCTAGGTATTCACCTATTTCATTTTTACTTTAGAGCAAAGAGTTATTCCTTCTTGACTAAGATTTTTGATAGAATCTTTGAACCTGATGTGGTCCTTCATAAACCAACTTAATAAAGCCTTGTGTAGATTTATCTCTTCAAACATATCTTCCATATTTTTATGTTCCTTGATCTATTCCACAAAGTATTTAAGGCCACCTCCAATCTTGCCCTTACCTTTTTTCAGCTTCATTGATGGGATTCCTCAATTCCTCCTCTCTACCTTTCTTTAGAGGATGCAATCCCTCCACTACTTCCTAAATATTTTCATTAGGGTCCACTATTGCACTGTAATTCACCTATATTTTTCTCCATTTTTAACTTTTATCATTGTGTTGGTATTCATACCTACCTATCTCCTTTGTAGACACTAAAAAATTGCATTATGACAGTTGTAGATGTCAAAATGACCTTTGGGACCCCCTAGGGACTATCCCACAACCTTTCAACTACAAACCTAACTTAAATTGACTAAATTTGACTATTCTAACTTTAACTTATCAACCATTGATGGTTACCCTAATCATCAATGGTTATGCCTAACTATTGATGGTCAGCCTTTAACCGCCTTAAAGGGTTAACTCCAGCATAACTCTGCCTTGATTTTCTATTCTTAGCCACTTGCATAATTATGCATGCTAAGACTAAAATTAGATGACCCCTTGACACCTTGTTGATCTTATTATTTCACCTCTCCTTTCCTTCTATAAAAAGAGAGGAGGAGGAGGTGAAAAAGGGAGCTAGCATCAAGAGCAATCAAGCACCAAAGGGTGATCAAACATCAAAGAGAATCAACAATTATCAGAGATTCTTGTATTAAAACTTATTTTGTAAGGCTAATAGTGAAACAAGGACCAAGTTAGACATCTAAGATGTTTTAATTCATCAATCACAGCTAAGACACCATTATTCTACCTAAATTGCTCTAGACTCCACCAACAAGTTTTTCAACCAACTAATTCCACATTCTTCAGGCCAGCAAGCTAAGTATCTATCTTTTATTAGATTCAGTTATTAGTTTCTATATTTTATCTTCCATCCCACCTTCTAGAATCCATTCTATAACCTTGTCAACCAGACCTACCTTTACCTAGACTAAAACCCATAGTAACCATCGATGGTCACCTTGACCACTAGCGGTCTCTTTATAACCATCGATGGTTACCCAACCACTGATGGTTTACCTAAAAACCAATGGTTCACCTAACCACTGATGGTCACTATGTGACATTTTTAATATAAAATTATTTTCACCTATCAAAACCCTAACCAAATCCCACTTCTTAACTTTTCACCTAAGCACAAAACATCACTCTATTTTTTGAACCATACCTGATTTATTTGGCATTAATATTTAATTGTTTATTGCTATAGTTAGTCAAATTCATCTCTTTTAAGCACTTGTTCTATTTGATTTCAATATCTTATATTATTTATGCAAGCAATTATCTTTCATTTTTAGAGCTTGATTGTTTAAAAGTGTGGATTGATAGCCTCCAAAAAAGCTTGTGCTTCTTGGATCTAGTATGTTAGGTAGTCCACCCTACTATCTAACTAATCAACTATCTCTTTAGTGATTTATTATCTATAGGTCATTCCTCCCAAGCTAAAGAGGATTATTTACAACTCTCTAGATCATGGAGCATAAACCAAATCCAGGTTCTACTAACCTCACCCTTCTTTTAAGTTTTACAACTTTCTTCTAGGAAATAAATAAAAATTTACATGAAACATTTTGGTATGCCCAGTGGGACCTTGAGTCTTTTCTTGGTTTCATAATTTCATCTAGGTACTTCATCTTGTTGTCTTTTTATTTATATAATGAAATCAAATTTTCATTTTGGGCTTAAAATTTAATTGCATACATTATTTTCTTGCTTATCTTAGCTCACATAGCTTAATTAATTGAGTGAATTGATTATAGCTTCACTCTTATCACACACACAAGACCAAACCACTTACACTTAATCAAGCATAAAAACATTGACATAAGTCCCAACTAGAATTTCATCACCTAATGGTCACCTTTCTCAACTATCCTATTCAAATTTCATCATCAAGGGGAGAACCAACTTAGTTTTTTGGTTGATTATAATCTCTTATAATCAATATATCTAAGATAAGAACTTGACATCCTTATCATTATGGTGTGTGAAGTGAGGGTGTAGGCCCCAATGTCAAACCATGTACTGATTTCCAACACATATCCCTTTTAGAGCCTAAACACAACCTGAAACCAAACATAAAATTATTTTATAGTACGCACTCTACAAGCCAAGTTGAGTCACATAATTCTTAAACATTTAAGGCATAACCCACAAGAGAAACTAAAAATAACCTTAGGATTTAACGTGCTTTAGTGTGTGTTTTGTTTCCTTAACTTTTTCTTGTCTTCTCTTTGTTTAAGTTGTGATATTGCTTATATCATCCTCCTTCCCTTATTTGTATGGTTTTAACTAGGCAACAACTAAGAAACCAAGCAAATCAAGATCCACCTCCTAATTATTTATCTTCCCCTTCTCCCTCATCCATAGAGTACATCTCAGATGGGAATAGTTATCCCCCTCCTTCTATAAATCTTAGCATCCCTTGGATAGTTACCCAAGGTGATGCAGATTTCACCACCTTTCTAGATAACAACCCCATGGCCCTCTAACATTACCTTAACACTATATCTCACCATACCCCTACTTTAGTTTCACATGTTGACCTACCCTATGGCATGTCATCCCACCTTATGGGTGACACTTTTATTTCCACCATCTCCACCCAACCTTTAGTCACTTAGGCATCATCTTCTACCAATAATCCCACCAATGCCACCATAATAAATCAACCCACCCAACCAACTAAAACCCAAACACCTTCTTCCCCAACTAATAACCCTTCTAATATAGGAGCAACCCAACCTTTAGGCACTAGTACTCTACTTACCATGGGAGTACCCTCTACTAGTGTCACCACCATTCCTCTCATTTCTAACCCACCTAACCCCACTCCATTCCAAAGCTTGGTGGTTCCCATACCTTCTACCCTTCCACCCATCAGTACCAAATTTACCACCTACCCTCTATCTACTAACCTAACTATACCTCTTACCTAACCTATGTTAATCCCTCAATAGGTGCCCATTGCACCAAACCTAAGATACATCCCCAACCTACAAGGGTATGTGCCTCTACCTTCCACCCAACCACCTATCTCCATGTATTCATATGTGGCATCATCCTAACCACCCATGTCTACATACCAATATGTGGTATCTTCTCATCCCCCCACCAGTTATCCATATGTTGCACCTACCCAAACCAAACATAATATACCCTACAACTATGGGAGTGCATAACCACAAATAGACCTTGTCAAAATTTTAATGGATAAAATGACTACTTTAGAGTCATCTATCTCTAGTACCCATAACCTTTTATCTTATGACCAAATATACAATAAACCAATTGACCCATCCATCCCCATTTGACCTTATCCCCTTCAATGGGAACTTCCAAAATTTTCAAAATTTTAGAGCAAGGAAGACTCTCAATAATATCTGAGAGCATTTTGGCATTTTTACTATTTGATCATCTATGATGATGATCTCCTTCTCTGTACCTTTCTCATGTCTCTATCAGGTCTAACTCTAGATTGGTATAGTGTTATTACAAGGCACTCCCTCTTTTATTTTGCCCAACTAGCTCAGATTTTCTTAGATCACTTTTCCATAAACATCTCTAAAAAAATTTCCATCATTGATCTCTACTCCATTCGTAAATTTGACAATGAGTCCATAACTAACTTTCTAGCCCATTGGAGAAGCTTAATAAATCAACTCTATTTCTCTTTACCTCAACCCAAATTGATTGAATTCTTTTCTTGGGCTTATACCAAACACATCTCCTCTACTTTATGAGTTCAGAGCTTCAAAAATTTTAATGAGGCTTTTGTCATGGCAATAAAATAAGAGAACTGAGCCGTTGATGAGGGAAAGTTGAAATTGAGAAATAAGAATTCAACTTTAAAATCAAATGAGACTCCCTCCAAACCTAACAATCAAACCAAAACTAAATCCAAAAATAAAGGAACCGTGAATATAGTTATCCTTAAAACTACCTCTTGACCCATTATTAACCAACCCAAATCTTTTAGTTCCTTCAATCAGAACACTAGAAACCCAAACCGCAACAACCAAAAGCAATTTACTCCACTAGGGGAGTCATATGTTTTGGTCTTAGAGAATTTGTTGAAAGTGAATATCATACAACTCCCATTGATCAAAACTTCATAGTAATTTGATTCTTCTCATCTTGTACCTAATTGGTATAAAGAGAATGAATTGTGTTCCTTTCACCATGTCATTGGACACAACATTAGTAAGTGTAATACCTTTAAGAACATCATCCAAAATCTTATTGATAAGGGGTAACTTGTGTTGGATAACCCCAACAGAACCCCAAATTAATCACTTGACATCTTTAGATAAACATTTCCCAACCATGCCCCTTCTACAAATAATGAAACCAATAAATCAAAACCCTCTCACAACCATGAAGTCCATATCGTTAATGCAGTTCTTAGTCAACCCATTGCTAAAGAAAGCATTGATGAAATTACCTTTCCTTCCCATCCACCTATTGAGGTAGTGGAATCACTCTCTATTCCTTCAAAAAATGAGACCAAGGAAACAACCCCTCTACTTTCTCCACTCACTAAGGTATTTGATCTACCAACCTCTCCTTTGGAAGGCATACCAAAGGAGGTAGTCATTACCATCATATCCTTCTTGTCTATCATACGATAATCCACTCTTCCTTTGGAAAGCATCCCTAAGGAAATGGTCACCCTACCTATCTCTACCATAGGAGACTCATCTTCTAAAACCTTGGAGCCTTTTATTGAGGAAAAAGATAGGGAAACATTTTCTCTCTCTCTCTATCCATGGGTTTGACCTTTAAACTCAGTATCAAGGGGATCAAACCCATTTATAATCCTTTCTCTAGACTGGTTCAAAACTTAGAGTACTTATCTCAACCCAATGCATATTGTGCCACATTTTAGAACTATATCAGGCTTCCTTACCTAACCAAACAAGAGCCTCTAACTACACCACTATCATCCAAACCTCCCATCCTCATTATTGAACCCACTATCATAATATTCGATCCATTAGAAACCTTTACCAATAACACCATAACCAAGCCATCTGAACTGACTCCACCTAAAATAATTGGGTCATCTTCTACCATTCCAACTAAGCTTACCAAAAACCTTGGCATATTACCTATTCAAGACCTTACTCACCCCTCATTGAAACTAGAATGAACTTCACCAAACCTATCAAATAAACCCCAAACTAAGCCAACAAATAAGGTGAAACCACTCTAGATTCCACAAACCAAAACTCTACTCGCCTTTCCACTTTATCTTCTATTTTGGGTCCTCACCCTTCTACCTTAGTGAGGAAACCAACCTTCCCTGACAAGACCCAAATCCAACCACCAATTTTGGTTACACCATCACTCCTACTTTCATTCTCACCCATTTTCACCAAACCTTCTATAACCAAACTACCTACTTATTAGGCATCTAACCCAACACCTTTTACCTCTAAGTAATCCATAACAAAACCATCCACCAAGAATGCTCCTTCACCCAAATCTATGACCATCAAACCCACTCCTAAAAGGGCTTCCACCTCAAATACCAAACCTAAGACCTCCACGCCTTTGCCACCTTTGCCTAAGTCTTATTCAGCCATCTTATAGAGGTTATTGCAAGCATCTTGCTTAACCTTACCACCTATTAGACCATTTGACCCACATAGTACTAAACCATCTTGGTATAATGAAAAATTAGTGTGCTCATACCCTAGGACACCTGGGTATGATACAAAGAATTGTAAATCTCTCCAAGTATTAGCCCATAATTTGTATCACAAAGATGACTTATTATCAAATGAGCCTCTTATGAGCCCAATACCAATCCAAGAACCAAGAACCATCAAACACCACTCACCTACTCCTCTACTCTCATCTCAGAGTGAAGAGGAACAAAAGCATCTCTCTAACCCAACTACTTCCCAAATTTATACCATCTATGTGGTCACATGATCATAGGCTCAACCAAAGAATAAGGGAAAGTCAAAGGTGTCCATTATATGGGTATATCCCTCTTCTACCACCCAATCACCTATCCAAAACCAAGCACCTTTACCTTCAATTAAACCCAAGCTATCCATTTTAGGTCCCTCTCAATCTAACACATCTGAATCAATCCAATTTGTAGTTCTCAAATAGCTTCACCAAAAACTGGTGAAGATGAGTTTTTATGAACTAGCCAATACCTCACCCTATCATCACCAAGTGATGATATAGGCTTTGCAATCTATAGAGGTCCAACTAAAAGGGCTTTCCAATCCATATAGGTCAAACCAAAAGACCCATAACCTCTAGTAGCCCTTGTTAGATCTCTTCAACTTTACAATATTGTTATCTTCAAGGATTCATAAATACCCTCCATCCATCTCGTTGATCCAAATCCTTCCTTCTTCATTATTGTGTACATCAACTAAACCTGCATCAAGAGGGTTATGATTGATGGGGGAGCTAGCATTAGCATTATCTCCTCCTATGCATATAACCAACTCAAATTCCCTGAGAACATTATGTCAAAAACCTTAGTGGTACTTAGTCATTCAATGATACCATAGTGAAAACTTTAAAAACAATTGTCCTTCACATTTTCCTAGGACCTTACATGCTTCCTAAGCTCTTCTATATAGTATAAGGTGAGTTCTAGTACAACATTTTATTAGGATGCCCTTTGATTCATTTCATGGGTTGTGTGCCATCCACCCTACATTGATGCATCAAATTTGAACATGAAGGTCAAGTTGTTACCATACAAGTTGACCTGAGTCCTTTCACATCATGTAACATGATTTACATATACTAGCCCAATGACTTTCTCCTTCCCCCATCCAACAAGCCTTCATCAGTAAAATATGAAACCCCATATTATTCTACCAAAAAATCATCCATCAGTTATTCCATCCCTTCCACCCAAATTCCCACAATTGATCCTTTTGAATCAACCTTACAGCATCTTTTATTGGAGGAGTATCACCTTTTGACACTAAACACTTTTCCTACTCCTCAAGAGTATGGGAATCTTGACCAAAAACATAGTTATGACCCTAATATTGGATCCATTATTCTTTTTAGGCCCTAAACTTTTCAAACCAATTTCATCTATGGGGGAATCGATAAACCCCTTGACACTTCCACCATCTCTTTCTCACCTTGACCATTCACCTCTAGTTTCTCCTACCTAGATAAACCAAAGTTTGCCAAGACATACCTTTATAGGTGTGCTTGGAATAGATTTGGTATAGTTGATATGAGTATAAGATACATGAGTTACTTCTAATCAAGACCTTAAAACCTCATGAAAATCATGTCCTCAATTTCATACCACCTAAATAGCAAACTAACTTGCCTCCCATTACCATCATTGACAAGGAAATCCCATCCTCATCGTCTACTCCACCATCGATAGCTGAGGGTTCTGACATCATCCCCCCTAAAAAAAATTTCATAAACATGGTTAGTCTTAGACCCTTAACTTATCAAAAGGATGGGGCAACTATGACCATTCCTCTAACTCACCTTGAGATGGTAACAGATGACTCTCTTACCATTAATATCATTTGGTATCAGGATGATAATTCCATTCTCACCTATCTTGGTGCAGAAGATTCCTCTATCCAAAAACCTCTCCCTCCTAATAATTTAACCATGTTTAACAAATCCACCATGAATATCAACTTGGGTACTCTGGATAACCCATGCATTGTCAAAATTGGCCAATCACTAACTTCTAAGGAGTTTCAAGACTTCCCCTCCTTCCTACAAGACCGTAGAATAACATTTGCTTGGTCTTATAGTGACATGCCATGAATTGAATCCTATATTTCTACCCATAAAATAATCACCAACCATGATGCTAATCTCATTAGGAAAAACTTTAATCAATGTACCCTCGCATAACCCTTCTCATCAAAGAAGAGCTTCAACATCTCCTATTTGTTAATTTCATCCAACCCATTGATTATCCTCATTGGGTATCTAACATCATACCTATCACCAAAGCCATATGGGGATTACACATTTGTGTGGACTTTTATGACCTTAACCTTGCTTGCCCAAAGTATGACTTTCCTCTGTCAAGCATTGACCAGCTTGTTGACCTTATAGCTAGTTATGAGATATTATCTCTTATGGATGGATTCTCAAGCTACAATCAGATCCTAATTACCCCTAAAAATCAACACAAAACCACCTTTACCACCCCATGGGGAATATTTACTATAGGGTAATGCCTTTTAGACTAAAGAATGCAAGTGCAAATTACCAATGTGTTATGACCTACCTCTTCCATGACCTTATTCACAAAATCATAGAAGACTATGTCAATGACCTTCTTAGAAAATCCAAATGTCATAAAGATCATTTGGTTATTCTTAAGATTATTTTTAAATGACTCATCCATTACCATATCCACCTTAACCCCAAGAAGTGTATCTTCAAGGTCTTGTCAACAAAGCTCCTTAGCTTTATCATCTCCCTTCGGGGAATGGAAGTTGATCCCACCAAAATCAAAGCAATCTTAGACATGCCTCCTCTCACCCACCTCAAGCAACTTCATATCTTGTATGGGAAGCTCTAATCCATTTGTCGTTTTATCTCTCAACTCTCAAATTGATGCTAACCTTTCCACCACATTTCGAAGAAGGATGTATCTTTTAAATGGAACAATAACTATCATAAGGCCTTTGATTCACTTAAAGAGTACCTTATATCTCCACCTATCCTCATTCCTCCCAAGTAAGATCAGCCTTTTTAAATTTAAATCTCCACCATTGACCACTCCTTAAGGGCAATGTTGGCTCATTAGGATGAGCAGCATAAAAAAAAGTCCATCAACTACATTAGCCATACACTTGTCAAATATGAGACTTGGTACAGCCATACTAATAAATTTTGCCTAGTCTTGGTCTTTTTGGCCACCAAACTTTACCACTATCTTCTCAACCACAAGACTTATGTCATAACCAATACTAACCCTCTCAAGTATATGCACTCTAAGCCATACCAAAACCAATGTATGGCTAAGTGGCTCATGCTTTTGACTGAGTTTGACCTTGAGTTTCTTTATTAGAAGTCAATTAAATTGCAAGTAATTACTAACAAATTGGTTGAAGTACCATTAACAAACAACTAGCCTCCTCTTGTGTTTCTAGATGAGTCCATCATAACCCTCTCTCAAGCAAACTTCACCTATCAAGTGGCCATGTTCTTTGATGGATCAAAGTATCAACATGGTGGGGGAGCTAGAATTATCCTTAACCCCCTTCACAGTGAAATTTTTCCTTTATCCTTCAATCTAGATTTTGAATATACCATCAATATGGCTGAATATGAAGCCCTACTGATAGGCCTCCAAATTGCATTAGCCTTGAGAGTTAAAATGATCAACATTTTTGGTGACTGTCAACTCATGGTCAATCAAATCAATGGTTTTTATCAATGCAAGAATGGTGTTTTACAATAGTATAAATAATTAGCTAATGTACTCTTAGCATCATTTGAATACTACTATATCCAAACCACTCCATGATCTATGAATAAGTTTATTGATAAGATGGACTCCCTCACTTCTCATATCCCATCTGCACCCTCTAACTCTAAGCTATCTATCATTATCCATCAACTTGCCTAGCCCTCTTATGTTAAATAAGCCTCTCCCACCATCTTCAATGTGGAGGAGACCCAACCCGACCTTTGGTATTAGCAAACCTTCTATTATCTCAAGCTTGCAATCATTCCTTCTAGTCTTTCTAGGAATGCTCAAAGAGTGTTTATTCAGAGCAAATCACATTATACCATACTAAGGGGAATATTTTATAAACATGGCTTTGATGGTCTCCTTTTTCATTTCCTTCATATTCATAAAGCCTTTCTTGTTATTAGGGAATTGAATGATGGGATATGTGGGGGACACTTTAGTGGTCTAGCTATCTTTAAATGAATCTTTTACCTTAGATATTATTGGCCCACCCTCATCCAAGATTTTTTTCATTATGTGAAAAATTATGTCAAATGTCAATAACACACCAATTTACATAATGCACCTAGCCATTGTCTCCAAGTATCCAAAGATTTTTGGCCCTTCTCACAATGGGGTCTAGATATTATTAGAGAAATTAACCCCCATTTTTCACAATGACATCATTTTATCATCACTGTAATAGAATATTTCACTAAATGGGTTGAGGCTATTCCTCTCATCTCAACCAAAGCTAAAAAGATTGTCAACTTTATCAACCATCACATTATTTTTCATTTCAATGTTCCTCATAAAATTATCATTGACAATGGTAAATCTTTAAAAAACAAACAAGTCCAAGGTCTTTGTGGCACGTTTGATATCAAGTTAAGTTTCTCATCGCCCTATCATCCATAAGCTAATAGATAGGCAAAATCCTCTAACAAAACTCTCAATAACATGCTAACTAAAATGGTTAATGCATCTAGTCATAATTGGCATTTACACATCCCCTTCACCTTATGGGCCTATCATACTAGCATTCAAACCCCTATGAATTCTACCCTTTTCTCTCTAGTTTTTGGAGTACAGGTTGTCTTGCATCTTGAAGTCCAAATTCCCTCTCTTTACATATCCCTGCAAGATCTCATTTTTGAGAGCGATTATCACCAAGAAAATTTAGCCCAACTTGAGATAATTTATGCACATCATTTAACATCACTCACTCATCTCTGTTTATCAAGAATGCATCAAGTACGCTTATAAAAAACACCTTAAAGTGTGATAATTCAATATCAAAGACCTCATCTTAAAGGAAAATTAGGATGTCACCAATATGGAAAAAAGCAAGCGAGGAAAGTTTGTTTTTAATTAGCTTGGACCTCATATCATAATGCATAAATATGGATCAAGAGCTTACCTATTATCCTCCCTTAAAGGGAAACTAGAACCTGAGCCCCTCAATGCTTTGCATATGCATCCTTTCTTTTGTTAAACAAGATCGAACTCACTTTTTTGTTTAACTTAAGCTCATCCCTTATTTTCACCCACATTCATCTCCTTCTTTTAAGGACAATAGAATCATGTGATTATCCATTATAGACTTCACCTAATCTTGAACATGGGTACCATGTCTCTACCCATGGTATGATCCTCATGGTACTTTCCATCCACTTATAGGATAGATTCCCATAGTCATTATCACTTAAACCTATTTTACCTACCATCAACCTATTGACCAAATTTGAATTTTAGTCAAATTAGGTCAACCCATACATATTGAAACTTTTTAAAAGGTTCCTATGTGTCTAAAAGGGTCACATGTGTGTCTAAACACCTCACCCATCCTTGTTTTAGCCCTGGTTTAAGCTTAGCTTCCTTGTACTTGTCTAATCAACCAAAGTAAACTCCAGTAAAACATTTTCAAAGGCTAAAATTATCTTTAAAATGTCTTAATATGTAAATTTAAATGTTCTAAGGTGCTCCTAAGTCATAAATTTTCCCTTCTCTATGTTTTATATGTTAAAAATGCCTTTTTGTCAAATTTTTAGCTCATTAAATGACTTGTACATATAAGATATGGAAGAAAATTTGTCACCAAGAAAGTTTTAAATGTGGATAAGGTTAGAATATGTTAGTAAGCAGTTAGGTGGTAGTCAATAATCAATTTTATGCATGAAAATAGGGAAAACTCTTCCAAAACAACCCCTTAATGGCACTTGTACAAACTTGGGAAGTCCATCTTCAGCTTAAAATGTGGAAATGTGTCTCTTCAAATCCCTAAGGTATTTACCACACTTTTTTTGCATATAAAATGTTAGAAAATTCATTTTTATCTTCTGCTCCTTTTTTCTTGCCTTTGCAAGTCAAGAAGAGTCAATTTCAAATGCTTGATACAGTCCATACAGATGGAGTTGGAAGGAATGATCTTATAGGTTGAGAGGGGACTTATTCTAATTAAAATTAATGGTAAGAAGTTTGAGTTTCATGGCTCCTCCCTTATGAACCATTGCTAAGAATCTAGGTAGCTTTTTATGCTCTTGCATTCATGAGGGGTCCCTATTTGAGCTAGTTTCTAAATATTCTGCTTTAGTTTGATAGATTTGATTATTTCATGTGTTTATCAAGGCCTCTCCATAGGTTTATTCATCACAATATTATCATGAGTTTTATCAAATTCTTAAGGAGGTCAGATGGAAGCATCAAAACTCATATTTATGAGAGGTATCCATATTATTCATACTATAGCTCACTATGGTGTACCAAACCTTCACCTACAGGTGGCCTAAATAGGGGTTGGAGATAATTATTTTAGTGTGTAAGTTAGGTATGACCTCAATTTAAATCCTTGCATGTTGAAATGATCCATGATGGCTAGTTAGAGTTGAAAGTCATTCTGAAGACTATATTTTAGTCTCTCTGTCCCTAAAATCACTAAATCGTGACCCAAGAGACTTTTAAAGATGATATATAACATTTTTGAGAGGTATTCAGATAATCTAAGTGAGTAAAGATGATATCCCTATTATAGGGCAGGACCTCTACGAATTTTGAGGTCAAGAGGATAAGAGGAGGGTAGTTGGTAAAAGGGGTAAACTTGCCATTTTATGACTGAAAACATTCAGTGACATCTACAGGGATTTGTTCCTTAAAAAAATTATCAATTAAAAATAATGATAATCAAGTAAAGATGACAAGATGATTTTTTAAACCCATACCCCTCTTCAATCCATACAAAGTGTCTCACTTCACCTACAGCCAGGTAGGAAAAAGTGAGCTTTTTATGTCTTTATGGTGTTTAAAGGGTATTTAATGTATGAACTAGGTCAAATGAAAATATTTTGACCTCTATATTTTTAGAGGATGCATACACACCATATAAAATATTTCACATAGCCACCTCCACCTACAGGTAGGGTCAACAAGCATGTCTCAGTCAAGTGGGTAGTGACCTAGCTCGGTGTGTAGTTGGGATGGTTAGACACTTAGATTGTTTGGAAAAGGAGAGGTATGTTTAGTGATATCAAATAAATTAGTAGGAGTATTTTTTAATTATGAATAAGCTAATTAATAACATTGATACCTACAGGCAAGGGAGGAGGAGAAGTTGTCGCAGTGAGCCATGACAAACCTAGTCTTGTATCTTCAATAGCATAGAGGTGGTTTGAGAGGTCAAGGTGTTGGAGAGAGATTAAAGGAACTCTATGTGGTAATATAAACATATATATGTCCTTTAAATTATCATATGGCAATGCAAGGGTCCCCAAATAAAAAAAAAATTAGTCAACTTGCTAAAAGCTCCACACAGTCTGCCCTAAGAAACTCAGTCTTGGATTTTGAGGTCTTTAGAGGGTGAAATGATTGAGTTAGAAGCTAAATTTTGGTATGGAGCATCCATAAAACTTTATAAACACCTTAAAATAATTTTTTTGAGGATAAAATATGGGAATTGCCCCTATTTTTTCTCAAATAGGAGGCACTTTCCCCTTGCACCAAAACCTATAATTTGGGTGTATGGGCTAAGATAATAAACCAGAGGTCAAAGAAAGTTTTAAATGGGAAGTGCCCCCTATTTTGTCTTAGACTAGGGTAAATTTACCCTTTCACTAAAACCTATAATTTTGGAGAGTTGAAATATATCCAATAAAACATGAAGAAAATTTCATGGAAGTTGGAAACCAAATAAAACATCCTATATCCTTAGGGTTGCAGTCATGCATAATGGACACCCTTAGGCCTTAAAGCCAAATGGAAGATCATATTCTTCTCCAATCTTGGAAAATTTTCCAACTTTATTGATTCATGTTTATAGAAGTACAATAGATGTGTCCAAGCTATATAGATGCAAGGAAAACATCAAAAGGTCATTTTGAGTCTTAGGTTACAGGTAGAATTATGGAAACAAGGTTTAATCCTAAGGAAAATGGCAGGTCAATTACATTTATAACATAATATGATCTTTCTAATGGTTTGGTACATGTTTTTAGGATGATAATAGATATTTTTAAGCCATTGAGATGTGGGGGAGGTCTCCAAGAAGCCATTTTTGGCTTAAAGTGAACTCAGATGATGTAGAATGTATAGAAAGGACACAAATGGCCATCTTATAATGCTCAAAAATTCTCAAAGGATTTGCATGGAGACTCAAGATATTTAAGGAGGTTTTAAAGGGTCCCTAAGAATCCTTCATTGACATTGTGATAGAATTCTAATGTGTAGCTTTATAAACAAAGGCTAAGACTAGATACCTCCCTAAAACCCTCAAAAACCCCAACTAGGAACCAATTAGGAAGATAAATCAAATGGATCATCCAAATGGAGTTAAATGTTAGGGAAATGACTTGAATCTATAGAGGAATCTCCAAAGACCTACCCCATGTGACTGAGTTGTACCCTACTTATATGGAAGAGGTACAACAAGGCTTATTTTGATAGATGTATGTCTTTTACATGTATGGAGAAGTTTTAAAAGATGAAACCAATTTAAAGAGAGATATTGGGACTTGTTCTAGGTCCTCATATCTATATATGGATCTATCTAAACTCCTAAGTGTGTTTTCTACCTTTTTCATCTCAGCTAGTCATAGTGAACAAGTAACAAACACTTAGTGAAAATGGTGAAAATCCAATTAGGAAGACTTTTAAGGCTTGATTCATGAAATTGATGACTTGGAAACTCTTGGAAAGTGTCATTCCTTCTTGTGCATGGATTATATTATAGAATTAGAATCATTTTGTGTGCTAAGTATGAGAGGTGCATGAGAGAGAGCCATTTATAACTGTTAGAGATGATTACTCATGGACAAAAGGATATAAATGGTTCGAGGCCATTCCAATGCATGTGAAGGCTTCTCAGTAACCCCTCCCCTTCAAATCAATCATCAGACATGACCCTACTTAGTGATGAGGTAGTCTAATGAGGGAAAATCATGAAGACAATTTCTTATTCAATCTAAAGAGTATATATACCACATTTGGAGGAGTTAGATAAGTTTGAGGGACATTTGTCCTTATTTTCCTTATAATACCTCTCTCATTATTGATTCCATGCTATTATAACTCATTCTCCTTGCCTGACAAGTACCTTAGTGACTCTTGAGCTTCACCTTCTCTCTCTTCTCTCACAATTGATATAAATACTAGCATTTTTTGCTATTATAGGGATTCCTCCACCTGAGTATGGTGAATCCCTAATCAATTTTTGCCTTGAAACAATAAATAATGATGTTTTACCTCATTCAAGACTTTATGAAGTGTATTTTATGGTTTTTGGTTTTGTACAAGTGTATTTTTCTTACCTTGACATGTTATCCTTCCTAGTGCCTTGTGTAGTTTGAAAGCTCTCTTTTATAGGTCAGCAAGAAGTGTCTAATGTAGATTTTAGGTATAGTGAGTAGCTTATTCATTAGTTTTTATATAATACCTATTTTCTAAGCCCTCATATCCTAATCTCTCTTTAAGATCCCATGATTGAAACATTGATGTAAAAGAGGAGTGTTTAATTAGATGAAGTGTATGTGTGGGATTCTCTTTGGTTCTAAGTGCATTGTAAGTGGTGTGAGTAGACCATATATTTTTTGTATCACCTCCCCTAAATTATATTTTTTTTAAATTATCTCTCTCCCTTTTCACACCAAAAATTTAGTAGTAGGTACAATCCTAAGTGGTACAACAAGGGAACTAGCCCTAATCTAGAGACTTGCCTCAAATTTGGGTCACCCATAGCCCTGAGGTGTTTCTATTCTGCCTCTTGAACAAGGAGAGTTGAAACATCTCCTCAAGGGGTGAAAGCTTAAGTGACAACAAAACCTTATTGTGATTTACTTTATCATTCATAAAGGTAAACCTCTAATCCTATATAAGCAAGTCTATGTCATCAAAAGCAAAAATCAAAAGCAAAATCAAGCAAATAACAATCAGGGGTCATTGCTAATATTCGTAGACTACTCCCTTGAAGGAAATCTACCAACACCTATCAAAATTTCTCAATATAATGTAGATTGATCCCTTAAAGGACATCTATCAAATGCCTTAAACAAATCTCAAAAACTTAGACCACTCTTTTGAAGGATGGTTGAGTAAATCATTGGTCAAAGCGTAGCAATCACCTAGAAGCTTCCCATATCACTCAGCTTCCCCCATTGATCTGTAAACTACAATGATAAACTCAAAGTGAAGTTTAAATTATGAATACTAAATTTCTCAAAATTAACAAATTCTTGAAATACTCAAAAGAACTTGCAATTGTTTGGAAATTAAGTGTTCTTGGTTATCGAATTGGATTCAAACTGTCGAATGACTTGTCACTTCCATTCACCAATTAAATTGGTTTGATTTTTTAAAATGTCATAAAATGTCAAATTTTAAAAATTTCATATATTCATATTAATTAAAAATTATAAACTAAAATAAAAACATGCAATCAAATGACAAATTACCATCCGACATTGATAATAGAGTTCAGCATCTCTTGCCTACGTCTCTGGGTCCGCCCAATAGTGAGGGATGTTTCCATTAAATTTTCAAAATAAATGGCTTACAAATTCTTTTAAATTCTGCACAACTTCCCTTAGGTTTGATCTCTATCCAATAATTCCACTTTCACTGATATACTCAAGCTCGGCAACATGAAATCCTTCCTCGGTCTTCAACCACTTTCGAAGGTGCACTAAGTCCCTCCACTTAACTATTGGTCTATCCAAATAATAATAATAATTTTAACTTCTATTTTCAATTATAAAACATAATTAAAAAGGCTTACCCTCTATGTATAAGGTTGGATAATGGATTAAAATCCATTTGCTATCTATCTCCAAGCTCTCATCCTATTAAAAATAAAATACACAGTCCTGCAAAGCTTACATTCAAATAGAAGTTCATTGTTTTTATACCACTTGAAAACCCATGGATCAATCGGTCAAGCCATATCTCTTTTGCATGGTGGGTCATGATTTCAAGTCTTCAGCCTCCTTTTTGGGTGCTTAGACTTATCTTTTTAATCCCACATTTACAAATTTAAATAGCTTTGTGTCCTTTTAATAGGTAGGTAGCTTCCCTTTTTAATGCCAATGCCCATTTTTATGGGATCAAGGCACTTAACTCATCATGTACATTAGTTGTTGTACCAACTTAGCATATACACACTATGGCATATCCCATTCTCGAGGTAGATGACTCGGCATATGACTTGGTAGATGTGACACGCATTTCTCATGGTCACCAAACTTAGCATATAATTATATTTTATCTCGAGCTTAACTCAAAAATATAGTTTGGCATGGTAAGCACTAGTTCTCCCATGTGACTTAATGGGGTAATGGTAATTACAAATATTACCAAGCTATTTAAAACACTTAATTCAATTGTCCCACATGCATCTGGTGGGCACAATATAATGGTTTTTAAAAAAATGCAAATACAATGCAATGTGATATGGAGGCCAAGGCACCCCTCCTTAACTAAGTGTGTTGACCCTCACTGAGGGCTCCCAGCAAGCCAATAGTGGGGCCCATGGTTCTCCATATGACCGCCTATCAAAGATCAAAGGCTGAAACCAAACCAAATTTTTGCACAAATGTACAAAAATGGACTACCACGTGTCAATGAGTGATTGGTCCACTTATCCCATACAAATTGTGACATGCATTACAACACCTCCTTATTTTTCCTATCACAAAATAACTTTAGTAGCCTATAACTTGGGCATTTGAACTTCATTTTGTTATCCAAAAGAAGTGCCAAAAAGCTCTCGATGAGCTCTTCTGCATGCAAGAGGTTTCATCATGACTTGAGACCTTTTTCCAAACTAAGCTCTAGATCACACCTCCCTATAAAAGAGGCTTTTGGTCTCCAAAAGTATTATCTCCTTAAACTGATAATTGGTCTACTACATCACATCAAACAAAACCCAATCATAGTAAGAGATAAACATTGGCAAAATAAATGATTCACAATTTAACTAAAAATGCCTACAATATGGCATGAGTAAAGGAATCTATAACTGCCAATAAATTGATCACAACATACCAAAACTATCTACCCATGTCACATCTTGTAAAGCAGTGAACTATCAATAAACTAACACAATTCCCAATCTAACTACAAAACAAGTTTGTTAATGCCAACAACATACAATAAATATTGTAGACATGTTAAAATATAATGCCCTAGTATGGGACTTACAATGCTAAGCAAATGCAAACAACATAAAGTGTATATTGCCTAACATATAAACATGCCCATAGGGTTTTAGAATGCATCTATACATCCATGTCCAAAAAATAGATACATTCTCAAAATAGCAGGACAAGTGTTGTAAGGAAATTAACTCAACCCACAACATGCATTCTTTTATTATCTCCAACTGATCAAATGAGTTAAAGTCCTATCAATTCCACAGACAACTCACTCAGCATAAACAGGAGTTTCCAAAACATAGATCTATTCAACATAAGGTGAGAATTGAAATACTTCAAATGATAAACCTATATTTAAGTGTTCTCACAAGCTCTACTAATGCATCATCAAATCTTGTTCTTTCCCTTAACCGGATTCTTAATAATGCTTTGAAAAATAAGTGCATTATAAATCCACTTAATCAAATTTTTTGCCTAGTTAACTTGATTTCCTCAGTGTATTCCTTAACATCATTATGGATTGATTTAACTTCATTGACCTTATTAACAGATTGATAAATCATCTTAGTTTTACCATGTCTAGAATGAGAAGATGATTGAAGTTTAAGACAATGATCAATCTGATGTCCACTCATATGGCAATGAGTGCATAAAACCTTCTTAGGTGAGGTCTCCCTTTTACCTCTTCTCACTTTGCCATGATGAGAATGGTCTTTAACACCTACAATCTACTTAATCAAAGCATGTCTCTTCCAACAAGATGCAACACTATGGTTATGCATCCCATAAAAAGTGTAAAGAAATGATTGCATCATCTTCTGAATGTTAAATCACAATTTCTTAAACATAAAAAGTGGATCAGAAGATTTAGTGTTAACTCTAGTGTAGGAACTAGGAGGTGGAATCTCAATACCTCTTCTACGTGTTCTCTTACATTGCACATGCTCTACTAGTGGTCTCAGACCTTTGCTATCAGAATTTTGTCTTCCTTTAGCCATGGAGGAATTTTCTCCAATATCCACCTGCTCACTATTATAACCCAAACCTGAATGAAGAGATATGTACTCTACCTGTATTGGGTTAGTAATTCCTTGGCCATCTAGACCAAGACCTCTTCTATTAAAGCCCATTTTCTTCAACAATTTGGATCATATACCCTTAGTGTGATGTTCAAAACTACCAAAAGCATCATTACTTGAATCTGAATGGAAAGAAGAAGATGAATTACTTGGTGAATAAATTATAGTGCACTCAGTCATTATCTATGCATCTAAAGTAGAAGGTATTACCTTCTTTGGTTCACCACATTGCAATCTAATCAAGAGCTCATCCTTAGATTCAAGCTCTGATTTCAAACTTGTAACTTGTTCTTCAAGAGCTAAGAGCTTGCATCTCAGGAATGCATTCTCATTCTGAATCTAGGTATTGATGCTTTCAAGCTCTTCCATCTTAGCTTTATGTGATAACTTGCCCATTGTTTCCTATAAACACACTGATTCCACAACTGCACACTGCAATCTAATCAAGTCTACAAAATATTGAAAACCAATAAACTGAAAGCAACTATCAAATCACACAATTAGAAGCTAACCCTACTTTCTAACTACTCTGATATCAATTTGATCTATAAACTACACTGATAAACTCAAAGTGAATTTTAAACTATGAATACTAAATTTCTCAAACTTAACAAATTCTTGAAATACTCAAAAGAACTTGCAATTGTTTGGCAATTAAGGGTTCTCGATTATTGAATTGGATTGGAACTGTCGAATGACTTGTCACTTCCATTCACCAATTAAACTGGTTTGATTTTTTAAAATGTCATAAAATGTCAAATTTTAAAAATTTCATATATTCATGATTAATTAAAAATCAAAAACTAAAATAAAAACATGTAATCAAATGACAAATTACCATCTAACATTGATAATGGAGTTTGGCATCTCTTACCTATGTCTCTAGGTTTACCCAATAGTGAGGACCATTTCCATTAAATTTGTGCAATAAATGGCTTACAAATTCTTTGAAATGCTACACAACTTCCCTCAAGTCTGATCTATGTCCAAAAATTCCACCTTCATTGATATACTCAAGCTCGACAACATGGAATCCTTTCTCAATCTTCAACCCCTTTCGAAGGTGCACTAAGTCCCTCCACTTAACTATTAGTATATCCAAATAATAATAATAATTTTAACTTCTCTTTTCAATTAAAAAACATAATTAAAAAGGCTTACCCTCTATGTATAAGGTTGGATAATGGATCAAAATCCATTTGTTAGCTATCTCCAAGCTCTCAACTTATTAAAAATAAAATACATAGTCCTACGAACCTTACATTCAAATAGAATTTCATTGATTTTATACCACTTGCAAACCCATGGCTCAAGTAGTCAAGGCATATCTCTTTTACATGGAAAGTCATGAGTTCAAGTCTTTGGTCTCCTTTTTGGGTGCTTAGACTTATCTTTTTAATCCCACATTTGCAAATTTAAATGGCTTTGTGTCCTTTTAATAGGTAGGCAGCTTCCCTTTTCAATGCCAACACCCCTTTTGGTGGGCTCAAGGTACTTAACTTAGCATGTATGTTGCTTATTATACCAACTTATCATATACATGCTATGGCATGTCCCATTTTTGAGGTCGATGACTTGACATATGACTTGGTAGATGTGGCACACATTTCTCATGATCGCCAAACTTAGCATATAATTATATTCTATCTCAAGCTTGACTCAGCAATATAATTTAGCATGGCAAGTGTTGGTTCTCGGATGTGACTTAATGGGGTAATGGTAATTACAAATATTACCAAGCTTTTTAAAACACTTAATTCAATTATCCCACATGCATCTGATGGGCACAATATAATGGTTTAAAAATAAATGCAAATAAAATGCAATGTGATATGGAGGCCAAGGCACCCCTCCTTAACCAAGTGTGTCGACCCTCACTGATGGCCCCTAGCAAGCCAATATCGGGGCCCACAGTTCTCCATATGACCACATGTCAAAAATTGGAGGCTAAAACCAAACCAAAACACCAAACCAAATTTTTGCAAAAATGTACAAAAATACACTGCCACATGTCAACAGGTGATTGGTCCACTTGTCGCATACAAATTGTGACACGCATTGCAACACCTCCTTATTTTTCTTGTCATAAAATAACTTTATCAACCTATAACTTGGGCATCTATACTCTATTTTGTGATCCAAAAGAAGCACTAAAAAGCTCTCGATGAGCTCTTCCATGTGCAAGAGGTTTCGTCATGACTTGGGACCTTTTTCCAAATTGAGCTCTAAATCACCCATCCCTCCAAGCAATAGAAAAATATCAAGAGACCCATTATCAAAATAAATAAAAAATAATTTTGGAAGCTACAATTGGCTTTCATAAGTATACTTATCACATCAATCAGTATACACCTTATATGACATGCACTTATTTATACTGGCTCTTTGATGACCTACAGAAGAGACAAGTTAATCTCCCAAGAAGGTTCCATTTTCATCCCCTCCCCTTTTATACACACTATAATCAAAGGATTTTGAACTTCCTTGACATTATGTGATCAAGACACCTTTTTAACCAACTAATGAATGCTAATGTGCAACATTCAAAGGGTTTATGTTCATAAAACAATCTAACTTCAGTTTGTTTTAGTCCTTGCAAAAGAAGAAGCATCATGCCTTCTTCTTATTCTCTCATACTAGTTGATAAATTCATTAATATGTTTGTAGTTTAATTATCTTCTCTTTCTTTTCTCACATTTCATTTCATTATCCAACCTACTCTATGTGTTTTTAAGATTACAATACCTTCATCAAAATAAATGCATGTTTTTAACCATAAGAACATTTTAATGAATTAAACATCTCCTATGACAAGCATCATCTAGTGATAAATCACATCAACTTAACCATATATCATACTACCATAATTTAATCATAAATCAAAAATAAATGAGTCATTCACACATATCCACCACATGCTTAAATCTATATGAGGAAACATATAGTCATTAATTTCAGCATGACCATAATCATCATAACATCCAATAATAAATATCATCATCATGTAACCATATCATGAACATATTTCATCACATCATAAATCAAATTCATCATGAACCATGAATAACAAATATAATCATCATAAAATCATCAAATCCACAAATATCATCACATAACCATATCATAAACATTAGCATAACATCATCATCATCCTATCATTTATCACATCCCTATAACTATGATCCATAAACCATAACCATAACAATAATCACAAAACATTATATCCATGTCCAAAAGAGCTTAAAAATCATCATATCATAAACAACATCCATCAAATGTCAAATGATGTCATGTGCATAAATTAAGTAGCCATCACATCACATGCCTAGCTAAGTGAGTCCACATCAACCATCATATTAAATCATGAATAAGCAAAATGAACATCATAACAATGAGCCACAAACCATATACAATGATCATATCTATATATCATGAGTTCATAATTGACATGATGATCATATATACAAATAAGTACATATCTCACAAAATATGTATACACCTCACTACATTGGCTCATAGCTTGGTATCAAAATCATATGCTACATCAAAAATACAATGTCTCATAACAAATCTAGGCCTTTAGAGCATCATTGAATCCTATATCCTACCCTCCTACACCTACTTGTCTACCTATAGAAGTAGCCCACTAACTTGGTGTCATAGTATTAGCACCTTCAGTGATCCTGACTCTATACTCACCCTATCAGGGCTCATCTAGTAGGCATCTAAAAACCAATGCCTCATAATATTAGAGTTCCTTCACTGTCACTATGTATCTCACCATCAAGATAGTCCCTGGTGGTCTCACAACTATCGATATTCCTCTTCCTACCTTTTAAAGAGAATAATTCTCATGCATAACCATGGTTAGTTGAGCTTTATCCTGATCTCTCTTTCTTATAAGAGTGGCCACTTGACCCTGTGTTATTACCAAGGATGCCTATGTTATTATTAAGGATGCTTATGTTATGGCTAGATCTACTCATTTTTGGTCCCTCTCAATGATCACTACCTATATATTTGGACCACCAACTCCCACCTATTGACCACCCCCATTCAGGTCAACATCCATATCTTACTGACCACCTTCATCACCTCTAAAATTGACTATAGTATAATGTGTCTGGTACCATGTATGATAATCAACTATAACACCTGCATCATCCACATCAATCCTTGCTAGTAAAAACTCTTAATTAATGAACTCGTGAACTAGTTGTGGAGTGGGCAATGGAAACTTTACATCCTCCCTCCTATACCTTGAAAACACCCCAAGTATATATCATGCATGAGGTCAAACTATCTCCATACCCTATCAAATGGAATGAGCTCTATCTCATGATCTTACCTATTATAGATCCATTTATAGCTCTAAAGTGATATAGTATGTCTCGCATAATGTACCCATCCTAGAAACTTGACATATGGTCTTCAAATAACATCTCCCATGACCAAAGCATCCAGTCAATATCTATATTGGTCTAGGTCATGTGCCCCTCCTCCTAGTCCTATGAGGGAATAATCACCTCTCCACCTCATATATCCAACCCTAAAATCCATCTGAGAAAACCCATGCTATGGTAGCCCCATAAGTTGTAGCACCTGGATGTGCTCATAAACCCATTAATGTAGAATGAAGCCAACACTAATCTTGTTTCTCCTATGAGCTCAGAATACCCATAGCTCCTAGTGAATCTAGACTAATAGTATAGGCACCCACACAAACACTATATGACCCAAAACATCTCAATAATCACCCTTAGTAACAAGTATGGGAATCTCCCACTACTCAAATCTAGTAAAGCATAATAGGTAATAGCTATCATCATAATAGTGAGTAGCCACCTCACATCCCTATCCCTTTGGTATAGTAGTGTCTAGTGGAAGCCTCTTGATTTCCACCTCGTAAATGTGAAGTCCTCTCTATATAAGAGCTCCATCTACCTATCTCACTCATCACTATCAATGTGGTAGATTGGCTCACCCCATATGGGTAGCCACATAATCCTATGGATATCCTCAAGCAAAATGGTTATCTCACCTATTAGAAGAAAGAATGTGTTAGTGGCAAGGTCCCATCTCAATATGAGTGCCACTAACATTACTACATCTCGAGGTATGTGCTAATAGTACCTTATGATGCCTAATCCCACCTTAGTCATGTGGTCCCAATCAACATTTGTCATGCCTCATTGTATCTCATCCAATATTCAAGGCATCCTATCTCTCATCTGTATCTACTCTCACACCTATAAAATTTGATAGCAATACCTTAGTTCACCTAATCCAATAAACTTTTCCTCTCCACATTACCTATTTATCCCACTCACCACCCTAACCCATTTATTAATCCTACTACCTTCCACTTTCACCTACTCATCTCAATAATGACAACTATGCCTAATCTAGCCCATAACCAAGAATTACCTTCAGATTCACCTATTCTACCTTATCACATCTACTAAACCATTACTATCTACCTAATACCTTATAAAACTCACCTAAAAACCTTCACCATTGCCTAATTCACCTTTAAACCACACTTCCATATACATATTTCCTCATTTACCTGATCACTATCTAATCACACCTACCAAGTGAATCACTTATTCACCCTATCCTATTATCCTACACCTACCTTTTACCCTAAAACTTTACCCACTACCTTTTTTTCTCTCAATACTTAACCCTTACCCTTTCATACTAATATACAACCTTACCTACAAAAACACTTTCATTCTACCTTTTACCCCACACCTTTACCCTTGATTTCAACTTCCCCAATCACCGACAGTCATAAGTTGACACACAATGATTCCTTTTAGAACCATCACTGATCACCCATTGACCACCAATATTCAACACAATGATTTTGGGTGCTCGCCTATCAACTATCACTGATCAATAACGACTGTCAATAGTCATTATATATTAACCATCGATGATCTTCAAGCCCTAAGGCTTAGCTAAACCCTCTCCCAATCTAACAAAAACTACCAAAACCTACACATACCCATCCTAACATCAAGTACACACTCACCTATCCCATTTCATCCTTGATCTCACCCAAAAACAACCAAAACAAAACCCTAAATCTAGCCCTAGGTCAACCATACCCACAATCCAAAACAAATAAATTCAAGTCTCAATCTACCAAATCAATGACAAACCTTACCTCATTTCTCTATCACCATCATGGAGGTAACCTAGGAGCTACCTCCTGACCTCATACTCTCCCTTATCCCATCTACATCCTTGATCACTTGATCAACTTACCAAATATCTCACTCACTCTCTCAACCAACACTACCAAACCATCAATGGATTTTCTCACTCAATTCATTGAGCGTCTCAATTAAAAATGACCAAATAAACCTTTAGCAACTCTTTTATCTTCACCCTTTTAGGGTGTATGTATAACAACTAATGATTAAGGTGATCATCGATGGTTGAACTTGACTGTTAATGATTAACCCTTTTGGGATTGTACATTCCCACAACCCATTTACCAAACACCTTCTCATCACACAAAATAAATTCAATACTAACCCATGAAGATAACCTCTTCTAAAAACCACCACCAACTACATCACCATGATAATGGTCATTTTGGCCTAACTTTTGCATGTTTTACGATGACCTTGCTTTAGTATTTTTGACCACACTAACTAAACTACCATGTTGAATAATTTAAAATTGCAGTACCTTACTGCACAACCTATTTATGTATTCCTAGGAGTACTTCCTAATTTGGATACCTATGAAAACATAAACCTTGCCTAAAAGACTTACAAATATAAGTGTAGCATAACTACCATGCCTAAATGCAATTATTGGTCCACTTATCACTTGTCCTTCTAATGTTGACCTTGTTTTTACCAACTATGACCACCTAGTCAATGTACGATCTTCGCTATCACACTTAGTTGCACTTTGTGTGCATGTTTGCACTTTAATTCCCAACCTATCACCAACTTACCCACTCATCAAACCCATACTTGATTCTATTTTATATCATCACTTCCCAGTTTAATACCTCCTCCTATGTTTAGGGTAGCTAAACCTTCGACCCAACCTTTCATTTTTATTTTGTAGCTTAATGACACAAACTATATAACAAAAAGGGGCAAAATATAGGCACTATAAAATTACACATGAGGGTTCTAGATGTCTAACTGACCCTTAAGACCCCTTAGGGACTATCCCACAACGTTTTGATGGTAAACCTAAGTCAAATTAACTAACTTTAACTATTCTTACTTTAACATATCAATCATCAATGGTTATGCCTAACTACCAATGATCAGCCTTTAACTACCTTAAAGGGTTAACTCTAGCTTAACTCTACCTTGCTTTTCTATTCTTAGCCACACACATAATTCTACATGTTAAGACTAAAACTAGATGACCCCTTGATACCTTGTTGAACTTATTATTTCACCTCTCCCTTCTAAAAAAATAAAGAAGGAGGTGAAAAAGGGAGCCAGAATCTAGAGCAATCAAGCACCAAAGGGTGATCAAGAATCAAAGAAAATCAACAATTATCAGAGCTTTTTGTCTCAAAACTTATTTTTTAGGCATTCTTCCAATGAACCAGTGACCAGGTTAGAGATCTAAGGTGTTGTAATTCATCAGTCATAGCCAAGGCATTGTTACTCTACCAAAATTACTCTAGACTCCAACAACAAGTTTTTCATCCAACTACCTCCACATTCTTCAAGCTAGTAAGCTAAGTATCTATCTTTTATCAGATTTGGTAATTAGTTTCTCTATTTTATCTCTTATCCCACCTTTCAAAATCCATTTTGTAACCTCATAACATTGATGGTCTATCTATAACCACTGATGATTACCTAACCATTGATGGTTCACCTAATCACCAATGGTTTACCCAACTACCGATGGTCACTATGTGATAATTTTAATAGCAAACTATTTTCCCCTATCAAAATACTAAGCAAATCCCACTTTCTAACTTTTTTCGTAAGTAGATAACATCAATCTATTTTTTGAACCATACCTGATTTATTTGGCATTAATATTCAATTATTTATTGTTATAATTAGTCAAATTCATCTCTTTCAAGCACTTCTTGTATTTGATTTCAATATCTTCTATTATTTATACAATCAATTTATCTTTCATTTTTAGAACTTGATTGTTTAAAAGTGTGGATTGACAGCCTCCAAGGAAGCTTGTGCTTCTTGGATCTAGCTTGTTAGGCAGTCCACCCTACTATCTAACTAATCAACTATCTCCTTAGTGTTTTCTTATCTGTAGGTCATTCCTCCCAAGCCAAAGAGGAGTATCTACAGAGCATAAACCAAATCTAGGTTCTACTAACTTCACCCTTCTTTTAACTTTTACAACTTTCTTCTTGGAAATAAAGCAAAATTTACGTGAAACATCCTTATCCACTTGCTTACCCTTAGATGAGATCCTATGGATCCTATTCTATCCACCATGATTCTTGTTACTTAGAGATCCCAAGGAATGGAAATGTCCTCTAATGGAGTTAAGATATTTTTTATAAATTAGATAGATTACCTCCTAATGAAGGGGTAATTTATTCTTTCCTTTATTGACATCTAGAATAGAAGACTCAAAGGAGTGCAGGATTTAAAATAGAAGATTGATAAGAAAATGATGTCTGAAATAGTTGAAGGCAAAGTGATATAATCCACCATATACTTACATTCAATCATTATATACCTCATAATCTACTTGGAAATATCATCATAAGGGCGAGGAAAATCCTCTCTTAGTTAACCTCCTTGATACTTAGTGAGTTCATCTTTGTCCATTGCAAACTTTTCCTTTTTGATGTTGTAATCCTTTCTAGATTTGATGTATTTTATATTTTTCAATATTTATCCTAGTTACATAAGCTATCAAATCTTTGGACACCACTATAGAGATTCCCTTGATATTCAATACTCTTTCCTTCTATCTAACAACAAAGTTCTTGGAGACAAACTGATAATGGCCTTCAATCCTCTGCTTAAAATTTTAAAAACCTCCCTCATAGATAAGTATCCAAACCTCTTCATCCTACATCAAATCCTTCACTAATGTAGGATCTATTATATTCATGTTTCCCCCCATGCTTACACCACTAGTAATCTCCCTACATTCAATGGATCTTTAGGACTGCATAAGAATATAGTATTTATAGATAAAACCATTTCCATATACTGTAGACTTGTCATCATTCTAAATCATGATAATCACACATTTATATGGCTACTTGCACAATCATTATTACTATCTTGATTAATGATATAAATTCAAAGAAAAACACTTTTGTTATAAGTAGAGATAATAAAGGTTTTCCCTTTGTTCAAATGAACACTCTTAAAGCAACTAATCTAGGAATACCTTAGCATATGATTATGAATATTACTCTTCATGAGTCACATTATTATATTCCCTATAAATTTCATAAGCTACATCCTAAAAAATATCCTCTTTCCTACTCCACATCCTAAATTTTTGAGAAACAACTCCAATTTTAGATAAATAGTCTACAACCTAGTTTCCTTCTCTATATATGTGTTAAATGTGAACATTATATAATGAATTAATGACTATCATAGTTTTTTACTTATTGATTGTCCATCATCTTATTAGAGCTTATATCATTTGCATGAATGTTGCATGTGCATTGGTTAAATCAAATGGAATAACCAACCACTTAAACAAACCTTATTTTTCTTTGAAATTTATTTTTCATATGTTTATAGGTTCAATTGTAATCTGATGATACCCAAACTAAAGATAAATTTTAGTGAATAATTTTACACCATGGAGGTGGTCTAATAGATCCAAAATCCTTAGTAAAGTATAGTTGTTCTTCACTTTTTTATTTTTGATAACTCTTTAATCAATTCAAAACCTCCATGTGTCATCCTTATTTAGCACAAACACTATTATTTTATCGTAAGGTGATGGTTTAGCCATGATGTGTTATTTATCCACGAGTTCATGAATTTTTTGTTTGTTCTCTTCATGCTCTAGAAATTAGTTATGGTATAAATAGGCATTAGGTTAAGGTAGTCCTGGGATAAAATCAATAAAATAATTTACCACATAGTATGTAGGCACTCTTTAGGTGACTTTGAGACATCCTTTTATTCTCCCAACATATTGTTTAATAATTTTATATTTTTTAATGTTGAAGGAGGAACTATAACATGAATGGGTGCTATAAGGATGTTCTTGCATTTAGGTCTCAATATCAAGAGTACAAACTTCTTACTATAACTAACTAGTTTTTTTTCACCATTTGGCACTAATGATTAACTTAGGAAATACTTAGATATGAAAGATATCATATAATCTATCACAACATCTCTATTTTTTTCCATGTAGACTACATGGAGATGGTAAAGATGTGATTTATAAATTAAATGGTGGAATGTTTCAAAGGATTTCATCTTAAAAAGGCTTGATATTTTTTTTCCTATTATAACCACCCAAATTTGACACAAGCTCATAAAAATATATATATTTATACATAACCTTTCTTATTTAGACTATTGTTAACAAATGAATGGATTATTAGCTTATATTGTTTTAAGACATAGGCTTCACTCTTTTATTTATAATTTTTATCCCTCTTATAATTCTATCTTATCTTGTCATATCCACCTTAGGGATACCCAATTTTCATTCTAAGTCTTTGTCTTTGTGTTTTGAATCTTTTGGACAAGGTCATATTACATGGACAAGACTACATTGTAGCCTTGTCCAAGTATTGCAGATTTGTCCTATCATAACTTGCAAAATATTTTTGAGTATTTATGTTTGCAATGGTTTATTTTATGACCATTAATATTTTCAAATCAATCCCTTTATATTCCAATAAGCTCCAAATTCAAATTTAGGAGATCCATATAAGCAAGAGTCCTATTAGGAGCTAAATACTAATTATCTATCATTATAAAAATTTATACAAAATTTTATATTTGCCTACTAATGAAAAATTACTAATTTGTATGTAAATTCTAGAGTTGAATACATCATTTTCATGATTTTTTTAAGCATATTCACAGGTAAACAATCATATAGTAATCTATCAATGATTTTACACACCCATCTAGAAGGTTGAACTTCATAATCTTGAGGCCCATTTGGGATATGTAGGCAACACGTATATTATGTGAGGCTTTTTTAGGATATCTCAACTATCCCCCTTACTCATTTCCCCTAATTACATTTGATCTCCTATTTGGTTTTTGTGTAGGAACAAGGTTTATATTTTTTAGGTCTTTTGTGTGGTATATCATCACATATAATTAATCATTAAACCCTCATAGACTATCACACAATCCCAAATAAATAAATTAGTTCTCTAATCAACCTGGACATGGCCACAATCAATAGACAAGGTTACAGTGTGGATCTGACCTCCTTATACGAACTTGTCCCACCACAGTTTAATTTCATACATCTGGTCACAACAGAATACACATGTCATGTCAAGTATTTTTTAGTCATAGTCAATATAAAATATAATTTAGGTAGGTTTTCATATCTATAGGCCTATTTACTATTTTTAGCAAATTTCAAATTCTATAAAAATTTGTAGTATACTACATTTTATTGTCAAATCTATCTATTCCTACATTTAATTTTTCAATAATTTAATTCTATTAAGCTAGATTAATTTCAATTAAAAGAGATTAAACATTCCATAAACCTATTATTTTTAAAAATTATTTATTGTTTGATTGATTTTTGTCCTAGGATTTCATATATGTTTCCATAAATTCTTGACACAAATAAAATAGCCTCTGAACTTGGATAAAATATGACACATAATAATTGAATTCTCTTTGACCTTGGATTAATCTGATACTAAAGATATTATCTTGTCACCTTAGATAAATTTGACACTAAATCTCTTTCTTTCTACCTTAGGTTGATTGTTTTTATATCTATACATAGAAATATTTCAAATTTATTTTTATTTATTTTATATTTACTTGCACTTATTTTTAGAAACTGTGTTTTGGTAGTTTTTAAATTACTTACTGATTGTCTTGAAGGGATACATAATTATCTATTTATAGACATCATGGAATGAGGGTTTTACCCTAATTCTCATAGCCATTATATAACATTAAACCCAGAGTTTAGTTTCCACATAACTCATGATATATCATAAACACCTATGGTCCCTTGTTTATACCATATGAATCCTCTTTTAACCATTTTATTTGTGGTGCACCTAAGAGGAGTGTATCACCCAAGGAATTTACTCTCATTTTACCCTTGAAAATAGGGTTAGTGGGCTATAGGCATAGTTTTTCCTCTATAATTAGTGATCTAACAAATTGGTATGACATTAATCAATGAAATAGAAAGTATATTTGACATCCCACACAATCATTCAAACCCTTTCCTAGATCACCCTTATACCTTGATTTTTTATTGTATTGTATGCATAACCATTAGCTTATTTGTATATGATAAAAAAAAAAAATTCTAAAATATTTTATTTTTTACATTTAATTTCATTGTATATATCATGGATAGTCTAATAAAACATGTTAATGTTGTACATCCTCTAGATAAATTATTCTCCACTCATGCTATGCCTTTTAGTTATGATAATGAATAGACAAATCCTCAAAATAAAAAACTTATAGAAGATTATTTTAGTGATGAATTATTATTTTGATATAGTTGAAATGAATGAACAAAGTGACTTTTATAATTCTTGGGAATAAGTGTTTATTCAATAAAACTCTCCTCTAAATTCCACCTTTAAATCTCCTTTAGATTTCCCTTTGGATTCTCTCTCAAATTCCACTTTGGAATCATTTATAACTTCCTATTTAGCCACACCTCTAGATTCCACTTTGGATTCTTCTCTATATTCCATTTTGGAAACTCCTCTAGATTCATCTTTCGTCACACCTTTAGATTTATCTTTGGATTATTCTCTAGATTCCACTTTGGAATCTCCTCTAGATTCCTCTTTAGTCACATATCTAGTTTCCCCTTTGTATTCTTCTTTAGATTCCAATTTGAATATCCTCTATATTCCTCTTTAGTCATGCCTACAAATTCAACTTTGGGATCTCCTCTAGATTCCACTTTGGAATCTCCTTTAGATTCATCTTTGGTCACAACTTTAGATTCCTCTTTGGACTATTCTATAAATTCCACTTTAGAATCTCCTCTAAATTTCTCTATGGTCATTCCTCTATATTCCCTTTTGTAATTATCCTTGGATATTTATTTACTTTTAAATATGGATGTCTCCATCGTGTCCACCCAATATATTTATCCACCATCCTCTTTTAATGTTCCATTAGATCACAAAAATCCTTCTAAAGATGACTATATAATATCTCTTAGATTACCACTTACTCTCCCCTTAGAGGAACCCTATCCTTACATAGTTAATTTTTCTATCCATTTTTCTAGTGCATTATATTGCATTTTTAATTATAAATTGAATTCATATAAGATATGCATAAAAAAGTATATTGAGCCTACGTGTCATAATTATTTCCCCTTGTTAACCAATAAATAATAACTCCCTCTTTCTTCCACTAGTATACCACATTCTATCATTGCAAGCAATACTACTTATCTTTCCTCTTATTATGAAAATGATAATGTTGTTATTCTAAATGTTAAATTTAAACATGAAAACTACAGTGATGATGATGAGGATTGGTATGATGATTACTATGAATATAGTGATGATTAAAAATGATTTTACAAACCCTAGTATATATTCTTCTTTACTTTCCCCTATTATTGATAATAAGTTACACAACAAGTCAAATGATAAAGTGATTAATAATTATGTTATTGCATATTATGATGATGTTTCCAACAGTAGACATTGATATTTAACCAATAAATGATTGGAAATGCTTGTTCTTGACACGTTTACCTTGATTAGATAATTATTCATTCTAATAACCTACAATCTCTAAAAAATCCTTCAAAGTCTTGTAATTACTAAGAACATGATCCATACTTACCTATTTTATCCCTATTTAGTAGATACTTAACAATCACTTTTGTTTCAGAAGATTTTATCATTTTAGGGAAAGTATACACTAGATACATAGGAGCACATTGTGCACTTATCAATAGTGTGTACTTGTCTCCCATGCTCTAACGGTTAACGTTTCAAAATGACATGCTTTATAAAAACTTTCCCACGCATATCAATAGGTCAATTATCATAAACATTTTAAATATATATCTATAAAATAACATCAAGGTTCACACTTGAAAGGACCTAGTAATCACTTAAAATGAATCTCTCTTTCTATTTTTAAAAGCATCTATTTTTTGAATAAAGATCACCATTATAATTATACTATAATTTTAGAGTCCTTGGGCAAGTAAAACATTTTTTATTGTAGGTTGAGGGTATCCTTTATCAATAATTCTAATCAAATATTCTAGTTAAATTCATATAATCTTCCCTAAAGGGATAACTACATCAATTTGAGGCCTTTTAGGCTATGTACACAACACTCAGTCAACAAGGGGTTTTTTGAGGATAGCTCAACCATTCCCACTTCCCCCATTTTTTTCCAATTTTGCATTTGATCTCTTTTTGTGTGCTTGTGTAGGAGTAGGGTTCTAATTTTAGAGGTATTAAACACATCAATTTAAAATCTGCACATAAATAGGTCACATACTGATGTAGGTGAATAAACCTAGATTTTTAGATCCAATGCATAGTTTGATAGGACAAAGTCACAATACATAGACAACATCAAATTGTGCTCTTGTCTACCTCTTATAGCTTCTATAAATAAATAGTGAGTTAATTTTTTATAATACATATATGTTTTTAGGTCTTTTTATACAATCAAAAATTATAGAAAGTTAATACAATCTAAAATAAATCAATTACAAGGAAATTTCTCTAACCCTAACCCTAATTTATATTTTTAGAAATTTATAGATTATTTAAATTATTAGAACCAATAAAGAGAATGAAATGATATTGATCAGCTTACCAGCATACAAAATAATACAATGAAAAGCCTATTATATAGGCACAAGAGAGACACCCAAAAAACATGGAGGTAGGTGAAACTAAAAGCAACGAGTAGCATAAAATAGCTAAGCCCATGGAACCTACTTACCTAAGTGGTTAAAACCACTATAACAATAATATACCTTAGTAAGTAACCTAAGGTAATATTAATATGCTAATACCCTCCCTTACTTATGAAACCAAAAACAAGACCAAGTTTATCCCTAAATTTTATGAACTTGTCTAAACCAAGTGGTTTGGTCATTATATCAGTTGGTTGCTCTATAGTGGGGCAATAAAAGAGACTGATGTCTTCATTCATAACCAAATGTTAGATGTAATGATGGTTAACCTCAGTGTGTTTGGTCTTAGAATGGAATAATAGATTCTTCACCATTTTTAGAACACTCTAGTTGTCATAAAAAATTAGAGTAGGCTTTGATGACTCAAACCAAATATCCTCCAAGATTTTATTTTATCCACATAATTTCACAACCTGCACTGACCACAACTTTATACTATGATTATATTGAAGATAATGCAACTCTAGTTTTGATTTTTCTCTACCATGAGAAAAATCTTGAACCAAGAGTGAATATATAGCCTATTGTATATTTTCTTGAATCTACTAATCCTGCCCAATTAGAGTCAGAATTTCCTAAAAGATCAAAATCTACATACTTCTTATATAGTATGCCAAAGTCAAGAGTACCTTTAACATATCTCAATACCCATTTTTTAGCTAACTAATGTACTTCCTATGGTTTATCCATGAAGTAAGATAGAAAAATTATTTCAAAACAAATATCCAGTCTAGTGGTAGTGAGGTAAATGAGACTACCCACTAGCTGTCAATACATTGTTTCATTGATCAAAAGTGAAGTAGTGTATGTTGAAATTTTAGATCCAAATTCCATAGGTGTGTGAGTTATATTACAATCCATCATTTTAAACCTTTCTAGCGATGATTTGACATACTTATTATGTGATATGAATACAACACAATCACCTTGCGAAAACTCAACACCTAAATAGTATTTTAGTAGTCCTGAGTCTATCATGTCAAAAGTACAACAAATATTAGCCTTCATTTGTTGAATGAGACTAGCACTACTCCCAATGATGGCTTTATCATCAGCATATATAATGAGAATTAATATATCATCACTAGACACCTTTGCATAGAGAGTTGATTCTGAATTACACCTTTTGAAACTAGACTCCCTAAGATATGAATCTATTTTCATATACCAAGCTCAAGGAGCCTGCTTAAGCCCATACAAGGACATGATCAACTTGAAAACAATATATTTCTTACCAGGAACATGAAAACCCTTTGGTTGAACCATGTAGACTTCCTCCTCAAATCTCCATTCAAGAAAACACTCTTGACATCCACTTGATGTACATGCCATCCAAAATGAGTGGCAATAGCAACAATCAAATGAAAATTTACCATCTTTGTAGTAGGATCAAAAGTCTCTTCATAATCAAACCCTTCTTCTTGTGCATAACCTTTTACAATAATTCTAGCTTTGTATATGTCTAAGGAACCATCTACTTTTCATTTTACCTTGTAAATCCATTTACAACCAATGGATTTATTTACTAGTGGTAGCTCCATGAGCTCCCAAGTCTTATTTTTCATCAAGAAATCATATTCCAATTGCATGCTTGATTCCCATTCATTCTTCCCTTTAGACTCTGAAAAAGAATTAGGCTCAAATACATGTGAAATAACAATTGTGAGAGAAAACAAATCATGCTCACCTCTATCACCAAACTACTTTCCTGATCTCAATCATCTTCTTTTGACACCTTATGGCAAGTCTCCCTTATTTAGTGCTTCTATTGTGGTAGAATACCACTTTGGCTTCTTTGGTTGTTCTTCTAGAACCACATAATGACCTACAAAAATTCTCTTCCTGGAATGTGATTCCATTGATGAACTAGAATCCTGCTCAACTTTCACATCACAACTTATAATAGAATCATTAGAAGAAAATAATGACTCGATATCTGAAATTGTACCATTTGTTGTGAAGTATGGCATATGTTCATTTACTATGACATCTCTATTTACCACAACTTTGTTCGTAGAAACATCAAGTAATCTATATGCCTTTAACTACTCACTATACCCAACAAACATGCATGCTTTTTTTTTTGCATCCAATTTACTTCTCTTTTGAATAGGAACCAATGCAAAAAGCTACATTAAAAAAATTATAAAATCACTTACACCTGGAGTTTGACTTAACCAAGCCTCCTCTAGACTCATATTTTCCAACACTTTTTTAGGACTTTCATTGAGGATATACATCATTGTATTCACTTATTCTGCCCAATATCTATATGGGACATTTCTGCTTTAGACCATATAGAGAACCATTTCCATCACAATCCTATTTCACCTTTCTACAACACCATTTTGTTGTGGAGTGTAAGGGGTAGTGTACTATCTATGTATGCCTTCAGTGGCATAAAACTCCTTGAACTATTTTGAGATGAACTCACCCCCATTATCCATTCTAATAAATTTAACTGATTGTCTTTCTTATTTTTTAACCATAGCTTTCCAAGTAAGGAAGTTAGAAAAATAATCAAAATTATTCACTAGAAAGTATACCCACTTTTCTTAGTAAAATCATCAACCAAAAACAAAAAATAATGGGCTCCATAAGGGGTAGGTGTATTCATTGGACCATGCAAATCCATGTGTACCAGATCTAATACTCCCTTATCTCTTAAAGCTTTACTAACATCAAATGAATATCTAACTTGCTTCTCCAACTAACATCCAGTACATACATCATGACTATCTTGAATAGAAGGAATCCCTTAACCATCTTAGTCTTGATCAATTTATTCAAATAATAGAAATTCAAATGCCCATACATTTCATGCCATAGTGAAATTGTGTTATCAACCACTACAAGTGCACTTTTGTTTTCCCTTTGTGGATCTACAAGCTTAAATAAGCCTTTCTCACCAATCCCAACAATAATAATCTTGTTATAACTAGTAGTGACTAAACATTGTTGTTTTTGAAATTTTACAACAAAATCAAATTTTGAAGTGATCTCACTAATTAAAAGTATATTTTTGTTCATATCATGCACATACTTAACATTCTTAAATACATACAAGTCTACACCATTAAAATTGATCTAAACATTACCATATCCCTTCATAAAATGATTTCTACCATCTCCTAAAGATATAGATTGCAAAATCCTCATACTAGTCCTTATGGCATGTATAATGGTGAGATGCCCCTAAATCAAAGTACCAAGATTGATCCACCATATAATTACCATTGAAATCCATGAAAGCAAAATTCAAAGATGTTTCCTCACCTTTACCTTCATCTACATTTGCATGAGGAGCTTTCTTTTTGGGATTATCCATATCTTGTTATTTTTTCCTTTAATATTTCTTAAGATGACTAGGTTACTTACAGTAAAAACATATCCACTTAGATCTCTTATTAGAACCACTTATGAAGTTTCTATCAGATAACTAGTAGTTTTACCAAACTATTTACTCTTTCCCTTTGTTGGGGTTCTTTTAGTAGTTCCATCTCTGGCACTGAAGTCTAGCCCAATGAGATAGCGCATTGGCCCTTTCATGTAAGGGTTAGGTCTTACCACTCACCCAAAGTGCACAGTGGAAGACCGGTTTAGATAGGTTTTGAGGCACAATGTTGTTGTCATATTCATATCTTTCTCTTTGTATTTTTATACAGGGATGATGCACAAATAAACTAACTTGACCTTCTCAAGTTGATTGATACTATTACACAAATTATTTTCATCTTATAATAGCATTGGTTACTAGAAAAGAAATGGTATAATGCATAGATATAACTTTACACATAGTCCACACTATTGTTCTTCATATCACAAGCTTTATCAATCATGCTAGTTATATATTATGCTTAAAATAAAAGGGGCATTATAATATCATTCAAAAGATTCATCACATTATTCTACCAAAAAAGATTCATCTTCATAAATAGATTATAGCATGGGCATTATAATTGTTTTACCCTGACCAAGTGTCACAATCATTTATGGCCTAAAGAATTGGTGCATAGAATCTTAACAGATTAAGAGTCATAGCACTTACAACTAGTTTTTTTCTAAAAACTCAGGCCTTAGTTCCCCCTAAATACTCTCTTTATGCTATAACTTGGTGGCCATGTGTTCCTTTCCTAATGGGCTAGTGCAAAACTTTCGATCCATAAGGTTGAAGTGACCTGTGTGAATCATTCTTCCAACTACTTTCCATTTTCAATGTGCTCCCCTAGTCTTCCACTTCCATTCTGAGTCCTATCTTCTTAGGTTCCTCATGACTTATTTTCCTCTAACTGGGTCCTTTCACACTGGTTCTCCTATACCATTTTCCTCTTATGCCTAGTAGGTTTCATGCCAAGATACTTATATGCCTATCAGTTACACGCCAAGGTTTTCCTATGCCATGGTCCTTCTACACCATGTTGATCTTGTACCAAAATGGGATAATGGTCCTTCCACATTGTGTTGGTCTCATACTAAAATGGGATAAAACTTAGTTAAAATTTAGGGGCCAACATCACCCCACACTATGTTGTTAGTCTATTCCAGACTAAGTCATGTTAGCATCTTCCAAAAATTTAGGCCCCTTATACTCAAGTTTCTTCTTTAGATTATCCCAATGGGACAATGCCTTGAGAATCTTCACAGTTATTCCCTCTAAAGACTCTCTTGATGTTTTTATCTCCTTAGGCTGGGTTAGATTCTCTCTGGTCTTATTCACCTATTCATCAAGGGTTGCGATGGCATCTTTCTTGACATCTTCAAGGGTAGAGACCTTCTTATCAACCTATCCTTAGAGGGATGTAAAACTAGAATTTAGCTATCGATGATGTTTATTAATGACATCCTCCATCATTATTACATCCCTAAATGCTTTGGTGTACTTGGTGCAGTCCTTTATTAAGATTACAACATCAACTGCATGTTGCCTCAAATCCTCTTCAACTTGGAGCTAAGCCTCCAGGACTTTATTTGAGCATGCAAGTTGCACAAAAATTCCATCTAAAATGAGGATAACTTCCTCAACTTTCTCTAAAGTCCACTCACATATGTCAACAACCATGGTGAATTGTTCAGTTAATTATATTCCATCATCTCTTAGTTTAGATCGTTCTTTAATATTCTTGAGCAATAATTCCACCAAGTTTTTTAGCTTTCCTATGGAGTACCCATCAAAAGGTACACCATCTGCAAGCACTGGATCTTTAAAAAAAATTATAAAGGGTTGATACCCTTAATTTTTCCTTTGTGGCCTCTTTGAGCTTTTATTTCATTGAGGCCACTTCCTTAATGAGCTCTTGATTTTATACAAGTACTTTATTATACATTTCTACAACCTTAGCATGTTTATGCTCATCTATGTGTACATCAGAATCTGATAAAATATTTTGGTATATAATCTCCACGCAAAATTTCAAAAATAAAGTGCTTATTATAAGTAGGGTAAGCTTTTGTGGATCAACCCTCATTGTTTATCATAGTATTGGGGCATCCAGGCCTAAAGTGAGGTTGTCCTATAGGAGTTCAAACTCACACTCCTAATTGTATATCTCAAGCAAGAAGGACACTCGTTTCCTAGTTTCAAGAGTCACCTCCTCAAAAAGGAAGTGTGGCCAAAGATAGAGTCTTTTATCCTCCACACCAAAATGGTAATGTTCATGTATAGTACCCACCATTCCTTCATCATCTTTCCCTTCTATCTCAGTCAGATCCTTCCCCTTATTTGTGTTATGCTCAAGCTCTGCATCCTCATGACCACTAGTGACAATCTCATTATCTTCCTCACCATCCTCATTATATGTTGTTTTAGGATCAAGCAAGAAATCATCAGATGTGGCCTTCTCCTACACCAGGGATGGAGTTCTCTCAAAATTCAAACTTGAGCTATGAATCTGCACCTCAAAAATGTCTAGTTGGGTTGCTTTCATTGGGGACTACTCATAGGTTCCTCTTATAGTAGTACTTGGGGGAGATGGTGGAAGTGGAAAAGGTTAGGGTGGAGAAGGTGGATGTGGAGGTGGAGAAGGTGGTGGAGATAGATGGGGAGTAAACTAAGGAGATGAAGGTTGGGGAATTGAAAAGTGTTGAGGCATAAAGTGTGAAGGGGATAGAGAAGTATAGGGAGGAGATGGAAAAGGATGAGTTGGTGACGGTGAAGGACAAGGTGGAGGTGGAGGTGCCATAGAAAGATGGGAAGATGGTCTGGAGGAATATGCCTTTGCTATGTTTAGCCACTTTTGGGGGGTTGTTTCCCACTTGTACTTACACCCACATCCGGTCACTTTTTCTTTTTCAAAGGCAATGCTGGAGGGAGTTTTTCCTTAAGGTCTCCATCCTATGGGTTCTTGTAGGGGTGTAGCATGTTAAAAAAATTATGAATTTTCTCCCTGACCAAAGTTTGCTTGACCTAGATGTCAGTCAAGTTCATCTCCAACCTCTCTACATAGGCCTTCTTTCCTAGATATACATAAAGTTCTTAGAGAGTGTGAATCTCCACATCTGTCCTCTCATCCTACAAAATGATAGGTTACACGTCATATATTTGACTGATAAAGTCTATGAAGTACCACATGGAGAAGGCATAGGGTAGCTTGAGCTATGTTAAAATCTCTCTAGATGGATTCATATAGATCCACACAAGGGAGAATTACTACTTTACAATTAACTATGCATGTTTTATAGCTAAGGGAGGCAAGTCTTTTGGGATGTGCCACTCATTCCTAAATGTTTCCTTCATCCCATCAAACCAAAACCTCATCTTGATCTTATATGAGGGGGTGATATGTTGGGGGCATGTGAATGCCTTGCAACGCTCAGTGGGGGACTTGTGTGTGGGAGGCTATACCCACTTCAACACTCCCAAACTATAATCTAGTACTCTGATCTCATTAAATACCAATAAGAAGAGGATTGCCCCCTAAAATAACCTATACTTTAGCATTTTATGGGATATTTATGCATCTTCAATAATCTTATGGATAAAGTATAGGGCCCAATTATACTTTAGTCCCTATGAGACCTTATGGGCAATGTAGAGGTATGCCATGTCCACCTATTTCCATCGATCAATCCTTTTGATCTTGGTTGAGATGATCTATGCTATAACTTAGAGGGTAGGATCTTGTAGGTTCTTGATGTGCATGGTGTGCCCCTACTTTTGATACATCAGCACCATGTTGGGCTTTTATATCTCCTCAATGTCAACCAAGTCATTAATGATGCTTAACCCTAAACACTACAACCCATGACTTTGTTAATCCTTTCATGGGTAATATTCATACTATGCCTAGTGAAGTAGATATAGTCCTCATGGATGTGCAAAAGGAGGAATTGTACTGCCTCCATGGGCTTACCAAAATAGGGAAAGTTAAAGAGCTAGAATAGTCTTGTAGCATCTAGTTGGTTAAATATTATTAGGTCATAGACCACTTGGTTCCTTGTGTTGGTGGTTTTGACTTATTAGTCATTCTAGAGCTTGACCTCATTCCTAAGTTAGTGGTGATTTTAATCAAAAACTATAAAAGTTGAGACCTTAAAGACCCAGTTCTCAACATGTAAGATTGACTTTAGGTACTACATCTCTTCTATTAATATACATGGGGTAGGGATTTTGGGGCCTTTTGCACCATAGATATTTGTGTTTGCTTTCCTTTCCTCACCATTATTTCCTTTTATTCTTCTACACATTATCCCTCTTCTCTTTTTATGCTCTAGGCTTATTCTTCTAGGTACTGTACTTATTCCTCTGAAGTCTCTTCCCTAATGGGGACCCAGTCTCCTCTGCTCACCTCTTCCTCTTCTAGTATCATTGGTAATTTGTCAAGTCTTTTGGCCTTTTTCTTATGTCGCATTACCCTTCAAGGATACTAAATGATAACATGCGATTGTCCCATGTTCCAAAATGAGTACATGGTTACAAGTTATTGCTTTAGCTTCTGAGCTTAAATCCTCTTTAATGGTAGACCTACAAGGTATACCTTTTGAAATTGGAGCTTTTCCACTTGATCTCAACTTTGAATCTCCCTTTCCAACCTTGGTGATGACTTGCATGGTTCGTTAATGATTTGAAAACTCTTTTTTAGCTCTAGATGTGATTAACATGGCTCTAGTTTTTGCTTGATCTCAGTTCTAGTAAATGTAAGTTAAACATAAAGTAAAGTGTGAAATACATTTAACTTGCCTATTTATAGGCTGTAAGAGGATTTCACCATCATTAAATCCCATCCATCATCCATCACTTTATGGTATTGAATGCAAATATTTTAATAGCCACCGCATTCAGATCATTGCCTTTTGAAATTAATGCCTTAATAATATTGTCCCATTATGTCATTAGCTTTCTTATCACCATAATTAACCTAGTTGCATTAATGGCACATCTCATCTTGCACCTTACTCAAAAGTGGGTGACAATTGTATCCTGTCCTTTTTGGTGTGGTGGAAGATAGTTGTTGCATTTAGATTTTTGATGGTGGGAACCTTGCCCCTTAGTGCCTTTAATGACTCATGCACCCATAGTACCTTGTATGACCTTATGACTTATGTACCCACATATCTTACGTACCCATATATCTCACATGCCCAAATACCTTACCCATCCATATATCTCATGTGTCTAAGTAACTTTCATGTGTTTTTTTACCTTTTTAAACCTGAGTTCTTACCCCACACTAAAACGTGTCATGGTCCTCCATGAACAGAACAAAAACTTAGAAAACAAAATTATAGAAAAGGAAAATGACACACAACAAAGGTATTGCTTTTATTAAAAGTAGTAAATCCTAATCTAATAGCATAAGCCTTGTTGATTACATAAGTTCAACTATTTTGAAGTGAAGTACAACCAAAGTTGAGTCCCATTATGGTGCCCTGAGAAGAACTAAACATCCATCCTCTATAAATGACATGCTCTGATAGGTCAAATGTTATGTATTATAAATGGGCCATCATAGTGGATGTGGAACTTTCCAAGGTGGCATGCGAACTTAGAGTCATGCAATAAGACTTTCATTCCTAGAGAAAAGACTTTGTTCTTTATATGGCAATCATGTCTTGCCTTTTGTTTGCATTTATCTACAAGATCTAATGAGTGAGGAACTACATGTTATCTAGTTTCATTAAAGTTCTTAAACATTATTTTAGGGATGCCTCATCATCCAATTGTCCTAAACACCTAATACAGAGGGATGGCACCAAGAACTCTATTGGCATTAGTGCTTCCTTGCCATATACCAAATTAAATGGTGTCCTCTTGTTGAGGTGCTTATAAGTAGTTCAGTAAGCCCATAGTACTGTAAATACCCTATCATCCTAATTAGTGTGGCAAACATTGTATATTTTAGTCAAAGTGGTACCTAGGATCTTATTGAAAGCCTTCGTAATTCCATTAGCTTGCAGGTGATATGGTGTTATTTATTGGTGTGCAATCATGAACTCGGCCAACAAGATGTTAATTATTTCACTTAAAAAGTGGGTACCATGATCACTGGTGAAACCTAGGGGACATCTAAACTGAGTTATGATGTTCTACCAGATGAACCACCTAGCAGTAACAACAATACAATCCTTCATTATCATAGTTTTATCCCAGCACATAAGGTATTTAGTTTTCATAATGATATATTGAGAACCCATTCATCATCCCACTAGAGTAATAAGACCAACAAAATCAATAGCCCAATTTTCAAAGGGTTCATGAGAAGGGATGGGTCATAACAACATAGCATCTCTTTGATTAGGTTTGCCTACATGCTGACAAATGTCACATTTCCTAACATATGTATTAGCATCTTAGAATAGAGTTGGCCACCAGAGTCTAGCTAGCATAACCTTTCACATGGTAGCTTCTCCAATATAGTGCCCTCTAGAAATGCACTCATGAACTTATTGAAGTACCTTAAGGCACTCATGTTGTATTACACAATGTTGAAGGACTTCATCATAATCCATCTTGTAAAGATCACCTACTATGAGCTAGAAGGGTGTAACATGAATCACAATTTGATTTTTTTCCTATGAGGTGAGAGATTCGGGCATAGAACTAGTAGTCAAAAATGTTACAATGTCTTCTAGTCCTTTTGGCACCTATGTTACTCAGAAGAGATTTACATCAAAAAGATCATCTTTTATGGTGCATGGTGGTTCTCCATTCTTGATCTGGGATAAGTGGTTAGATCCACAATTGGCCTTTCCAAGTTTCACCATAACTAAAAAATGGAATTATTGAAACAATACAATTGAGTAACAGATCTATCCATGCATTATGGGTTTGCTAACAAGGTACTTCAAGGCCTCATTATCTATATAAAAAATAAAAGGAGTGGTTATAAGGTACTACCTAAATTTGTACAAATCATAGACCATAGACAAAGCTTCACGCTCCATAGTGGTATAGTTTCTTTCAGTTGGTGTTAGCTTCCTACTGGCAAATTAAATTGGGTGATCTAAGTGACCTTCACCTGGTTGTGCAAGAATTTCACCAATGGCCATCCCAAATGTATCAACATGCACATGAAATGGCTTTGTCCAATCAGGGAATTGTAGAATATGAGCAGTGACCAAATTTTCCTTGAGTGTTTCAAAAGTTTCCTTATAAGAACAAGCCCATATGAACTGTTCATTCTATTTTAAAAGTTCTTCCAAGGGTATGACAATCTTGGCATAACCACAAATAAACTTTCTATAATAACCCATGTGGCTGAGAAAGGTATGAACCTCATGTTGAGTCTTGGGCATTGGAAGGCAAAGAATAATAGATACCTTTGTTGGGTTCTACCATGATTCCTTCTTTATAAATAATATGCCCTAGAAGCACACCAAAAGACATCACAAACAGGCACTTCTTCAAATTTAAGGAGATTTGTAACACTTGACAACGCTCAAGCATGAGTCTGAGATTAGCACAATGGTCCTTGACCAAACCATATACCATCCAATCATATAAATAGACTTGGAGGAACTTGTGGTTGAAGTCCTTAAAGGCTTCAACTGCTATCTATGAAAACATTGATGGGGCTTTTTTCAACCCAAAGGGCATAATAGTATAGGCAAATGATCCCCATTATATGGTGAAGATTGTTTTAGGCTAGTCTTCCTTAGCTATTTAGACTTGATGGTACCTTGAGAATCTATTTGTAAATGAGTACACCTCACAACTAATAAAACCTTCAAGGAATTCCTCTGTGAATGGTATTGGAAAGGGATCTATCACATAAGATGCATTAAGCACTCAGTAGTCTACACAGATACAAATACATCCATACTTTTTGATACTAATCACCATGGGACTAACCCATTCAGATTTAGTAATAGGAGTGTTGACTCTGGCATGGAGCATACTATCAATTTTCTCTTTAACACATGCTAAGAGGTTAAGATTCATCCTGTATGGTCATTTTTTCACTGGTCAAGCACTGTTGACTAGTTTGATGTGCATCTTTCCTAAGGATGGGTAGACTCCCTTCAATTCATTGTATATCCTTGGGGAAACATCTTGATATTCTTTTAGAAACTCAAAGATTTTTATAATCTCTATTTCAGCCCAATAGTTTCCAATTATAGCCATATTTGACTCTTGTTATGTGCCAATATTACATTGAATAGTCTGAATAGGCCCATGATAGGGGTTGTTCATTTTAGCACTTATGTACTGAATAGTTTATGTACCAATATTCATAGAAACATCTAAATGGTTGGTCAGGGGGTTGAGTGAAGTAGATCCTTCACCTTCATCTACTTAGAAGACAAGCTTTTGCTTTCCTAGGTGAATCTCTTTATGTTGGTCTTCATCAAGGACTGGTGTAGGTGATAGAACTCGATGTGTTAAAGGCTCATAAAATAAGTGTAAAGGTTCCTTGGGGTCTCGATGGATGTGCCTCAAGTGGGCCTCTATGGGACTTGGGTCTCTAAGAATTGCTTCATGCATGGCTTGGAGAGTGAGGTGCAAGTCTATCCTTGGTGATGAATAGGAGAGTGTTGAGGTCATACTCTCCTTCAGTAACTACCAGAACCTAGTTCCCATGTGTCACTATTCATGAATATACCATGCCTATGCCCATGTGCATAGAGTTACATAGAATCCATGCACCCATAGATACTCTGGTAAGTATGTTTCCTCATTTCTCCATATTGTTTCACAAACTTCAATATGAGGTTCAGGTGCTTACATGCCACTATAACTAATTATTCCCCTAACCTTATTGTCATAATAGAATCTATGATGTAGGGCATAATGTACTTGATCCTAGTATAGAATGTTTTATTTATGAGTATGCCACCACTTTGCAGTGGTATCATCCAAAAGGTGGTCTAATGAATTCATTTGATCATTTTCATTGTCATAGAATTCTTTGAGGCACTAGATAAAATCACATAACTCTATTTATCCTTGGAACTGTGGGGCTTCCTTAAGTCTTTTTAGCGATGGTCCTACCAGTGGCCCTCTTATTGATAACCAAGTAAAGCAAACAAACTTGTGACATTTAGGAAGTTGGCATGGGAAATTCTCTTGACTTGTTAATGGTGTTACACATCCTCCCAGTGAGATCATAGTCACCATGGGCCCAATAGTTACAAGTATTGCTTGTAATATTAGAAATAGACTAGTTATTAGTCCATCAAAGAACACCATCTGGGGTGGGATCATGTTGTTCATCACTTCTCACAGTGACATTATATAAGTGGTTGATATCTTCATCAACATTGATGGGCTCTATATAATGGGGTCCTTGTGTTTGATCTAGTGGGATTATGACACACTAATCAATATTCTCAAAACTAATGTAGTGCTTCTAAAATCTCAAATCTACATTGTTCTCATAGCACTAAGGTCTTCTCAAAAGAGCTGGGTAATCATCAACTTTAGCTAACTCTAGAACCTCAAAATATGCTTTGAATATTACTCTAAGTATGTCAATTTTGGCATTCTTGAGGACCCCAATAGGGTGCACACGAGTCTTATTTGCCATGAATAAGACATGCAGTGAAGGTTACAGCATTAGACTAGACATTTTGTGCTAAGCATCCTTGGTAAGGACATTGACTTCTGCACCAGTATCCACCAAGATGTTTTGGATTGCCCATCCATCAATGGTATCATTAACCAATATTTATCTATCTTCCAAGGGAGTAGAGGAACTAGTAGTATCTTATCACCGAGCATGATTTAAATAGAGGTCTTCACTTTGCTTGATAAGGTGAGGGTGGACTCTACTTAGTAGTTAGACTTTATTCTTAAGCCAAATGTTGAGTTGAGGGACAATATCCTAATCTATCATATGCTTGAATAATTCTTGGAAGTCATCTTGTACCACTAGTCAAAGTTCAACTTCTCTCTACACAACAGCATGCTGCATTACATCCTTATCTTTAAGTAACTAGATTTCTCCTTGAAGTTTTCAAATGAGTACAATTATATAATGGAGGACATCCTTTTGTTATTAAACATCAAGGTGCTTCTTAGCTCATGGTTCTTATTGTACCTTCTTGATCGGATTAGTTATTGATTAGGTTTGTCCCCCAATGTGTGTGGTAATGTTTACTTGTTGAACTATAGGTATGGTTGGGCATGCATGCCATTGTGGTTTATCAATTTGAATAATACCAGTAACCTTTTCATTTTTCTCTTTAGTGATAGCTACATATAGATCAGGACACTCTTCTATCCAGTGGTCTTTTTTACAAAAAGTGCACGTTAGGTATTATGGTCAATCTTGTTGATAATGGTCTAGTTACCCACATTTGTAATAAGTCCTGGGTAGGAAATGTCCACCTCATCATCTTCACCCTATCCCACATCCATTTTAGCCACCGTTGTCTTGATTATTTACTACTAAAGTTTGGCACATGCCACTTTCTCAAGCTTTATATATGTCACTAATTAGATGGCAGTCATTAGTATCATGAGTGTAAGCATCACAAATCTTACAATAGTCAAATACCTTAGTGTGTATATCCCACTACAAAAGAGGAAAAGAATGAACATCATGCTCCTCATGGTCTATTTCACATATTTGTTTAAGTACCATGCAGATGTTCTTATGCAGGCAGTTGCTCCTTGTATGTCCTTCAGTTTCATAATCGGTCCACCAGACACCACTACATGTCTCATGCACATTAATTGCCATCAACTTCTCAAGTTTGATTTCATTGAGACTATGTGATCCTCCATAAAGGGATTAATTATAGTATTAATGCTTCCAACTACTTCAGTTTAGAGAGCATCTTCTAAGGCCTCACGTAGGCTAGTGAAGGTCCGTTGTGACAAGGTTCACCGAAAGGGTAGTAATAGTCCTCCCACAAACCATTGTGCATATTGGGCAATGTGAAATTTAAAGGATAGTTTAGATAATAATGTATTAAACCTTGCATCATAACCATGTACACTCTATTTAACTCCTTACTTTATGTCCTTCAATGTTGCTATACTCTATTGCTCAAATTCAAGAATGTAAAACTCTTGAAGGAAGGTTGTTTTGAGTTAATCAAAGTTGATCACTTGTTGAGGGTCAAACTTCTGGCACCACTTGTGTACATACTCTAAAATCATAATGGAAAATTGTGTGGCCTTACATTTAGAAGATGTGATGCCTCATGCCCTCCAAATTGGTTCATATTTATGGACATGCTCAGCTGCATTATCCACCCCTCGATACTATGGCAAGTGAAACATCATTTTGTAGTAAACCATCATTAGTTGAGGTGTTTAAATAGGTGGGTGATGGGAATCTCCAACTCTAATCCCTTGAGGAAAGACTTTACTTCATCTTGATCCACCACTTAGTCCTCCTCTTGTGCTTCTAGTAGTAGTGCTTGGTGTGAAACCTTGTTGGTTAACTAAGGTTGGGCATGTATTATGTCCATAAAGGCTAGGTCCACTAGGCATTCCAAGTTGTGCCATAGTATTCCCTTGAAGAGGGAAAGATAGTTTTAATAAATGAGTGTCAATAGGCTCATTTTTAGTATAGATTACTATTTTAGCTTCTAACTCCAAACTATATGTATCATAATTTTGAATGTATACTCTATCTGACTCAAAGGCATGAGCATGCAAGATGTTGGGGGAGCTAGGTTGGATTAGACTTGGTTCCTCAACTCCAACCATATAGTTGGTTTCTCTTTGATATGATATAAGTGGCATATAATGTGGTTTAAAATTTATGCTTCCTTATGTGTTTCTACTTCCCTTTAACTCCTAACAACACTCCTTGATTTTTCCCGATATCTTCTCATGCCGCTAATTCCCATGATTCTTTGTTGAGCTTCATCATTCTTCCATTTCCGTAGTGCACACTAGATGGCTACCATTTTTAACCCAAAATCTTCTATCAACCCCTACTCTCCCCTTCCAAATGTGTAGCTCATGCACAAGAGGATTTAGCCCTCCATTGGTATAGTTTCTAGTTTAAGGCCAACAATTAATTTCTTAATTTTGAAGGCAAAAAATGTTAGCTAGCAACCCCATGGTTCTCAAAGGAATTAGAAATTGGCTTCTTTAGGGCATGAATAGGTGATCATAATGTACTCTAAAATATATTTATTATAAAATCATTTATGTTAGGTTGTGGAGCTAAAAGCTTCACTAATGCAAACAGGGGAGGAGGTTGCTGAAGGTTGCTGAGTTGCAGAGCAACCGGCGTCAGTTTGATTAGTCGACGTCGGTCAGGTTAATGAAGAGAAGCAACCAACATCGATCAGGGATCGACCGACGTCAGTCACCTCCAGGTAGATAGGGACCGACGTTGATTACCTGTGCGGTTCAGAACTACAAGTTTTATGGGCAGTTAATTAACGAACCAAGTGTTTGCATGTCAAGAGCCAAATTTAGACTAGAAGCTACGGATCTAATTATTGTAATTAGATGTCTATTTATTATTTAGATGAGATCTATATAATAGACTCATGGATTGTATTGTAAAAGTGTGCTAGAGAGTAAGAGAGCAAATATTAGCTCCTTCTGTGTGTGAAGAGAGCATGGTGTGTTCCTCCTAGTGCCACAGTGCCAAGTGTGGGTACTAGTTTGGAGAATTAGAGGGGTTCTTCATGTATGTATGATCTTGGTCAGTAGGTGTGCATGGCTACGTTAGGAGATCTATATGGTAAGTAAGATCATTGATCTGCAGGTGTATGTGTGTGCAAGGTTTGCAGGTGTGCAGAACTAGGTTGATCTGAGGTGGTAGCAGAATCAAGAGGATAGCAACACAATAGGGAGCAGGATCAGGCAGGATCTACTTGGAGTACATTGTGTACTCAAAAAGAGAGCAAAGAGGAAGGCAAGGTAGTTCCTTCCATAAGTGAGATCATTTAGGTTGCAGGTTGTTGCAATTTAGGGGAGATCTACTTAAAGTACAGTTGTGTACTTAGAGTGCATGGAGCACTTGTGGAGTGCGTGGAGCACTGGTATACTGGCAATAGTGGATACTAACTGGCTGGAGGTGAACACCTACTCTGTATTTGAGTTGTGTGTTGGGACCGTAAGAGAGAGAGCTTTGAGGAGAGAATTACTCTTCACTTGAGGTGTGGGAAGCCTCTGAGAGGTGGTGAAGAAGAAGTGGCATCTTCTTTATTGTATTCTTTTCTGGATGAGTATTAATACAAGTTGTGTATTGTCTCTCATATTCTGTGTTGTTTTTGGTTTCTAGTTACTTGTTACTTATGGTTAATTATGCATCTTAAGTTGCTTGTATATGGTAATCAATTGTGTGCTTCCACGGGTTCCTAACAGTTGGTATCAGAGCTAAGGTTGCAGGGAGCAGGTTTTGTGTTTGGTTATAGGGCACTCTCAGGGGTTTTTGATTGAGTGGGAGTATAGAAATGGTAGAATAAAGTAAGCTACAAATGGAGAAACTGAATAGCACGAATGGTTACTTACGGTGTTATGGAAAGAAAGAGCAGGTCAAAAAATATTATTGGTTGGTTGAAGATCAGCATGAAGGAACTGAAGAAGCAGATGTTGCAGGGGTTGTTGCACAAGATGCTCTAGGATGTTTCTTGGATAAAGTTGAATCTTGGTTAATAGATTTTGTTGCCTCTTTCCATGCAGCCCCAAGAAGAGGGGTTGGTGAGCCTTGTCAGATTGTTGGGAAAGGGGAAGTGTTGCTGAAATTGCAGGCGGCCAACACATGGGTGTTGAAGAAGGTCATGCAGGTCTCGGTCTTGGAGATGTGGCTCATTGCTTCAGGAAAGTTGGGTGATGAGAGATGCATAAGAACTCTCACAGCGGATGCACTTGAATTAGCGGGTGGTAAGAAAGTAGGTATCCTTTATCTATCTACTTATATTACTGATTCTTCTTCTATTGCAAAGACGTGGCTTTGTAGGCTTGGTCACATGAGCAAGAAAGAGATGCATGTTCTTAAGCGAAAGACAGATGTGTTTGATAGACTTAAAAATTGGAAAGCCTTGGTGTTCTTGGAGGAGATGATAGATAGAGACCAGTGGTTGAGGCTGGATACTTCTGAGCAAGGCAATTTGGACATGGGTTTTGATTTAAAGGAGCTCGCGAGTAAAAAGTCATCACTCATAAGAAAACACAGGTACCGATGTCGGTCAGGAGGAACTGGTGTCAAACAGATAGGTGTCGATGTCAGTCATGTGCAGATCGAAGTCAGTGATGTTGGGTAGGGTAAGATCGACATCAGTCAGGAGGATCGACATCGGTAATAGGTAAGACCGACGTCGGTCAGGAGGACCGACATCAGCAATAGGGACACCGACATCGGTAGAGTTGGTAGTCAGGACAGGCACATGAAAACTGACGTCGGTCAGATGCAGACTGTGTAGTGACCAAGGTCGATCACTGTAATAGATTTTAGACAGACAGCAAGCTATCAAGAAGTCTCAAATGCCCATATGGAGGATTGAAGGTGGTAAGTAAGCCTCAAATTCATTGTTCCTCTTCTTTATACTAGTTATTGACTGTAGAGCAGGAAGGATCTAGGAAACAGTGGGAGCATGGCATGATGAGAATGCAGAACCAAGTGGGAGATTTGGTAGGGTTGCCAGCTGGTATGAAAGCACAAAGATGAATGGATACCTTAGTTAAAGAATAGAGAGAATGGACACGTGAGATGGAAGACCAGGTCATATGGTCTTGAGGAAGCTGAAGGACAGTGGTACAGGTTTGACAGGTGGATGACAAAGCATGGCTTTAGTCAATGTAAGGGTAGCTACTGTGTTTGTCTTACCAGGTGGATGATGATAGCTACATTATCCTGTTACTTTATGTGGATGGTATGCTAGCTAGTAGGTTTGTACATACAGGGTTTTGCTGAGCTAAGGGTAAGGTTAGTTCAGTGGCATGTCATGAGGAATTTAGAGCAACAAAATTCTTTGGCATGGGAGACATGGAAGATCACAAGTTGATTTTGTCTCCAGTGGGAGCTGATGTGAATCAAGTGTTGGCAAGGTTCATTACGTAGGATGCAAAACCAGAGCACACTAAGGGCTAGATAGTTCAGTGTCTGAAATCACATGAGGTCTAGTATAGACCTGAGTTTGCCCAAAAAGTGGGTGTTGTCAGAAAGTTTGTAGTCAATCTGAGAAGGAAGCACTGGAGGGTAGTTTAGTGGGTTCTCAGATATCTGAGATGGACCAACAGTAGGGATTCATGTTATGTAGGGTCAAGTATTTTGGATGTGGCAGGTTACTTGGATGACAGGAGGTGCACCACAAGTTGTGTGGTGGTTGGTCTTCAGGATTCATCTTGAAGAGGGATACAAGCCAGGAAATAGATTAGATGGAGTACAGGTACAAGTACAGTGTAGTTGTTTATCTCCAAGTGGGAGATTGTTAGGTTGTGGAGCTAAAATCTTAACGGATGCAAACAGGGGAGGAGGTTGTTGAAGGTTACTGAGTTGCAGAGCAACTGGCATCGGTCTGATCAGCCGATGTCGGTCTGGTTAGTGAAGAGAAGCAACTGATGTCAGTCAGGGATCGGCCGATGTCGGTCACCTCCAGGCAGATAGGGACCGACGTCGGTCTCTTGTGCAGTTCAAAACTACAAGTTTTATGGGCAATTAGTTAACGAACCAAATGTTTGCATGTCAAGAGCCAAATTTAGACTAGAAGCTATGAATCTAATTATTGTAATTAGATGTCTAATTATTGTTTGGATGAGATCTATATAATAGACTCATGGGTTGTATTGTAAAAGTGTGCTAGAGAGTAAGAGAGAAAATATTAGCTCCTTCTGTGTGTGAAGAGAGCATGGTGTGTTCCTCTTAGTGCCACAGTGCCAAGTGTGGGTACTGGTTTGGAGAATCAGAGGGGTTCTTCATGTATGTATGATCTTGGTCAGCAGGTGTGCATGGCTACGTTAGGAGATCTGCATGGTAAGTAAGATCATTGATTTGCAGGTGTATGTGTGTGCAAGGTTTGCAAGTGTGCAGAACTAGGTTGATCTGAGGTGGCAGCAGAATCAAGAGGACAGCAACACAACAGGGAGCAGGATCAGGCAGGATCTACTTGGAGTACGGTGTGTACTCAGAAAGAGAGCAAAGAGGAAGGCAAGGTAGTTCCTTCCATAAGTGAGATCATTTAGGTTATAGGTTATTGCAGTTCAAGAGAGCTCTACTTGAAGTATGTTTATGTACTTGGATTGCGTGGAGCACTTGTGGAGTGCGTGGAGCACTGGTTGTAACTGGCAGTGTTGTACTGACTGGTTGGAGGTGAACACCAACTCTGTATTTGAGTTGTGTGTTGGGACCGTAAGAGAGAGAGCTTTGAGGAGAGAATTACTGTTCACTTGAGGTGTGGGAAGTCTCTGAAAGGTGGTGAAGAAGAAGTGGCATCTTCTTTATTGTATTCTTTTCTGGATGAGTATTAATACAAGTTGTGTATTGTCTCTCATATTCTGTGTTGTTTCCAGTTTCTAGTTACTTGTTACTTCTGGTTAATTCCGCATCTTAAATTTCTTGTATATGGTAATCAATTGTGCTTCCACGGGTTCCTAACAGTTGGTATCAGAGCATTTAGCCAAATGTGTAGCTCATGCACAAGAGGATTTAGCCCTCCATTGGTATAGTTTCTAGTCTAAGGCCAACAATTAATTTCTTAATTTTGAAGGCAAAAAATGTTAGATAGCAACCCCATGGCTCTCAAAGGAATTAGAAATTGGCTTCTTTAGGGCATGAATAGGTGATCATAATGTACTCTAAAATATATTTATTCTAAACTCATTTCCACCAAAAGTTGACTGCTCACATCCATGAGACTCCAAGTTATGCTAAAGCACTTTGTTCTTCTAACATCCAAGACCTCCTCCTTCAAAGATTTTTTGATTGTCCTTGAGCATATACTATTAACCAAGCATGTAAAATAATTAGTACCTCTAAAAATAAGGTTTTATATAAGGGGATATAGAGATTATGCTTCACCCACTATCGTGTAGAGGTTCCTGGCTCACGATATGGGACTACAAAATTATCTTCAACACTGGTAACCTATTCTTCTATATTTTCCAATGTAATACACTCAAGCATTTTCCCATGACTATACTTCAAGTGCTTCAGGTCCCGACAATGAAACCAAAATGTTGGGGTTCTTTTAGTAGTTCCATCTCTGACGTTGAAGTCTAGCCTAATGAGCTAGTGTGTTGGGCCTTTCACGTGAGGGTTAGGTCTCACGCATTCACCTAAAGTACATAATAGAAAACCGATTCCTATAGGTTTTGAGGCACAATATTACTATCATATTCATATCCTTCTCTTTGTAATTTTAGACAGGGATGATGCATAGATAGACTACCTTGATCCTTGTTCTTGGGTCAATTGATACTATTACATAGATTATTATCATATTATAACAGCATTGGTTACTAGAAAATAAATGGTATAATGCATAGATATAACTTTACACATAGTCCACACTATCATTCTTCATAGCACAAGCTTTGTCAATCTTGTTAGTTATATATTATGCTTAAAATAAAAGGGGTGTTATAATATCATTCAAAAAGGGTAAAGATTCATCACATTGTTCTGCCAAAAAGGATTCATCCCCACAAATAGATTACAATAAGGGTATTTATACTTGTTTTTCCCTTACCAAGTGTCACAATCATTTATGGCCTGAATAATTGGCACATGAACTCTTAATAGATTAAGAATCATGGCACTTACAATTGTTTTTTCATGAAAACCCAAGCCTAAGTACCCCCTAGATCATATCTCTATGTTATAACTTGGCATCCATGTGTTCCTTTCCTAGTGGGATAGTGTAAAACTTTTGATCGATAAGGTCAAAGTGACCTATGTGAATCATTCTTCCAACTACTTCCCACTTTCCATGTACTCCCCTAGTCTTCCACTTCCATTCTGAGTCCTATATTCTTGAGTTCCTCATGACTTGTTCTCCTCTAATTGGGTACTCTCACACTAGTTCTCCTATGACATTATCCTCTTACACCCAATAGGTTCCATGCCACAATGCTTTTATGTCTATCAGCTACGCACCATGGTTATCCCATACCATGTTTCTTCCACATCATGTCAATACTATGCTAAAATGGGATAATGGTCCTTCTACACCATGTTGGTCCCACACCAAAAATAGGATAACACTAGGTTAAAATTTAGGGGCCAAGACCCTTGATGAAGAATGCACTCTCTATAGAAGTAGATGTAGACAACATTGTTTGATCCTATCATCTCTCCTTATGTAATAGCAATGTGGACAACTTTTTAATGTCTAAAGTTTGTGTCTTATCAATCATGTGTAAGGACTCCATAAATGACTCAAATGAAGGTGGAAGATTATTCATAACCAGAGCAATCAAATCTTGCTTATCAATAAGCTTCTGCATAGCCTTCAACTGATCATTGATGTCCTTGATCTGCAATAAAAAATCATAAATGGAGCCACTTTCCTGCATCTTAGTGGAAAATAACAAATTCTTCAAATATAATATCCTACCAGCTTCAGAAGCCTAATATTTAGAATTAAAATTAGTCCATAAAACTGATGCATTAATTGCATTTTTGACCCCTGAGATTAAATTATCTTTTAATGGTAGTTTTAACAACATAAGAGCCTCATGATGACATTTGTCATAGTCATCATTACCTATGGTAGGGATTTGCTATTTATCGAGCACTATTTGATCAAGATTTTGATATTCACATATTGTCAAAATCTTGTGACTTCACTAACTAAATTTTTTTCCTATCAAGTTTTGTGAATCTGGCAATAAGAGGTGTTGTAAACTAACCATTTTGACCTAGTTTTTCCAAAAAATACAAATACCAAGAAAACTATAATGACTTTACATAAAATTCCTCCTACCCACTTATTCAAATCACAAACTAGTCAATACCTCTAGCTTTTAGCAAAAAAAATCAACACCATTTGGAAAATTTTAAATTTTTCATATTTAAAAACACTAAAAAATAGATAAAAATAATTAAAACATGAGATCTACAACTTTGATTTCAAAAATTTCTTCTTCATCAACATCCAAATATAAAACCTATAAAATAGTGAAATTTTCAACTAATTTGGCTTTACAATTATCTCCCAACACAATTAAATGTGTTCCTCTAGGCAAAACCTTTGGCAAAATCAATTTCTAAAGTTTGAACAATTAAATTGATTTTTCTAATTTAAAAAATAAATTCAGCTAATTTGTGATTGGTGGATTAAAACTTTAGTATAAAAAAATTCATAAGAATTTTTAACCAATCAAAATTGACCTATGCAAATGGCCAAACTATAAATTTTCAATGACTAATTGTAGATCCAATTCTCATATGAATTCAATTTTGTTAGATACTATTGTCTTCTCCTAGCTAATAAAAATTTATAGAGCCACTAAACAAGAGAAACAGACACCAAATGAATTTTTTGCTTTCTTTCAGGCATCATATGGTGTACAGCTTACGTGGGAGAACAGGAAAAAAAATTGGGCCTATTAAACTTTCATGTGTCCTCTTTTCTCTCTGTCATAGAGTTTACAGATCTTCTATACCTTTTCTTCTCTAATCCATCTTTCTGGTTGATCATAAGGAAAAAAATTATTTTTCTCCCTCTCACGTCACTCCATCAAATGCTTCATACTCCTCCCTAACGAGTCTATCCTCTCTTGCTTCACAGGCTTCCTCCCAAGCTTCCTAAATCACAAGCTCTGATTACCATATTAGAATCATCAAAGAGAATGAAATGATATTGATCAGCTTACCAGCGTACAAAATAATACAATGAAAAGCCTATTATATAGGCACAAGAGAGACACCCAAAAAACATGGAGGTGGGTGGAACCAAAGGTAACGAGTAGCGTAAAATAGCTAAGCCCATGGAACCTACTTACCTAAGTGTTTAAAACCATTATAACAACAATATACCTTAGAAAATAGCCAAAGGTAATATTAATATGATAATATAAATTATGTAGATCTCTATATGTTATTGTATTTTATCTTATACATCATCTTAAATCAGATTTCAATAGTTTACATTTCTAATTAGAGTTAATTGTAATTCATAATTAATTATAGTGTAAACATTTTGGTAAACCCACTTTAGTTAGAACATTGCTTGTTGCTTGTTGATTTTTGGCTTAGGGTTTTAGTTTAATTCTATAAATTATTGACACTTAAATAATATAGTCTTCAATGCTTGGATGTTATCTGTAACATAATTATTCAACTTTTTAAACTTTGGATTAATCCAACACTAAAATTTTGTCTTGTCACCTCAGATAGATACCGATAAAGAGGCTATTTCTTCTAAATTTGGATTGATTTTTTTTATTTTCATATTTAAAACTCTTTTAATTTTCATTAATTTGTTTTTATTTATCTTTTATTGTTGTATAAACTATGTTCAAATAGTTTTAAAACTACCTACTACTATTGTGAAGGACTACATGGTGTTTTGTTTACAGACATCATGGTATGAGGGATTTTACTCCAATACTCAAAGCTATAGTACATATCTAAACATGGAATTTAGTTTTCACATGTCTCATGGTCTATTAAAAATGCTTAGGATCCCTTATTTACACCAATAAGAATTTTTATGATTTGTGGTGCACCTGATAGGACTCACCTAGGAAAGTTACTCTCAGTTTCTCACCAATAGGCATTGTTCTACCTCTGTAGTTAGTACTCTGAGAAAATTGGATCAACACTAATGAATGAATGATCAAGTATATTGAGAGCCTAAAAATATTTTAAACCCTTATGTAAATCATCATTTTTCTTTGACTTTTGTTTACATTGTCTTCTTTTTTCATTTTCATATTCAACATGGGTTTAGCATATACATGTTTCTCTTATGTATTACATAGCATCATGAAGCTCCTTGTAGCATCTTACATTTATTTTCAACATGATATTGATTATATATTTTCATGGGTAAAATTTTAAGTAATTACATCATTTATCTCTCGTGATTTACCTTTTTCTCTTGATTCAAACGATTGTTATACCTTATCATGTCATCCTCTTGCTCCTGTAGTCTTTGTAAAATATTTAATAACTTGTGAACAAGAGAAATATTGTGCTATTCATTTATCTTCACAAGGTGTATCAGTACCCACCCCTCATCCTCTTGATGGGCACATCATGGCCCTTATTTTTAACTTGATACCCAATCCAATCATGCTAAAATTTAGGATAATGCTTGGGTACATACATAAAATATTAATTCATTTTTATATGTTGCTCGAGATGAACTTGATAAATCATATTATGCTAGTCCTTATAATTTTTTTACTTCTACTTTTGCATCTATCCCTATTTATACACCCTTCGTCACTTCTACCCCTCCCATTACTATAACCAATGTTTCTCTTAAGTAATACCTTATTATCTTGCAAACCAAACTAGCTAATATTGAGCAAACCATATCTCATGCTATCCCTTCCTTAGATTCTTGTATATTATTGCATAACCCTTTGGATCCTCAACTTTTATCCTATCCTCATCTAATTAACTTTTTGGCTTCTAAGCTTACCCTTTATGAAGGAAAAAGTGATCCTAAACAACATTTGCATGCCTTCCATGTAGCTTGTCTAGATTATGCAAATAATGATAGATTATTAACCAATCTCTTTCCACGAAGTCTCAAATATTATGAGTTTATATGGTTATATTATCTTCCTCTCCAATTAGTTACAACTTTTAATCCTTTGGAAAATTAGTTTGTGGCGCATTTTTATATCAATATTGGTGAGAAATCATCTTATGCTCAAATTTCAAATCTCAAACAAGGAACAAATGAGATAATTAGTGAGTATGTTCTAAGATACAAGACCATGCTAGCCAAAATGATAAATTGAATGGTATGCATTGATCTTCAAGATATTTTTACTCAATGTTTGTTTACTCCTTTTCAAAATCCTATCATGTTTGATAAGTTCAAATCCATTGATCAATTATGCCTTATAATTAAATAACATGAGGTCAAGTTAATTACATTGAATAAGCTCAAATATAGCTCTAAGTATATGATTGTTTCGAAGAGCATCTTGATATTCAAGCGATTTTGAATGATATCACTAGTAAATATGTTCCTCATGTGAATATATTTTATTATATATGAGGCATCACACTAACTTGGTTTTTGGTACAAGTAGCTACTAATTTTTCTATGACTTTTTACTATCTTCCCACTATTCTAGAAGCTTTTGCCTATATTCACTACATAATGATTGAAGCAAACTTCTATTACTACTATATCAAGTTTCAAGGCAAGCCTAATTATAAGAACAAAATTAATGAAATAAAAAATGAGGATAAAGTTATAATTAGTGTTATATCACAACCCCCAAAAAAGCTTCAACTACAAGCTCCACCAAGAAGGAAAATTTCAAGGATACCTTCACCTCCTCATGTATTATAACAAAATCTTCTTAAATTTCATATTATTACACTTTCTCTACCATTAGAAATAGATATATCTAAAAATCAATCTATAATATTTGATGGAAACACATTTTTTTTTATTGTCATAGAAGTGTTAGACATTCCACTAATATATGTAAGAAGCTCAAGCATAAAAATTAAAGACCTCACTAATGATAGAATTATTGACATTAGTATACCTAATGAAGAGGCTAAGCAATAAGTAAATGAGAATGCAAAGCATGAAAATGTATAAATATATCTTTCCAAATCATAAATCATAAGATAACAAGAAAAATTATGATGTACATTATCCATATAATGATCATCAACCTCCATATTCATATGGGCATCCACTTGATATCATCGTTGGTATACTTATAATCAAGTTAGAATCATACCCATTTATTATATCTGATGATTCAAAAATTGTTGATGGTGATTATAATAGACATGTGTTAATAATTAGATAATATTTTGGCATGCAACTGATCCATAGTGTTATGATATACAATGGATCAAGTGAAAATGTGTGCACCATAGCACTTCTACTTTATCTTGGGTATATAAAGTAGAATATACAACATACACCTAGAGTTTAAAAATAATTTGATGGTCATAAACATGATACTCTTGGACATATCATATCACCTTTATGATTGGGACCTTTCATATTGATCCTTTATTATTTTTACCAAGCACATGTGTCTTTGATAAGTTATTAGGGATACCTTAGTTACAGAAAATCAAAGCAGTTCATTCTACAGTTCACAAATGTCTAAAGTATATTCTTGGTAATCAATTGGTTAAAAATTCATGTATTTAGTATGAATATCATATGAAACCAATGGTACTTAATCATACTCCACAATAGTTGGTTGACATAATTATTGAGTAAATTGGTAACGAGTTAATTTATATAACTATTCAAGATCATGATTCACATTCACAGAGGCATATTCCAAAATTATTTTTTGCACCTACTTATGAGCATGAGCATTATTCAATTTCTTCACCAAGTTATAAGCATGAGGATATTATAGTTTATCCATTTATTCTTGATAATAATATGGTTACACATGAGCATGATCACTTGGCTATAAAAAATAAGATATATACTCCTAAGAAGAAAGTGGCACATAGCATAGGGTCTTTATACATCACACATTATTCAGAAGGATCCTACATAGGTACAAGTACATCATCACATCCCATGCATGAGGATACATGTTTAAACACATATGTGAGTAGTGATTCAGAAGGTTACTTTATAACACATGGTTCTTCTTCATATTCAAAAGCTTCTACACTTGACACTTCTTCTCTTTCACAAGCGCTTGATCCTTAATATCAAGGATTTGGATATACATATGAGTATTGAATTGATGATATCATTGGTTGGATATATTATGCCATTCCATATAAACCTCTTAATTGGCCCAATGACCTTGATTAGCTTCCTTGTATGGTACATACTTTTACATAGCTTCTTTGCTCTTTACTTTTATTTCTTATTCTTATATGCCTAATTCATTTTTTTATTCTATCCCTTGCCTCTATCATTCATTTTCAATAAATTTTTCCCTTGTTTACTTCACCACAATTTCAACAATCCAAGAAAATTATAATACTAAGCTTTCAATACAAATATGGTAACTCATTTGCTCATTATTACACATATGTACATGCTCTAGCTCTCATTTGTACTTTTATGCTCACATATATCTATTTTTACATGGGATTACATGGCCATGATTTCCATATTCACTACACTACATATACATATACATTTGGGGGTTTCTCGCTTGTCTTCTTTCTTGCCATGCTTTGCTTCAACACCTTTTTGAAGATTGTTTTAATCTCCCCCTCCCTACTCTATTTCCAAATCCATGTTGCTTACCTTGTTTTTTAAATCTTTTTTCATCTTTCACTCATGCATATTTCACTTTTCAAATATGGAAAAAATACAAAAAACATTCATATTTCTAAAAGTACAAAAAATTAAAATATTTTCAAAAATCTAAAATCAGAACCTATAAGCATATATTCTAAAAGTACAAAAAAATAGTTTCAAAAATATAAAATTAGAACCTATAAGCATATTCTCATTTTGTCGGATTATATCTTTGCATATGTCATTTATATTTATATTTATTATATAGCTTATTTCATTAAGTTTTCAATACACAATGGTTCTCAAAAGGTATCTGAGTTTGAAATAGGACATATTTCAATAGAACTATAAAACAATTACACATATAAGTTATCCTAATTATAAATTTGTATATATAGTCAATTATAACAAAGTTACACTAGACAAACAACATCACACTACACACATGTCCTCCTATTACAGACCTATCCCTATGCATTTTAAATATCTATTTCCAAATTCAACACAGTCACAAGAACTTATTGTATTGTTTTTTATCACAAAATATAAAGAATATTCATATATTAGTCAAATGTCCATCTAAGAATAATTTTCCATGGTTAAATATAGGTCAATCCTTTTACCCAACAACCTTGCTCAATTTCAGTCATCTCATAGTTATATATGAACACTTTTACATATTACATCTATCCACAAACTCTTTTCTAATTTGACCTATAATGAAAACAAATGTCTCATTTTCATTCATACTTTATATGTGTCATGATGAATATGTTATTTTCTAACATGAACATAAATACATATGATCCAAATATGCTATCTTAATTTTATCTATATGCTTGTTTCATTACATAATATTATTCAACTTGTTTTCTTATTTAATGTGGCCCTTGGCCTTGTGTACATTCAACATACACCCTCTTTCTTGTATGGCATAAAATGTCATGTGTGTGTGGCCTTTGGCCTTCTATATTTGTGTGACATTTATATGTCCCTTGTATTCAACCTTTGGGCCTCATATGTGAAATTTATGCAAATTTTCTAACTCTGTGACATTTTATATATCCCTTTTATGTGTCCTTTAAGCCTTCTTGTGTGACAGTGTGTGACTTTGATTACATGTTCATTATCACCTACCATGGTGCCATGATTCTCATTATGTACTACTACATATATATTTCATATATTTATGGTTCCATGCTACATATCATGCACATACTACTTATGTGATTCAATGCTTCATTTTTCAAAAAACAAAATACTATACATAGTTAAACACTTGAAAGTTATTTACATGGTTCATACACTAATTCAATGTTATATTAAAATCACATGATGCAATATAATATACAAGCTCCTCATTTGCTTCAATGTTACATCTCTAATATTCCAATACAATTCAAATATGCAACATGCTATTACATGATTATATATTTCATAAATGCTCTTAATTTTTATTTTGAAACAAGTGATTTGTAGGATATTTCCCTCATCTCAAAAGGGGGGCATCATAATGGGTTTATCTCCAAGATTTCACAAGCAATACATTTTAGATTGGATAGTTTATAATATGCAAAAAATAGAATCTTGATATTATTAGGAGATTCAACTTACTTATGCACTCCACTCTTATATCTACTTGGGCACATACATTTGTGCGAAGACAATTATAAAATTTAAAATAGTTTTTAAAATATCAAATTGGCACTCTACATAGTACAGGGGGCATGCTATGCATTCATGACAAAGCTACTACTTTTAAAAATTCAAAATTTTCTTTTCCAAGTTTTAAAGTTTTAATAATTTATATTTTGAATCTAGATCTGTTTACAATAGTGTGATTCATCTTTTGCAAGTGGACCACATTTGAGATTAGTGATGATCCATGTCTTGGTTTCACTTTAGTGAGCCATGTACTAGTTCTCATCTCTTCTTTTCAATTTATCAAGTGATCCACTTGATAGCTTAGTGATACTCATCATTTTTAGTTGCAATTTACTGAACCACTTGGTTGGTTACCATATATTTAAATATTATAGAGTAATATATGAGGGTTGGAACATATATTATTTCCAACTCAAGCATCTTCACAGGTATTAAAATTGAGACTTGATCACTCTCAATTATCCACATGTTCAACATTTTTCCACATGCCTCAACAAGGGGTCATGCACATCTCTATGACAAAGACAAAGTGTGTATACACACTCAAGTTTGAATTTTCTTTACTTTAATAATTTTATGTATTACTAAAATAAATGGTGGGGAATGTAGACATTGAAATTTAACCAATAAATTCTTGATAATGCTCATTCTCGACACCTTTACCTTGTTTGGATAATTCACCATTCCAATAACACGCAATCTCTAAGAAATCATTCAAAGTATGGAAATTACTAAGAACATATTCTAGACTTCCCTATTATATCCATGTTCATCCCTATTCAATATATACTTTATTATCACTTTTATTTTAGAACTTCTATCCTTTTAGGACAAGTGTGCACTAGGCAGATAAAAGTGCACTACGCACCTATCCAATAATGAGGACTTATCTCCCACACTCTAATGCCATTATTTTCAAAATGACACACTTCCTAATGGATTTCCTACACATATAAATAGGCCAATTATCAAAACATTTGAAATATATCTCTATAAAAGCACATTAAGGGTTACACTTTAAAGGACTTGACAATAACTTACAAGGCATCTCTCTTTATGATTTTTAAAACATCCATTTTTGAGTAAATATCTCTATTTCAATTCTACTGTGATTTTACAGTCCTTGGACAAGTCTAACATTGTTTATTGTAGGTTAAGGGCATCCTTTGTCAAACATTGTAATAAAATTTTATAGTTGTATTCATATGATCTTCCCTAAAGGGATAACTACATTATTCTGAGGCACTTTGGGCTGTGTAGGAAACATTCAATCAACAAAGAGTTTTTTTGGGATAACTCAGTCATTCCCACTTCCCCCATTTTCTCCATTTTTTCATTTAATATCCTTTTGTGTGCTTATGCAGGATTAAGGATCTAATTTTATAAGTCTTTCATGCATAAATTTAAGCTACACATAGAAATACTTTACATATAGATGCATGTGGACAAACCCAAATTTTCAGATCTAGCGCACAGTCTAATAGGAAAAAGTCATAGTACACAGATAATAACACACTGTGCTACTATCTACCTCTTATAGACTTGTATTAACAGATAGTAATCTAGTGTTTTCTAATACATTTGTGTTTTTAGGTCTTTTTATGCAATCATAACTTACAAAAAGTTAATATGGTTTGAAATAAATTAGTTTCAAGAAAAATTCTCTAACCCTAACCCTGGTTTCTATTTTTATATAAATTTTATAGATCTCTCTATTTTATTGTATGTTGTTTTATATATCATCCTAGATTAGATTTTAGTAGTTTACATTTCCAATTAAAGGTAATTGTAATTCATAATCAATTCTAGTTTGAACACTAGTTCCCTTTTGAAAAAAAAAATGTGTGAACATGTGGATTCTAATAGTAATAATGTAATTTTTCTTATTTCAATAGAATTTAATATGCCTTTGAAAATTAATGATATTGCAAATAACAATGAATCTCCTAAGTCTATCATACTTAAAAATTAATTTATTCCTAAAACTTATTCTCCTATTCATAATAGTGTACCAATGGCTAAGATCAATAATATAATTCAACCCCTAAATGAACCTCTTAAAAAACTTAACATGCCTTCTTAATAAATCATATCTTTAATGTATGTTGTAGGTACTTTGTAAGATAAAGTTATCGATTATCCTTAGAAAGTAAAGTGTATCATCTTGGGTGGACTCTAATGTAATCCATGGTAATCTTATTTTGTGTAACATTTTGTCTGCACCCTTACTCTCTAATTTCAAATCCCTACATTTTACACATTTTATGGAAGAGGGGACCCTTGTTTTCATCTTAGATATTTTTGAGGTAAACTATGAATGGTTACAATGGTAGTCCACTATTATTACAATTATTTCCTAAAAGCCTAGAGGGATGTGCCCTTATTTGGTTTCATTCCCTTCCTAGTGGATCCTTAACTACCTATATATAACTAGAAGAAGCATTTTTAATATAGTATATTCAAAATAAAGAACTTAAGGTCACTTATGAAAATTTACCATATTTTCACCAAGGCAAGTCCAAACAAGTTTACGATTATATCCTACAATTTAAAACTACTATGCATCAATTAATCTATCAACCAACCGATTTGTAAGTACAATTTTTTTTTGAAGTCTAATTAATCCATTAAAAGAGAAGTTACTATATTATACTTATGAAGCATTTATAGCTTTTTATTATGAGGCCTTAATATTATAATAAGAATTAGGTTTTGTTCAAGTGTCAAATAATATAAATGGGAACATTGAATGGCATAAAGAAGATTCACATACTGAAGTCCACTCAAATCATGTTTATGCACACATTCATAAATAAGTACAAGGATTAAATTCTAAAAGTGTTTCTACGAGTGTATACACTAAAGCACTTCTTAACAAAAATGCACACATAAATGTTAGTCAATCTACTTGTAACAATGTTAAAGTATTACATAAAGGAAAATAATTTGTTTCCAATCATATTAATCATAATCATTCCTTTATATCAAGAACTATGCAACCAATAAAATTCACTTGCAATGATCGTCCACATGATATTTTAAATACATTATTGAATAAAAGTCAATCAAATTATGCCCTAATTATCATCCTCCTCATTATTTGTAAAAAATAAAAGGCCAACCATTTTGTACTTACCATGGCATTGATGGAAATCGTGATAAGGATTGGTATGAATTATAACAAAAGCTAAAGGAACTTGTAAATAAGTAAATTATCTCATTCCAAAAATTTGATAATAAGTTACACAAATTTTCATCTATGGCTTCAAAATCTCAAAATATTAAAAAACACATTTCTCAAAAAAAACCTATACAAGATGCAATAGTTTTAAATAATTTCATAATACTCAAGGTAACAACACCATTGATAGCTCTCAATTTTATAATACTAACAACGAAAAAGCATTCACACAAGAAGTTCCTAGAGTAAAAAATTTAAAAGAACCAACCAAGTTATCTATGTAAATGCATAATCCTAAATAAAATAAAATTCCAACTTGAGCATAATGAAATAAATAACAACAAAAATCTTACATGTGTAAGTAATAAAATCACAAATGATTATTTGGCATTCCTTTTTCCATCTAGTTGGCAAATCTCTTAAGAAATATTAAAAGGTAAATAATTTGAAATTAAATATAGAATAAAAATACATATGCATAAATAAACCTATCATATATATATAATCTCAAAGTATTCATACACATCATAAAACTAACATGTGCCAATCAGTAATAGGCCCCTATCCCTGAATAGCTAGTGCATAATCAGTATCAATATCTGTATTCATGTCATCTATAAATGGCCCTCAAGAGGTCAAAACACTACCTGCATATCAAGACCTCAATCATGACCTCCTCTTTTCATGAGCCTTGTAGGCCAAAAAAATCTCTAAGATGGTCGCATGTTCACCTTTAAGATGAACATACTCTATAAAAATAGTCACACACAAATCCAATGTCCTTGAAGGTGGGGGAGTTTTCTATCAGGTTAACTTGTCCCAGAGCAGATCTCATTAAATCACCAATGCATCTCATTCCACTCTTAATTCCTCTACCCTATTTTTTTTAGCACATATGTTGTTGTCTTAATATCATCCCTATTAAATAAAGGGGCATGTGGCCCTGCCATGTTTGCTCTCTCCATGATCTCGTCTAGAATAACACTATCATGCACATGTCTTGTTAATACATGTAATTTTAAATCTATAATGAGTGACCAATACTCATCAGCACCTACATCAATCCAATAAATAATATCAATATTAAATCAAATCAAAACATCACATCAACAATTACACAACATATATACCTACCATCCACTACCACATGGGCCTTTGTCATGACTATTGTTGGATCTATTGTTACTATAATAAATATGTGTGGTTACCTATGTCAATCCCACCACTAAGTATAATCATATATTCATCCCAAATCATCTACATCTAGGATCTATAACATTGTATCTCTCTCATCAATAGGTACTGAAGCTAACTCATCGGCTAGAGTCCAAGCTTGTTCCCCCTCTCTCAAAGGGGTCCTAACTGACCATGGCCAAATCACTGGCATTGGGGGAACTCCCTAAACCACACCAAATTGATGAGTCACTTACTCCATCTGAAATCACTCTTATACACTAGAAAATTGGTCGTGAATCCAATAACTCATTCATATATGTTGTAACTCTATGGCATCCTCCCTCCAACCCTCAAAACTATTATACAACCTCCATATAATATCAGATGATGTCAACATATATAATATACATACAAAATCCATAATACTACTCTAAGTGACATGTGTTTTGGTCACCCACCTCCAAAGATACATTTGTAGATGTCCCCATCCAACCAATGACATCCCAATAGGCTCAACAACCACTATATGCTCATAATTCCAACAATGCAATAATATTTTAAAACCCAACCTCCATTGTGCCCCTCCCAATTAAATCAATGTAAACCCATATATAAGTGGGACAACATGGTAAAATGCCATGAATATCTAATCTCATGCTCTTATATACTCTAAATAATATCGATCATCATGTGTGAGATAATTACACCTTCCCCATGAACAACAATAAAAATAATTAACAATTCACATAAAAAAATTACAAAAATAGAACCCTAAAACTATAATCTTGGAAAAAAAGGTATTATCCCTAACAGTATATCCAATCCCTATATCATGCCCAGTCATGTACCTATGGACATCATAAATAATAATTTTCATCTTTGCCTTAACTCAATACTCACAATCGGCAATCATAAAATACACCACATGTCTTCTAAATTAATAGTCATCTCTCATGTGGACAACCACAATATGCAAGTATATGAATCCCACCTCTCTGCCAAATCCCTCATTATATGCATATCATATGGAATTAGTTATAAACAACCTATGTCACCCAATACTGTAGCATCAATAAAATACACCACATGTCCTCTAAAGTAATAGTCATCTCTCATGTGGACAACCATAATATGTAAGTATAATAATCCCACCTCTCTACCAAATCCCTCATAATATGCATATCATATGGAATTAGTTATAAATGACTTATGTCACCCAATCCTGCATCATCAATAATGGATTTTTTCTCATTTGACAAAGGTAAACCATGAAAAGTCTGCATAATGTGTTGTTGATGGAACTCCCAAGCTCTAAGGTCACCCTAAAATCATAAGCCCACAAAATTTTTAGAAATAAAGCTCCATGATTATCCAGAATTATTATATTAATTTCAAATTTTAATTTGGATAAGGTCACATATCTCTAGATACCAGCACTGACAAGGCCACGTTACACAAGATGCTGATGCGAATAAGATCGCATTATATTAGACAAGGCTATGGCAAGTCTGAACAAAATTAGCTATGGTGGGGGAAGACCATGAAACTCAAATAATGCAATAAATTTTCAAAAATAAAATAAAACAAACAAACAAACAATAATATATATATATATATATATAAATATATATAATATTTACTATGGATTCTTCCCTCACCAAATCAGGGTCTATATCTACCTCCAATGTTGCTCATACTAGCTCAAATCATGTTAATAATACTAGTCTCCTTTACAATAATTTTTCCCTATTTTGACCAATTCTCAAATTGTTACTATTGGTTTCAAATTCAAATGAACATAAAAATTATTTTAATCTACCTATTTATATTTACTATTAACCTAAGGTTACACCTTGCCAATATGGCACTTATGCCAATTGCTATCAACAAAAATGAAAACTATAATATCTCACACAATCTTTATCCAAATCACTTATTGTTAGATTTGTTAGAATATTGATGACATCATCTTCTACATCATATCAATTGTGATATTTATCTTGTCATTTTTAAAATTATAAAATATTTACACAACGCTTATCAATCACTTTTTATTCACATTATTGCTCAACTCTTACTCTTAAAACATGCTCAATTTTATCTTGCTCTCCTTTATATACCAATGATTCATTACTCTTATCCTTTGTCTCAAAAAGGGGTAAAACATTCATGCCCATGCACTCAAATACTTAAATATTTGCATAATAGGCAATACATGCTAAATAGAATATATGCACACACTCCAAAATACAAAAATTCAACAATACTATGACATCAAGTCAATTATCAAGCATAAATTTACAAATTATGGGGGAATTTAGTCTATGTAATTACTCTACAAAATGTCAAAAAATTCAGTGCAATATGCAGGGGGTATGATATTGGTTCATGTCCCACTCTTTTGAAAATTTCAAAATAATATCACTTCAAATTTCAATAAACAATTTCAACTTTCAAAGTTTCAAAGATAGCAAGTTCAAAGATCAAATCTAAATTTGTCTACAACTGTGTGATTCATATAGTGAAAAGTGGGCCACTTTTGACTCTAGTGACACCCAATGTCTATGGATGCACTTTTCAAAACCTAGTGTGTGGTTCCCTCCCTTTCTTTCTCTTTTTCCTATTAGAGTCTAGAAACACTCAATGTTTTAGCACTCTACTATTCATTACAATGTTTTTCACAAGTGAAAGCATATTATTGTCTAGTTCAAATGCTTCACTCATTAAGACTTGATCACTCTCAAACTCACCACAAGTTCTAGCTCCAAGAGTTGGTATGGTTATGATATGGAGACACCCAATGGCCTACCACTCATCCTTTTTACCACTTTCAAAATTGTTTGTTTTCCCTAGATAGGAAGCAAACAAGATTGAAATATCCATATCTTCACTTGTAGGTGATAAAGTAATCAAATTACATACTCTTTTAGGGTTCACATCTTACACGATCAAGTTTTGCATCAAAAGACAAAGTGTATACACACTTAGGCTCACATTTAATTTGCTCTAGTCATTTCACTTCATTACATCACTAGAATAAAGTCAGAGAAAATGTAGACACTCAAATTTGACACAAGCACATCCATAATACACATTTTTACATAATCTTGATTATTTAGACAATTGTTGATGAACGAATGGCTTATTGGCATATCATGTTTTAAATCATAGCCTTAAATCTTTATTTGTCAATTTTATACCTCTTATTATTCTATCTTATCTTCTCATATCCACCTCATGTATCCCCAATTTTAATTATAAGTATTTGTCTTTGTGTTTTGAGTCTTTTGGACAATTCTGCATTACATGGACCAAACTGTATTTCGACCATGTATGGGTAATGTGTATTTATCCCAACATAACTTGTGGAAGGTTTTTATAGTTTTTATGTTTTCAATGGTCTATTTTATGATTGTTAGTATTTTCAAATTGGTTCCCTCGTGTGCCAATAAGCCCCAAATTCAAATTCAATAGTTGTATATAAGAAACAATCTTATTATTAGCTAAAGGTTAATTCTCTATCATCACAAAAAACTATATAAAAGTTTATATCTACTCACTACTGTAAAATTATTGATTTATTTGAAAATTATAGATTTGAATACATCATTCACATGCTTGTGTCAAGGGTATCATAGGCGAAAGAGCATATATCATTGTATCCATTATTTCACACACACATCTAGGAGGGAGAACTACATCGACCTGAGGCCCATTTGGTTTATGTAGGCAATATTCAAATTATGTATGGTTTTATGAGGATAGCTTATATATACCCCTTACCTATTTCCTTTCTTTGCATTTGATATCCTATTTGGTTTTTGTGTAGGAATAAGGGTTTATCTATTACATGTTCTCCACATGAAATATCGGCATGCATAATTAATTCGTAAACCCTCATAAACTATTATGCAAACCCAGATTGAGAAATCAGTTGCACAATAAATTAAGATAGGGCCACAATCAATAGATAAGGTTGTAATACATCCATGTCCTCCTTTTATGGACTTGTCCCAACATAGTTTAATTTCTTACATTCTATCATGACATAGTACATAGGTCCTGTCAAGCAAGTTTTAGTCATAGTCAGCCTTCACCATTAGCATATGATCTATTTTAAGGAGGTTTGCATATCTGTAAGCTTATTTAATATTTTTAGTAAATTCTATTTTTTTTTTAAATAGCATATTATACTTTACTATCAAATGTGTATATTCCTGGATTTCAATTTTCAATAATTTAATTCTATGAAGTTGGATTCATTTCAATTAAAATAGATTAAACACCTGCATAGATTGATCATGACCTTGGTGTAATCAAGGTAACTTGATGTATTGGTCATAGTTTTTAATAGGAGAATAAGTTGATTTGAGTTCCTTTACAAATCCATTATAGGTATCTATAGGTGTGTCTAAGTCAACATCATTACATTCAATGCAATAGTTATCCCACCATTTATTTACTGATAAAGAAACTTTTAAAAGAGCGAATGCAATATTTTATTAACCAAATAATTCATTCACCACAAAGCATGAACTGGTTAGATTAAACTAGTTATCTAGGGCATCTACATCTATTTTTCTTTTAAACATAGGGATGTGTAGATTGACTTGTACCTTGTAAGGTTTATGACCACCAAAAGGTCTTTGTGAATGAGATTTGTTTGGAGTTTGAACATGTTTGAGAAGTTCAAAAAAGTCATCAAAAATACCTATTCATTCATGTTCATGACAGTCTTCCAATTCTTCTTATTTCCTTTGTAAAGTATCTTGTATCATTTTTCGGAAAATGTCTAAATCCAAAGTCTTTGTATGTGATCTATCTGCCTTTTAAGGACATGAAGGGAGGCTTGATGAATGGTTATGAGTATCTATCCCTAAATTCATATATTTATACCTCATATGAGTGGGCATAAAAAAAATGATTTCAAATACAACATCGATACCATTGTGAGAAGGTATAAAGTGTGCACGTTCAAAAACCATGATCTAAGGCCTAAGAGGAGATCCAATGGAAAACCTTACTTAATTGATTAAATGGTATATTTTAGAAGTGTATATTGAATGATAAAGGTTCAAGGATATATTTAAGTGTAGTAAGACAAGGGAAAGAGTCAAGAAGATAGTAGACACTAGATTAGAATTGTAATTTCAAATTTATACTATGAAAGTTATGTATAAGATCCTAGAGGTTGGTCAACGAAATCCAAGTCTATCTTTGTACCACTAAATTTTTACAAAGAATAAAATAATGTATTACAAAGCATCAGTTTGATCTTTATAATAATTGGTAATAACCACTTCATAACCAATAATTAGTATTTCAACATATGTTGACATCACTGCAGAGCTACAATGTACAATACTAACACTATAGGAGATGTATGGTATCACAAAAGAGGTGTTAGGACCTTGTGGTATGCACACATGCTTGAAATGATGTTGAAGTTGGTGACATAGCTGCACATGATGTGGAGAAACATTGAGATTATGCAAGTTAATATGGTGGCTTAGATCCTTTCATGTCAATATCTACTTGAATTTTGTTCTAAAGGCTTGAATTAATTGATCTCATACTTTCAAAATGGATCACTAGATGGACTCCTTCAATCCATGTGTGTTAATTCATGTCCTATATACACTAATGTATGTGTATTTATAAACTTCAAGAATTAAAATAGGACCCTATTAATGCGCAAAATGACACATAATGGGTGGGAAAGGTCGATAAATCAAGTGCACAAGGTATGAGAGATCCAAAACAATGGTCAAAAGGGCATGCCCAAAAACTATTTTGTTAAAAATCCCATAAAGCAAAGAAAATAGGGAGGGAAGGAGAAAGAGGAGTGGGGAGGAAAATGCAAGGGGATAGCCAAAAACATAAGGAGATGCGCCAATAATAATCTACTTATGAGTTGATAATTGACAAACACACAAGTACCCTAGAACAATGTAATTCGATGACTAATACCTACCCGTACCAAAATTAGATTTTACACATGGATTGTTCATTATAAAATGTATATATTTCTATTGAAGGAATTTCACCATGGGAAAGCCCCAACACTTTTTTCGTTTGTTAAAGTTGGGGACTCCCACCACATGTGCACAATTATATTCAACCATTTGATATAATACATAAAAGGAGTGCCAAATGCATTTTCAAAAGATACAAAGAGAGAAATAAAACAAAGTTCTAAGAAAATTTCAATGAGAAATAACTATTATAATATTTGAAGGCATTAGATCTTGAACCCAATAAAATGTAAGGCTATCTTATAGATTTGTACCATGTTGTCTATATATATGGTCTCTTGTGGTTCATGAAGCCTATTATTTGGAAATAAGAATTGATATTCTTAGAAATATTTTTATGTGAAGACTTCAGCTCAAGTGTTTTTTTCGAAGTTAAAGTGTCTCACGTATAAATAAATCTAAACATCTTTGGTCCTTATACTAAATGAAGGTCCTCAAAGATCCATGAGAATCTCTAAAAGAACATTGGTATCTTCCATGAATCTCATAATAGATAGGGCACTTGAATATAAAATGATGCTCACTTTCAAGGTTCATAAAACATAATTGAAATATATGCTTATCTTGTGGGAGGTCATGGTCAAATTCTATATGGAGTTGATGAGAGCAAACATGGAATTGAACTAAAGATATCCTTAAGCAATATGACAAATTCTTCTTCATGTATTTGAGAACTCAAATGCGATCTTCATAGAAGCACGAATAAAATTGGAAATAAGGAAGCTTGGGTGTAAAGGTTCTTTTGGATCAATCCATGTAACTTTAAAATAAGATTTATTTGTCTCTTCACAAATAATTTTGTTGATTTCTTATTTAGTGAGCTGAGAAGTATTATAGAAAACCCGAGGAGGGAGTCTCTCTATATCAATATCCAATTTCTAGAAGAGTGGCATAAATCTTGCATACTAACAAGATTTACATCCTTGTTTGGGAGCTTGCATAGATGATTGAAGTGCCAAATATGAATATCTGTTTTGAGCAGAGAAACATGCTACGAAGCATTGGAGCTATGCAACTTAGTGATAATGTGGAAAACTAAAAAAAAAGAGATGACATACCTCGAACTCTACTAAAATAATTGCGTGACGAATCATTCTTTAGACGCCAAATAAAGACACCAAACCTCACATCCGTATAATAATGTGAGAATAACTAATGCAAGGAGAAGTCAAACCTTTACCCCATATCTTGAAATTGCAACTGAAAATATCATGGCCTTGGTTTCAAATACAAAAGTTGAGGAGGACATGAGAATGCGTAGATAACTAGAAGAATTTGAATCATGAATGGATCGCGAATACCAATCCTAGTAAAAAATAATAATAAGAATATTGTTGTATTTTTTTGGGTCAACACCACCATTGTTAAATTAGAAGAAACATTTCACCATGACATTAGAAATATGTCGCCTTACCAACCAACAAGGTTTTCCATCAGATAAATATTGCTAGGATTCCCTCTTGAAATGTTGCATTGGGGTTAAAGCCCTTCGAGAGGGCATATTATTCCATGTCTACATCATCGGAGATCTTTGTGGGAAATTCACTTGTAGACATGTATTGCAAATGCGGCGCATATAGGATGCATGCAATGCATTTGACAAAATGACCGAGTGGAATGTCATCCCCTACACTTCAATGATTTCAGTGTATGTACAATTATGGGAGGCTGTTAAACTCGTTGAGGAAACACCCGATCCTAATGTCATGTCATGGACTGGAATGATTTCAGGGTATGTACAGAATGTGCTCGTGGATGCAGCTCTGAAACTCTTTCAGAAAATGCATGAAAGAGATGTGATTTCCTGGAGTGCAATGATTGTTGGATATGCACAGAATGGATGTTTTCACAAGTCCCGGATGTTGTTTCAACAAATGCACGTGTCTGGTGTGAAGTCAAACGCTGAAACTTTTGCTGGCGTTCTCCCACCTTGTACCAATTTGGCAGCTCTCTTCACGGGCATGGAGATTCATGATATCATAGTTAAGCATGGTTTTCAGTCTGATTTGCTTGTAGGAAATGCCCTTTTAGATATGTATGTGAAATTGGGTATAATAGAAGACGCATGCAAAGTGTTTCTTGAAATGTCAGTTCAGGATGTTATCTCATGGAACGTAATGATTGCAGGCTATGCACATAGTGGGCGTTTTGAGAAGGCAGCAAAATTCTTTCAACACATGCAACTAAAAATTATAAAGCCAAACTCAAACACATTTGCCAGTATTCTCCCAGCTTATGCAAATTTGGCATCTCTCCGGTGGGGTGAAGAGGTCCATGAGCATATAATTAGAACTGGATTTCAATCTGATGAATAGGTTGGGAGTGCCTTAGTGGACATGTATGCCAAATGTGGGAGAATAGACGAGGCACATAAAGTGTTTGACAAAATGCCTAGTCGTGACATAGTTATATGGAATGCAATGCTTGCAGGGTATGCTATGCACGGGTATGGCAATGAGGCTCTCCAACTTTTTGAATCAACGGAGTGCTGTGGTGTGAAACCAGATGATCTCACCTTTCTTGGTATTCTGTCCGCGTGCTGCCATGCAGGCCTGGTGGATGATGGCCGGAAGTACTTTGTTTGCATGACTCATGATTATCAAATGAAGCCTGCATTGAAGCACTATGGCTGCATGGTTGATCTTCTTGGACGTGCTGGGCAACTGGACGAGGCTTGGGATTTGATCAACAAAATGCCAATGAAACCTGATGTTGCTGTTTGGGGATCTCTGCTTGGTGCATGTGGAATCCATATAAATATTGGGATTGGAGAATATGCAGCAGAACGTCTTTTTGAGTTAGATCCTAGAAATGGTTCACATTATGTGGCGTTATCTAATATGTATGCAGCAGCTGGCAGGTGGGATGATGTAAAAAGGGTAAGGAAAATGATGAAGGACAGGAAGGTACTAAGAGCGCCAGGATCTAGTTGGATAGAGATTAATAATCAGGTACATGCTTTCCTCACAGGAAACAAATGACAACAACGAATTGAAGACACTTTGTTTTGTCTGATGGAGGCAGGGTATGTCCCTGACTTAGACTTTGTGCTGCATGATAAGGGAAAAGAGCAGGAGGGCATTCTATGTCACTGCAGCAAGAACCTGGCCTTAACTTTTGGGCTAACGAATACATCTCCATGGACACTAACCTGCATTGAAGAATGCTTGATTATATGGTGATTGCCATTCTGCCACTAAAATCATCTTTCAAATTGTTGGACAAGAATCGATTGTGAAGGATGCTATTGTTTTCCATCATTTCAAGGATGGAAAGGGTTTCTGTCGTGATTCTTGGTATTCCTAAGTTTAAAAAGCAATAGCTTAAGCATTCATAGCAACATGCATCTATTGCTAGGTGTAGGATGTCTTTTAGGATTGGGTATTACTCTTTGTTCTTTGGTGAAGTTCAGACATCAAGTCTAAATTAAAAAAAACAAATACATCTTATATTACACCAAAAAGCATGAGAGTTATATCAGCTGAGCATAAGAATTATATGAAAAACCCTCGTCATATGAAAGCTAGAAAAGCTAGCATTTGAGCGTTTGCCATTTCCCCTTGGCACAAAGATCTACATCTACAGAAACCAGTAATTCTCGTTTTAATATGCATGTAGTCAGAATTACATCTACAGATATTAACTCTCCTAAGTAGAGTTGGAAATGTTCTCTCCTGGTGAGAGACCAAGTGTAATTTTTAGATTTGTCTAGGTGAAATTGTAGAAATGCTACTCTATTATGAACTAAGAATGCATAACTATATTGCTCGAGTAAAGTATCATTATCCTAAATCAAATTGATTGATCACTCAGATTCAAGAATGTTTGTCTGAGAATCTGAACTCCTCATTATTGGGCGAGAAGACTTCATCTGCTTATAAAGTGTGGTACATGGTATCTGCCCATTACCATGTTCATATAATGGTACTTTACTCGAGCCACGTAGTTATGCATTCTTAGTTTATAATAGAGTAGCATTTCTAAAATGTCGGTGGCTTGTCTGAGACTCTTACTTCTATTCAGGAGGTAAGCCTCCCGGCAAATTACTTTACAAGAAAGTTTTTTGCCATAGAATTTGTTTTCGTGCCACTGCTTGACATAAAACATGCAAAAAAGGGATAAATCCAATGCTTTGAAACTGTTCTTGACAGACATAGCACATTTTAGTATTTATCCACTTCTCTGCCTGTGCCATTACTCTTCCAAAGAATTTTGACTTCCATTTCACTCCTGACTTCCTTATGATGATTTGTTTTGGTCAGTTCTTGTAAGTTAATTTTTGCGACGCTTGTTGACACTGCCAGATTATCAAATAAAAATTTGCTTGTTCAATATTGAGAGGCTCTTTGATATAAGCATGGGTCTTAAAGATCTATCCCCTCTGAATCACATTGTATCGTTTAGGTCTCTTATGGTATTTTTGAAATTCTTTATCTTCTAGTTATGTTATGAAATTACCAATGTATTTGATATAGTCCTTGGGTCTCTACAAAAGCTTCTATGTTTTGAAATTAAAATTCTTTGCTATCTTTCATGAAAAATGTGTTATGGGTTTTCCTGTATGTTCTAGGCATTTATTGGCATTATTCCTTCCAAGTAAGATGAAATGGTATCTGCAGCCTTGGGTTGCTTTGTATTGGGGGTCATTTAAATGCTTTGTACACTGATAAAAAAGCAGATGAAGTGATTGTATCAATAATGAAGTACTTCATCTTGGGACTTGGCTTGAATGGAATAATATACTTACAACATTGCACCAGTAAATCCTTCCAATACAGCATTTTTTCTTTTCTTTTCTTTAAATAATCTGAGTAGATATGATCAATCTGTCAATTATGTGTTTTCTTGTTATTTCCTTTCCCCAAGCATTTTGATAAAATTATCAAGGTTTAAATTCTTATTATTTCAATTGTTTTTCTTGCCTTAGGCAGGCTTAGCGTGCTTGTTTTGGTGATCATTTGAAATCTTTGTACATTGATAAGAAAGGAAGATGAAGTGATTTGTGTCAAAAATGAATCACGGCATCTTAGGACCCCCTTGAAAGTTGAAAGAGAAAATCTCTTACGAATATTGTGCATTAAATTCTGTAAATACAGCAAGTTTTATTAAAAAAAGAAAAACTCTAGGTAACCAGTGTCATTATTTGATTTCTTGTCATTTTTTCCCTTAGATTTTTTTTTGAGTTTGAATAATTGGAGCACTAATTAAGCAATAGTGTTATTTCCATTGATTTTCTTGTTTCTTTATTAATTATTAGAATTACTGTAATTCAAAGGAGCATGTTATTTTTCTCCACTGATCAGATGCTGGAGTTACCTGTTAAGTTTTCAAAGATCTATTCTGAAGCTCCTTTGAGATTAAGATCAGGAGTTCTATTGTATGGTCCTCCTGGGTGTGGGAAAACTCACATTGTTGGAGCTGCCGCCTCTGCTTGTTCTTTGCGATTTATCTCAGTGAAGGGTCCTGAACTGCTAAACAAATATATTGGAGCATCAAAGCAAGCTGTAAGAATTTCAAGTCTTTGATGTAGGATTCACCATACCTTTGATTGCTAATGTAATTTAATAATTTCTGATTCTTTTAAACATGAAATTTGTACAAAATATTGCATCAGAGCACTCATTGTCATTGGATGCAAGTATTGCATTAATGCGTATATTTCACATAAGTTATGCTATAAAAGAATTGAAATATGGAAGGCGAGAAATTTCTTTTAAGCTACATGTCATTTAACAGTAGAACTTCAGGTGGTTCCCATCTTTTAGAGGAGCAAAGGGTGGGATTTGAATTTTACATCAACTGTTATTAGCTTTGAATTTCTTCAATTACTATCATTTTGAGTTGGTAGGTTTGTTTATGTGTGAGCTCACATAAGGAAATCCTTTTTTCTTCTAGAGATTACCTCTGGTCAAACACCAGTCAATTTTTTTTGCGTTGGATTGTTGAATAGTGGAACTTCATTTGGTTGGTTCTTATTTGGGAAAGGATAGATCATTAGATGAAGTGCTGTTTGAATAAATTTTCTTTTCTTATTTTGCGTTTGCTAGATAATATGATGTTCACAATCTGTACCAACTCTCCATATACCTTGAAAGACAAAAGTACCACTTAATGTGACGTCTTTTATGCGAGGCCACTATCCTAAAGAACATGATAATCCCTGTTGATTTGCTAATACCCTATCAATAAAACCAATTAAGCCATCATGAGGAGCATCGATTGAGTGGTAGAATCTGTAGGAGCTAATGTCTCAAAAAGATAGAATCCATTATTGACCATGAGAATGCATTGGGTACGCTATTGGCTGGCATTCAATCTATAGTGCGATACATATGGTGGTCAGTTCCTAGTGATAATTGTTACTAGACTCCGGCCTTTGACCCCATGGTAAGATTGCATGGCAAGTTTGTATCCTCAAATTATTGGGAATCTTTCAACCAGTTTGCATATCAAACATCAAACGACAGTTATCACCAAAAACTTTACTTTAAGATAGTTATCGCAACGAATATAAAATCTTTAATAATTTCCATTTAGATATTTGGCCATTACCTGCAGTAGGTCTTCATCCTTTTTAATGCCACTATAAATTTATCTGGCTTCGCTACTAAAATTTCAACAGAACTCCAAAAACCTTTACAGCATTCTGCCATGTGAAACTACTGCAAGCCCTTAAAAAGTGGTTGATGAGCTAGAAGCCATTCAATCTCCTTTAATTCTGCATTTTTGCTTGGAGTGCGATAAGTTCATCCCAGTCAGTGAGATGTGTTTTTGTATGGGTATGACAATGATTTTTCATCATTTTTGGTCGTCCAGTGAACTTATGGTGCACGTGCATAATAGAATTAAGAAATATCAGACATAAAGTATCAATGGATACATCTGTTTCTTAGCACTGCCACAGTGATAATATATTAGAGATGAAATATGTAAGGAAATGGAAGATAAGAATGGTGCACCTCAGTTGGAAGTTGCAGATGACTAACTGATTTGTGTAGTAAATATTAGCTTTGTTGAAATTTGGGGTAGCTGGCAGTAATGGCCTAATAAGCTACAATACGTAACCTTCCTAGCAAGATGCCATCTTTCAGAATTAGTGAAGAACAACATGCCCCAAGTTTTTGCTTGGTTATACTCCTTTTGGTTTTACAGTCTGAGTGGGCGTGATGGTTAAGGCATGTGTGCTCCAAAGAGGAGGTCACTTGTTCGAATTTAGAAGGGGTAGGGTTGTACACCTCGCTGAACAATATATAAAGTAAATGGAAAAACATTCCCTTGTGGACTTCCGCAAGGAGGGTCTTATACACCAAATTAGTGTCTTTCTTTGTGGTGACCTAAAAAACCACCTTTATCTTTACTAATAAGAGGAGACTGAATCACTTCAGTGCAATGCAACATGTTAGTTGCAAATAGGGATACTTCACCTCCTTGAAGATCTCTACAACTCATGCAAGAGAAGAGGGTTTAGCTGTTTAACAGAGTTTGATATCATGAAATGAGGCCTCACTCCATGAGTTGATTTTCATTGGGAGCAGAAAAATAAATTTGGTGGTTTGTTTGTAACCCTATGACTCATTTTTACGTTGAGCTTGAGCATTGTTTTACCAAAGTCTAGCTTAGATCTAGTGTCTTGGGATTTTTTCCTTAGCCACTTTCTTTCAATTGCCTGTCCAGAACTAGGATAATCTAGTCTTCACCATATGTAGCAGTAAGGCCATAGATGGTATTTTAATATTTGTCTCTGGCCCCAGTTGTTTTCTGTTTTGCTGGAAATGTGTCAACTTGACCTGTGCTGTAATACTAAATAATTATGTGCTTTGAGCTAAATGTATGGAACTTAAATTTGTAATTGCAGGGGTATTGTAATATAGATTGCAGATACCAAAACTTTTCAATGCAGTTTCTATCTAAAAGGGCCTACATATAGCTATAGGAGAGTTTCATATACATGTAAGAGTAGTATATTAAATTTTGCATCTTTTCTCTTCTTTTTGCAAAATACCAAAGCAGATATTTGCTTCCATTTTATGAAATCCAAACGTCTCACATCATTTAACCTAAGACAGTGAAAGTGAAGCCATTAGTCTTTAGTTGTTTTTTGAGAGAAGTGAATGATGGCATTTGCATCTATTAATGATTTCAAGAGATAATAACATTTTTGTTCATATGAAAGTGCGGGATATCTTTTCTAAAGCATCTGCAGCTGCTCCATGAATTTTCTTTTTCGTTGAGTTCGATTCTATTGCTCCAAAGCAGGGACATGACAACACTTGGCGTAACAGATCGGGTTGTCAATCAGGTGCTTCTCACATCTACCTTTTTTTATGGTTTTTCTTATATGATTTCCGTTTCTTAAGTGTTATTTCTCTCATTCATCTATTTTATGTCTGGGTTCCAGCTGTTGACTGAACTGGATGGTGTTGAAGCATTGACTGGGGTATTCGTATTTGCAGCTACCAGGTTTGTATTTTAAAATACTTATTTACTCGAGAGTTAACTGAAATTGTAATACAAGATGTAGCATGTCTATTATTGAAATAAGTCCTGCCTCAGTAAAAGGAATTCATAGAGTAAAAATGTTCCTTATATAACATGTTCAGAGATAAATAAATAGCACACATGATTATTTCCCCGGTCAGTCTTCCAGTTTCTGTTTCTTTTTATACATTTATTTTATTTTTATTTGAATTTTGGTCTTAAACTATTACAAATGTACTTCATACTTTATCTGTTTTAACATATTTTTTTTGTATTTAGATTGGGGACATATAGGCTGTCCCCTCATATAACATATGTATTACAAATGTACTTCATACTTGATCTATTTTAACAATTTTTTTTTGTATTTAGATTGGGGACATATAGGCAGTCCCCTCATATAACATACGTGTTGCATTTGTGGGTCTTCTTAATTGCCTTTTCCTTTGGTATATAGTAATATAACCTTTTCCTTTCATTCTTTCTTTCAATCGTATCATGTTTTTCAGGTTTATCTGAAGTTTCTAATTTATTATATATTGTATGGGCAGTCGACTAGATTTACTTGATCCTGCATTGTTGCCACCTGGGAGATTAGATCATCTTCTCTTTTGTGGTTTCGCTTCAGCACATGAACGGCTTGAGATTCTTGACATTCTTTCTAGAAAGGTTGGCTAGGCCCATTAAAAATTAGTTGAGTTTGGTTATGCACATTTATTTCCAAAACAGGGTTAAGTGTGATTAGTGCATAATGTAAATAATCTGGTAAATTATTTTTCGTGTGGCCAAAGCTCATGCATTTTTACTTGATATGTTCTTGTTGATGTGGGTTTTATGCACACTTGGGAACAATCACGAGGTAACCTCTAACATTTTGGAATCTCGGTGGAGATTGACTACACTCCGGGGTATGAGTTGCAGGTATTGGGTCTTGTAGTGAACAGTAGTTGAATGGCGGTGAGTGAAACAATTGTTAACTGGGATGGTTCGGATATGGATATGAATCCTGGATTCACTTGGGTTGAATGGAATGGAGATGGACATAACTAAAGAGGGCAAGATTTAAAGAAAACACAAATAGAGAGAAGGGTAAGGCAGGAAAGAGGATTTGTAAATAGAGAACATGAATTCTTTTTAACCTGCTTTAGAACAAAGGACAAATGCCAAGGGACTAATGCTTTCAGTTCGCTGCTTTAGCACATAGAACTGACAAACATAGTAAAGAGGTATGAGGAATACAATGCAGTTAACTCCTAGTTATCAGCTAAACGTTGTTGTTATTAAGACTGTTGTAGCATTTCTTAATAAAAGATTATAGCAAATCCCAAAGAGCAACTTTGACTAGCTATATAGCTCAGTCTAGGAAGTTGCATCAAACGACGTTTCTACACAAATTTAAAGAGTAACCTAGCAAAGTCGTTGCAAGAAAATAAGATGTATTAACCTAAAATTGCTGCTGCAGATTTTCAATTGATAAAAATCTTACTAATTAACCACAAGCTACTATAGTGTTCAGGTTTAGCGATGGAGCAAGAAGTTGCCGATGACGGTGAGGGGGACCCAGGGGGGTCAGAAGTGCAGCTGACGGATACACCTAAATCAAAAGGCGATGGCGATGGTGTGGGAAAGGAAAAATCAAAATCTAATGAGAGGAAAAGAGGGGAGAAAGATGGAGGGACGAATAGATCCAGGCCTGGCCTTTCTTCGACGTTCCTCTTGTCAGAAGGAACGCAACATAACACACAGTCCAATGAAAGAAAGTTGGATCTGAACGGTAAGGAAAACGTAGGTAAGACTTCTCTGACTTACCTTTCTCCTTCTAACCCTAGTACTCTCAATGGCCTCAAAGGAAAACTATCATGTGCAGATAAGCTTAAAGGAAAAATAGGAGAATACATGGCGGTTTGCCCTGCTCAAGAACTTACTATCACCAAGGATGCAAGAGGTTTCAATATAGATGTTCTCAAAGTCAAGGCTTCTTCCAGCTTAATGCATTCTTTAGTAGGTAAGTTTCCTAGAGCTCGCCCCAATATTGATCGATTCAAAATTTGGGCTAAGAACCGTTGGAACTCTAAAGGTTCCTTGGAAATTTTTGCCATGTGCAATGATTTTTCCCTGATCCGATGCAACAACGAAGAGGATTGTGCCAACATTCTGGTGGGTGCACCATGGTTTATGGGGAGATCTGGTCTCTTCCTGAAAAAATGGAAACCAGGGTTTGATCTAGAACAAGAAAACATAAATATGATGCCCATTTGGGCTTGCCTTCCCGGGCTTCTGTTGGAATATCGAGAGGAGGATATTTTCATTAGCATAGCTAAAACTTTCGGATATCTCATTGCTTTTGATTCAACAACTACAACTAGAACCCGATTGGTACATGCCAGATTCTGTGTGAATATCTATGGGGATCAGGAAATGCCTTCTTTTGTTATTTTAAACTCTTCTAGTGGGGAAAGAATCTAGAAAACAGAGTATGAAAATTCTATTCTGAAATGTGAAGGATGCAAGAAATTGGGCTATATGACAAGGAACTGCCCCTCATTTATTAAAAAAGGTAACTCCTTTGTTTTTAGGAAGGACCAACAATACTGGTTGAGAAAAGAGACTATAGAACAACTACCTAATGATAGTAAAGGCAACGCCTTAGAGAATCAAGACATCAAAGAAATTTCAGAGGAATTGTTGACAGATGAACACCCTATTATTACAAGGGCAGAGAAGTCTACTTTAGTAGGTACAACAGCTCTCCCATAGGTTCCTTGCACCTCGTCAAGGAATGTCCTAGAAGAGGATCTACGGCTTTAGAAAGAGGATATGGTCAATCTTGCAATAGAAGGCAATGAAAGCTTCACATAGGTCAACACAGATGTAGATGTGACGAATCAGTTTAGTATACTTGGAGAACTTTGTGAAACAACTCAAATCCAATTATTTTCAAAAAATCTGGATCAGGGGATCAAATATTTTCAGAACGTCTGTTCTCCTCATGAATTCAAAGCTGCCGCTAAGAATAATGTCTTTCAATGTTTGGAGGGTCTAGAAGAGAATACTATTGTAACTCTTTCCCCCTCACACTTGCTCTCCCTAGAGCCGGTGATTTCAAGTGTTGAGTTAGAAGAGGACAAAATTCAAAATCCAGTGTTACACTTCAACCCTACTAGCGTTAAGTTGAAAGAGACATTGATAGAAAAGGAAACTCCCTTCAAGGGGTCTAAAAAACACCCGAACACAGGTTTCAAAAACAAAAGAGGTCGAGCCTCAAATGCAAAAACAAGGAAAATCCTAACAAAAAATGAAATAGCATAGGGTTCTCGGTCAGTTCCAGATATCAAACATGCAAAAGAACCCACAAGAGAATCCGCTAGGTAGCGGAACAAAACAAAGTTATGAAGATTATGTCGTGGAACATGACAGGGCTGAATCACGTAAGCAAACATCGTGTTTTTATGGATTTAAGAAGAAACAATTCACCTTCTATTTTAGCTATTCAAGAAACTAAAATGAGCAGCAATGTGTTGGAGGAAACAAAAAAGAAACTATGGAAAGAAGATAAGGTAGCTAGTGTTAGCTCAGTGGGAGCGTCTGGAGGTATAGCTACATTCTGGAATAAAAATGAAGTGTAAGGTGAGATTCTGATAGAAAATATTCACCATTTGGCAATTTTATTTACTGCTAAGAACCAAGAAATTTCGTGGATCCTCTCAAACATATATTCACCAAATTTTGCTTGTGCACATAAAAGATTTTGGAGCAACCTTGTTCTTTTTAGAAAAACTTGTCCCAATCTCAATTGGATGATTCTAGCGGACTTCAATACCCCCAGTTGCATGTCAGAGAAAAAAGGAGTTCAATTTTACACGAACAACATGGAGGATCTTGCTAACTTCATCATGGTAAATGGTTTATACGATGTAGAGCTTAGAGGCTCCCCCTTCACTTGGTCGAACAGAAGGATTGGAGAAGGTCTTATTCAAACTAGGCTTGGTAGAGTTCTCATCTCTTCAAATTGAATGCTCCTCCAAGAATTCTGTTTATCCTTGCTTCCTAGGATTGGCTCTGATCACAATCCTCTGGTCCTCAATATTATGCAAAGATTTAAAATTCAAAGTTCTCCCTTTAGATTTGAACATATGTGGTTTTCCCATCTGGAATTGGCTGGAAAAATTGCAGAATGGTGGCAGTTTGATTCATCTGGTTCTGCTATGTTTAGGCTCGTTCAAAAACTAAAGAATGTCAAAAGAAGTATTCGGGTATGGAATAGGGAGACTTTTGGCAATATTTTCCACCAAAAAGAGGAAATAAGATCAAAGCTACAAATCCTTGAGGAAACATTTAGCTCTATAGGCTTGATCGAGCAATTTCTCCACAAGGAAAAGATTCTTTTCGCTGACTACCATACCATTCTGTCTCGTGAGGAGTCTTTTTGGAGACAAAAATCTTGCACTATATAGCTGAAGGAAGGTGATCGGAATACTAGGTTTTTCCACATGTCTACCCTCAAGCACAGGGGCCACAATAGGATCTATAAAATAACTAAAGAGGATGGTGCTCAGTACACTGACTCTCTCATCATCAAACAAGAAGCAGTGATTTTTTTCAAAGACCTTTTTGCCGCTAATTCCTACTTCGATAGGAATTTGGTAGAGATGAATTTCTGCAACACATTCCCTCTAGCATCACCCAAGATGACAACAACGCCCTATTGCAAAGTGTCACGAAGAAAGAGATAGAGGCTGCGGTTTTCTTGTTAAATAAGGACAAAGTGTTGGGCCCATATGGTTTCCCCATGGCTTTCTTTCAAAACTTTTGGAAAATCATCAAGCAAGATGTTTGGGTAGCAACTAATGAATTTTTCTCTTCTGGTAAAATGCTCATAGAATTAAACAACATTTTCATAGCCCTTACTATCAAGAAAAATGGAGCTTTGAACCTTAAGGACTTTCACCCTATTAACATGTGCAACTCTGTATACAAGATCTTCACCAAGACTCTAGCTTTAAGATTATAGCGTTTGATGAACAAATTAATTTCTATCAATCAAGGGGGTTATGTCTCTGGGAGACAAATTCAGGATGTAATTAATGGGAATATTTAGAGTCTGCACAAGATTAACACTGAAATAGTAGAGCCAAACACCTAGAATAATTAAAAACACATTATAAGATTATTTCATTCCATATAACTTCATATGGGATATTACAAAGTTATGTAGGAAAAGTCTTTCCTGTAATTGGGGAGATCATATCTCCATATCTCTCTCACATCCCTATAATCTCTCAATCTCTTGTATGAGTAATATTGTTATAACATATAGCAATATATCACAACTGACTAACCAAATAATATATTCTAATAACTAACATAATATAATATTTATCTCTTGGTAAATATCCAAATGTAAAAACTAATTCGTAACATTCCCCCCTTAGTTTTTACAGAGTGCAAAAATATTCACACTCTCATCTGCAGTAAGCTCACCCTTGTGGCATGCCAATTATTTAGCTCATGTCTTTGATATAAAGAAAGGCTCACTCCTTCCATGGTTTTAAACAAGGTTATCACAAACCATGACATGAACAAGAACCTCATCAACTGTCCACCTCCGATGTTTTTCTAGATCTACCACAAACCTTTTTAAGATCCATACACTGACTTACATTGGTGTTGTTTGTTCTTTCACTATGTTTTCATATCAAGGAATCATGTTTGGAATTGCTTACTAATTACATTACTTGAACATGGATGTACTTTTGTTCTTATTTGCAAACATACAACAAAAACTATAAACACACCACACAATATGATACCAAATCCTTTGGGCCTCGTCGTTGGTGACTGACGAGAGGCTTTGAAACCCCCAACCTTTGTTTCTTCCGTCCTCCAGTGGATGAAGCTGCTCACTCACCACGTGTCGATGAAGCTCAGTTGTATGAAGATTTTGAGGAAAAAACCCCCCACAATTCAGAGGTTGCATACATGTGAAAATGTCTCTGTGAGGCAATTTTTTTTTTTTTTAACAATTTTGAGTCTATATGACAATATGACTCGATGATGACCCAAATATTTTTGACACTTTTGAATTTTTGATTTTGACACATTTTTTATTATGACCTTGACTCTCGACTTTGACTTTTTTTATAAAGATGAATTTTGAACTTTTTGACATGAAGACTCACTAAAAAGACATAAAAGACTTTTTACAAATGACAACACTATTTTATAACATACAAGACTCATTATTTTATTTTGACAAAATAATATGATTATAAGTATAGCTCGACTCTCTATTATATTTAAATACATACATAATATTAAAACGACTCTCATGCTGAAATAATACAACTTGAAAAACTGTACTTAGACTTAAACATTAATAAATACCACGTAATTGAAAACTTTAACAACAAATCTAAAGCTAAAGACATAAATTTTAATACCAAACTTAAATTATAAAACCTACAAGACTCACGCATGAAGACCACATTTATCAAGGTGAAATGGCGGAAGGTTGGTGGATTGCGTGGAAGCCAAAGTTGGCACTGAATTAAATGTCGGAATATCACATACACGTTCAGATCTGAAACGTGGAGCTTGGAGAAAATTGTGGATCTGCAGATTGGAAAGCATACGCTGTGTACAGCATGCCAAGGCTAGCAAGATTCACGCAAATCAAGAATGACTCTACGGCTTCAAGAAAACAATGTAAAAATTTTAGCACGGGCTGAGGAGTGTTGAGGAGAGTTATACGACCCAAAATTACACTGAATGTCCATCGGAACAAAGTTCTGAGCGTCAATTTGTTTTTTGAGATGATTCTGTGGAGGGAGACTTCGTGCAATGCAGAGACGTCAAGCTGACAGTTGGTCGTTGCACAAGCTATTTGCCCTGCAACATGCTAAGTTAGTGTAAAAACCTGCCCCAAGTTGAGTCAGCATTATAGATTGTCTCAATTTTCTCACTTTGTGGTTTGTGTCATTCTATTTTCTGACCAACTTTTCCGACAATGTTGGTTTGTGTCATTCTATTTTCTGGCTAACTTTTCCTATAATGTTGGTTTAATGACATTGATATGTGAAATACCCTTTTCGGTAATTATAAGAATTATGAAGTTTTCATGAATTCTTTTTAATATTGGAGCATCAATTAAATTTTAAATAATAATATCAATATTAAAATACAAAATTTAATTAGAATTTTTATTGTAATAAATTAAAATGATTTTTTTTGTGTAATTCACTGAATTCTAATCTTTTTGTGATTCTTTAATAATATTAAAATATTAACAAGATTATAAATAATAACTTACAATAATAAACCCAACTTTAATATTTATTTCAATGAGAACAATGATGATTGAGGTTTGACCATTGATATAACTGATGACAGGGTCATATGGTAGCTTAGATATGATATGATAGCTACCAAGGCAAGCCAACTAATGCACAACAGTCTACCCAAAGTGTCGTTTTAGGGTTTTGGATGGTACAATAGCTCCAGAATGGTATGGCAGGGTTTGAGTGGTATGACAGGGAACAACCCTCAAAATGATGATTCATTGCAGAGCAACAATTGGAATACAACACCATAAAACTTCACAAAATCTGGAATTTGGCTACAACCTTCAACACCACAAAAATCTCAACAACTAAATTGAAATTTGGAATTAATCTCGATCTATTATCACAACTATGATCCCTAGATAGAATCGTCATGAAGGATACGAGGGTTTTCGTCTTCAGATCCTGTACACTAGAGGGTTTTCATCCTCAAAGGAATAAGTTGAACACAGAGGCTCAAACTCTGGAATAGGGTTTTGATTTCAATAATAATGAATAATGAATCCTTTCGAGCTTAACTTTTCTTTTATAATTTTCTTTTTTTCATTTGTCTTAACGCTAAAAGCATTTAAAACACATTTAGAAAAATATTACATTTTGACTCATTTAATGAATATTATTTTTTGGCCCCCTTTATAATAATAATAAGTGACTTTTTTCCATGTTATAAAATAAAGTGACTTAGGACAACTTTAAAAATTATTATTAAAATATTTCCCTAATTTTATTCTTTAGTCTACAACAAATAGGGAATAAGCTACGGGTCTTCTGATTGGTTTAATTCTAAAAAGGGGACATGATAGTTCACCCTTCCTAGAATAGCTTTCCCTCAAGCAATTGGAAGTTTAGTGCCTTTGTCTCTCCCCAAATGACTATCTCTGTAATATCTGGATCCCAATTCACCCTTGGGAAGTTACAATTCCAAATGGATCTTTTTAAGATTGCACCATCATTACTTACATTAGATGCTTTTTTGTTTACAATTTATGGTTGCTTCAGAGAATTTAAAATTGGAGTGTAAATCAGAGTTCATGAAGTTAGACTGATTGTCAAATTTATGCTGTAAATGATATAGTATATTTTCAACTCCAACTTTATATGTATGATTTCATGCAATAGGAGTCCTCTATGTTTGTTGTGTATGACTATTTTCAACTGACTGCACTTGGAATTTACCTTTAGTATTTAGTCTTTGCAGTTCTATTATGAACATAGATGTTTGCTATAAACTTACAACAATACCAGCTATCTATGTTTCTAGACTTGAATTCCATTTTCCTTGAGAATCCCATGACTTCCTTTTTTTAATTATTAATAACTTGTTTCACTAGTTCCTTTGTATTGAAAGTGCTTCTTAATGAAGCTCCAAATTCATCTGCAATTTTTTTGCTTCCAGTACCAAATACCTAGAACAATGACTCATTTACCGCTAATCCATGAGCCTGGCAAGTTCATCTATTGAAATGAATATCTCCTTTTGATTATTTAAGGAAATAACCTTGGCTTCTAATTGGCAACAAACTTCTTGTTGTTGCTGAAATTTGACTTTCGTAATTTCTCTTTTGTGCATCTTGGGATGGCTAACATGTTTGGAACTTGAATCCAAACTTATGATGTTTTGGGTTCCTTTATTTGGCTGCAATCTTGGAAAAATAACTAAACGCCACACTATACTTATTCTAAAAACTTTGAATATCTAATTGGTGTTTATTTAGCTTATCATAAAATGAGAAGTTACAAATGCCTTCCAAAACCAAGCATCTTTCTACCCCTGCTACTTCCATTTTTCTAAACATTATAACTTTCCCTTCTAAAGTAAAGCTTATCTCTTTGGATTGATAATTTTGTGAGTATTGTCCCATGAAGTGCAACCATTGAACTACCATGACCATATTAGTATTCATAACATATATCTTGTCAACAATAATGATATTGAACTCATCACCAATTTTACCCTTCACGTGTCTCAAAATATCATTTGGATCCCATATCTGAATGCATAAGCTACCTTGAGCAAAAGGATGTGTGCGCCATTTCACATTTTCACCCTTATTAGAATGCTTCCCATGATGACAAGAGTTTTGGCACTTATGTTTATAGGCACATGCAATATCATATGTTAGTTTACACCAAGAAACATTTAGTGAATTACCTTCATGGCTGTTTACTACAAATGGTGGTTCATAAGGATAACCAATACCATCTTCCTCCTTAGCACATTTAAGGAAAATATTCCTTAATATACCATTATTTCCACATAAATACAGTTTATTCCACATGGTAAATGTTACTCCAATTTTGAGTGGTAAATCAACAATACTAGCAACCAGATCAAAACCATTATGAGAAAAGGAAACTGTTGTTGCCCCACTAAGCATGCCATTGACTCTGTATGGAGAATAGTTATTTGCCCACTTACCACCAACCACAATAAAAAATATGACACATGCATTCACGAATATGATCATGGTTTGTGCAATAACACTCTCTATCCAAACATCAAATTTGAATCCAATCAAGATGGTATATGTGTGAATTTGCTTACCTTGTAATTGAGTTTTTCCAGTGTCACTTGCCTTGAGATCACTGTCGAGTGTGAGGTGATAGGCCTTTGGACCTTGCATTGGGATCATGAGTCCTAGGTTCTCTTCACTATAATTATTCTGAGCATATCTTGTAATCCATGCATTCCATGATACTTCCTCTTTACAAGTAGATAACTTGAATGCTTCTTTTGGTTCCTCTAAAAGGCACACATGTATTTGTGGAGAAATTAGAAATCTGATTTCTAGTTAGTCTCACCAGCACAATTTTATCTGGTCATTCGGGAAAAGGATAAAGGATCAATCAACCAAATTTTTAAAACAATAATTGATTGTTCTGGTATACCTTTTTTTGGTTCCCATGTAGGAACCATACCTTGTTGGTAATGAATGCTTTGTTGTTGCATTTTCTGATTTGTGGCTTGCAATTGAGATAGTCAACCACCAACTACCTTCCTCAAAATATCTTTTTTAACATGCTTGAGAGTTCCAATGAATTAAAATGCATTGCAAACTAAGGAGTTCGATGGAATGATGACATTGTGGACAAACAATGAACTAATCAGATGTTGCCTTTTGTGAAAACCCATTGCTTGCATCACTTCAGACTTCAATATCAAGTGTCTCAAATAATCCATCAGATCCCATACTCTTATGAGTAGACAACCTTGAGTGAAAGGATCTATGTGTCCTTTGTTACAAGTTGTGTTATTCACCTTCTTTCTATTCTTATGGTCCTTTCCATGATAGCAAGAATCTTGTAATGATATCAAACCTCTACTGGAATCAAAACTTTCATGCCCTAAACTATAATCACAGAGATAGTCAAACTGCTTACCCTTAGTTACTGAATTTGTAAACTTCATACCTACCTCTACTAAAATACTATTTTCAAGTGCATGCCTATCATTAGAATCATTCTTAAATTCAATCTGAAATGCTTCTTAGATTGGAACATTCCTTTCATAATATGAACTGATAGCATAAGAATGGTCCAAGTGCTTATCTTCTTCTATTGATGCCTTTGAGAATTTTACATCAACTCCATCATTTAGGTGACTTGAGAATTTTGGGTTTTACCAAATATTCTTCTCACTTTTATTTTTACAACTATCCTGCAAGTCACCTTCATATGGCATGAACCCAATCTTTGGGAGATTGATGGGTGCTCCTTGAACACAAACATCTTTTTCAACTTCCTATTGTATGGTGGATTCTTCCATGGGATGCTTCCTTCCAATTTCATTTAGCTCTGATTGTTCTCCTTTCTTCTTCAGCCTTCCACTTTTATTTTCTTTGAATATTTCTAAGAATTCTTCAAAGGTGATATAAGATTTGTAAACTTCTTATCATATTCATCAAAGGCAAGAAGTTTGTATTAAGTTATATCACACTTCTCTTTTAAACACACCTAAGTAGGATATTTATTTCATGCTCTTCTAAATGAAGCTAAAGCTTTGAAACTAATAGAAGACCGCTCCAATAGTTGATCCTTAAAACCTAAGTTCTTCTGCGTGCTTCTTCCCCTTGCAGAAAAATTTCTCACAAAGTTTTAGAAGGGGAGTTGATTGAGATCCGCTCATTAGCTGAAGATATTTTTTCACCTTGGTTCATTTTATTCAAATTAATACCCTACAAGGCTTAGAGTAAATATGTCATGGATTCTTTCACTGCCCTATATATTATTCTTTCTAGATCTCTCTAACCCTGGTTGATTGTTTCCTACAAAAAACTCATCTTGTCTCTGTGAACCCTCTTTTCTCTGTTCCCCATGATTTATTTTTTGATCCACAAGTTACAAGATCAAGGCTTTGATACCACTAAAATGCCGCTTTTTGATAATTATAAGAATTATGAAGTTTTCATGAATTCCTTTCAATATTGGAGCATCAATTAAATTCTAAATAATAGTATACAATAATGAAACATAAAACCCAAATGAAATATTTATTGCAATAAACTAAAATGACCCTTTTGGGTAATTTTTTGAATTATGATCTTTTTGTGATTTTGACAATACTGAAATATTAACAAGATTCTAAATAGAAACATACAATAATAAACCCAAGTATAATATTTATTTCAATGAGAACAACGGTGATTGAAGTCTAACCATTGATATAGTTTACAACAGGGTCATACTATAGCTTGGAGATGATACGGTAGCCACAAAGGCAAGCCAAATAATGCACAATAGTTTCCCTAGAGTGTCATTATAGGGGTTTGGATTGTACGATAGCTCCATAATGGTATGGTAGGGTTTGACTGGTACGATATCTCCAGAATGGTATGGTAGGGTTTGACTGGTACGATAGGGAACAACCCTCAACAAAATGATGATTCATTACACAACAATGATTGAAATACAACACTATAAAACCTTAAAAAATATAGAATTTCACTGCAACCTTCAACACCACAAAAGTCTCAATAACCAAATTAAAATCTAGAATTAATCTCAATTTGTCAACACAAATATGATCCCTAGATGAAAAAACCATGAAGGATAGGAGGGTTTTATTCCTTAGATGTACACCAGAGGGTTTTCGTCCTTAGATGGATAAGTTAAACACAAAAGCTCAAACATTAGAATAGGGTTTTTATTTCAACAATAATGAATAAGTAATCCTCCTGAGCCTAGCTCTTCTTTTATAATTTATTATTTTCCAATTGCCCTAACCCTAAAAACATTTAAACACTTTTAGATAAATATTATTTGTTAGCCCCCTTTATAATAATAACACATAAGTGTCATTTTTTCATGTTATACAATAAAATGACTTAGGACAATTTAAAACATTATTATTAAATTATTTCCCTAACGTTATCTCTTAGCCTATGGGAAATAAGGAATATGCTATGGGTCTTTTGATTGGTTTAATTTTTAAATGGGGACATGATAATATGTAATTTTGTTGGGGGTAAATTATGTTTTTTGTGACATATCGTTAGCTTTCTCAAATGGCATGTGTTTTTTGGGATCTTTAATATTTTTTATTTTGATATGACACAAGGCATCTATTCTCTTAAGGCAGGGTCCCATAGAAGGGGCTGCTACTCTTGATTTAACTGTGCAACAGGGCCCATGGAATTTCTCTGTACAACCTATGAAATAAAATGGAATCTTATCCAAAATTAACTGATTTAAGATATTTTGCATGGATCATTTTAACTTTAGGAGAAAAGGGGGGTTGCAACTTTTCTACACCCACTTAAATCTTTTCTATGACACGTCACATTTTTGTTCACTGAGTGAATGCACGCGAGAATTTTTTGGAGGGAATAATTCTATATATTTTTGAGTGTGCGATTAAAACTTCATTGCCATTTCTTCTAAGTTCATCAACTTGCATCATACTGCTAAAAACCCACCAATGGTATCTCCAGATTGTCATTTCAGTTTAAAACTATATATATCTCTATTTTTTAATTGTTTTCCATAAATTTAATATTTTTAACCTTATTTTAAATTTATTTTTATAGATGCTTAAGGTACAAATTATTTTAGGCTCTATCAGATCCATTAGACTGTGAAGTGGTGCTAGGCCCTAAAAGGTAAAAATTCATGCTTTAAAGAATCACAACATTTATTTTTTATTGATTCCCTCACATCTGTTGCAGTAATAAAATGGAATTTTATACTAGTAATGAATCCTTGTCTGTACCATTAAGTGTGAATGTTGGTGGTAGGCAAAATCATTTTAGAATCTCATGCATGCCATAAAAGATAATTTTGCCTCTAATAATGCCATAAATAAATAATGGTAATGTGGGAGAGTGTGGAGATAAAATGATAGTGGTGCATTTTGCATTGGAATTCCTTCAGTCCTAGGAGACAAGCATAACAATAGTTTCAGAAAAAAAACATCAGTGTTCCTGATTACAAGTGTAAGAATATTAGACTAGGCTAGGTACAAATAAAAAGGTGAGATTTGGAATTTATGCTTGGTAAAATGTTAAAGGATTGTAGAATAAGTAGAAATTGTTTGATTTGATATGAAAGTTTATTACTCCCTATTAAGGAAATGATTACCAAGGAGGAAGTCCATGTGGGTGTTTATGTTGACCCCCAAAAATTTAAAAGATACCAATATTTGAATCCATTGTATTGGAAGCTCAAGTGGGTTTTTTTATAGGAGATTTTGGAAGGCGCTAAGAGTAGATGAACTAAGCTATGGTTTTATAAATAATTTAATAAATAATACAATGGATTATGGTGAGAAAGTTTTGAGATCCATGGATAAAAGGTTGCAGTTTTCCTCTTCAATGAATCTTAGGTTCTATATTATTTTAGTTCCGATTTGTTGCATTGATGGGCTGATGATTAACCCTAAAGTTCTACACTTCTCACACTGCAATCAACTTTGTGTGGGACACTGAACAATCCCATGTTATTCTGGAATGTTTCTAGGCCTCTATGCAAAAATATTATTAGATTACACATGTTTGATCCATAAATCCTTGGAACATTAGTGCCAATAACACCCTGTTAGTTTCTATGTAGGATATTACTCAAGTTTACACATATGGTCATTGAATCCATTATCACTTACTTGCTTTTATGGGCTATTCAATTGTTCCTTAATGCTTCTTATTTGTTTGAATATGTTGCCAAATGTCAGTTTCCTCAACTCCTTGGTTCTGTGTCTCAGATATTCAGTTTACCCATGAATCTAATGCATTTGAATATAACAAAGGCAAAGATCTAATGCATTTGAATATATAAAAAAAGTACTCATAAAAAAAATTTAAATGACTACATACCATCTAGTTTTGGACAATCCATTATACGTTTTTATGAACCTATGTCAATCAATCTTGTTAATCTCTATGCTCTATTTTGAATTTCCATATATTTTTATTTGAATATATTATCCTATGCCTTTCTTTTTTATTATGTTAGTGATATTTATACATGCATGGGTCCTTGTTTAAGCTTTTCATGCATTGATTTACTGCAGATACAAACACACTATTTTAACTTTCCATGGATAAAAGTGTGCATCACCCAACCCCTATAAAGAGTGGTTTTTTGAGGTATTTTGAATTACTTTCAAAAGATGAATCACATGATGAAGTGCACTTATTAAAAGATTAAAACCTCTCAAAATTTGTTCTAATTACACAAATTGACAATGAAGAAGTATTCATACCTATTAAAGAGAATTATTTTGTCAGAGAATCTAACCACTTACTAAAATCTACACCACATTTTGAACCTTCCCCTTTCAATGAAGAAGAAATAGGAATGAAGCACCTTGATGTTCTTAAAAATTAGTCTTTTGACCAAACATTAAAGAGTAGAGTTGGTTGGAGCATTTCAGTCACTTTAGTTCTAATGAAGTGAAGTTTATTGAAATAGATACACAATCAAATGGCAGTGAAATGGAAAATGCCATATCATATGCTAAAAAATGGAGAGTAGTGCATAATTATTGCTAGACTCATGGTGTTGATTGTGCAACAAACCAATGTCGAGACTAATGGAAACATGTTTTATCCAATTTTAAAATAATCTAAGATTATGAATTACATATTCCATATGGTTATGATATTTATTTTGACATGACATCTTGAGAGAGAATTGATAAAAAAACTTCCAGCAAATTATGTGAAAGAAATTTTTGATGCAATGGAGGTGAATTCAGTTCTAATCAAGCAATTGATCTTGGAAATATAACTATTTATTCTTTGAAAAATAGTGATGCATTTCACAAGGACTATTATTCAACAAATGAAAATGATGAAGGTAAATAATTAATAAACCATTGAAGATTCCTAATGAAGAAGACAAACAATCTACTGGAAAAAAACAAAAATTAGCAAACAAAACTAGTATAATGAATACTTTTGTGGAGAACAATAAACTGGTAATTTATACTTTGTATTTGGATGAAGAGGGGTGTATGAAACACACCATGAAATGGATTGTGATTTGATTGAAGAGTGACAAAAAGGACTATGCATTGATTGAACAACGCATGCAAAAGGAAAATGCAAATGAAGAGATGTTGGTCAAAATTGAAGAGCAAAATATCAATGTGCAATTGAGTTTAGTTTCATCTTTAAATTCCATCAAACAAGAAATGATGAATATTAGTGAATCATTTTGAAATGAGAGGTGACCCTTATAGTCTACTAGTCATGCTAGCTTGGAAATAAACAAATGATCTCGTGATTTTTTATTTCCTCTATGTACTTCTAATGAACTTGCTAATAAATTTTTTTAATCTTCAAGATCCAATTTGTACTTATAATTAATAGCATTAACTATTTTAATAATTTTAAATGTATTTCATGATTTGTCCTTAGACGTGACATTATAAATTATTTTTAAATATTTAATAGTGATTATGTTACTACAATATTTCCCCCCTCTACTTGCTTTCACTTAAGTCCAAGTTCTCTGTGTTGATCTATGTCTCTTTCAAATGCTTTAGTTTGTGTGAATATTTTTCCCCTTCATAATTTATGGAAATCATGAGAATGGAATAGTGGCATTATCACATGAAGTCATGTCGTTCTAGGCTTTTTTCCTCATTGTTACCCATTTCAAAACTTGTAGCAGAAGTGCAAGATCGAGACATGTGACATAGTTTCCCAAAGACAAGTTATCACATACTTTTTTTCTTTGGAATTTTGAACTGTATTCTTAATTGCCAAGTCTAACATATTAATATTATTATCAATTAAGAATCCAATATTATTCTAATATTTTGTAAAATGGACCATTATCTAAATATAGTCCTACCTAATACCCTCGTACTTGGGCAATGTATGCAGTATGCCCCCTATGGTATTTTTTTAGAGCCCATCTATGATCCTAGTCAATTAGAAGGCAATTTATTGCTAAGCCAATTTATTTGGGACACAAATCCTTGGTAAACAGAGAGGTGCTAGTGTTTCTCCTCCTACTAGACTTATGACTGTGTGGTTAGGGTACCGAGCCAATAATCACCATAATATGCTTGACAGTATAGACATCCTTTCCTCGGATATCCTCCATGGTGTAGGGTTCATATTAATAGTTTGATACATAGGTGATTAAAAATCATCTGAGCTATATTTTGTTTATAATGCCAAAACTTGTCATTATAATTAATAGGAAGAATGCCAAAGTCTTCACAAATCCTTTTTATCATTTTTGGGTGTCCATGTAGGTGACCCTGGGAAACCCATTGATGTAACATAAAGAGCATCAAGCAAATAGGACATAATACTCCCATTCTTCGATTTAGGGGAAAATTGTCATCATCACTTTAATCCTTCACCACGTTGACCATGTTATCGTAAATGGTTGCGTAATGAGGGAATTCCCCATGCAAAGTTGCTGAATCAAAATTTGTGTCCTTGTATCCCTGGTTTGTTCTAAATGAGAACACAGAGGGAGCTTGATTGATCCAAAAGGATCTATATTTCGCTCCAAAAATAAAGTCTTCAAATTGCAGGTTTATCAATGCCATGGTGAAGGGCTTGTCGGGACCTTTCCGACGCATTTTGCGGTTTGCAAAACGGAGCCCATATGCATGAGTTATGGCACTTGGAAGATCGCTTCGGGCAAACAAAAAAAATTGGGTTTTGTCGACAAGCGATGAGAGGTCAACAATCGACGAATGTCGACAAGTGGCGAATGAAAATATGACCATGTGGCTTGACACCAATTTAATATGATCCAATTTTGAATATTATGTAATTAATTAAATTTCATTCCAAAGTCCCTCGAAATTCCAAGACCCTCCAAACTTTCCACGTGACCCCACATTCTTCCACGTATATGCCACAAGACTCTCTGTTCATGCCACAAACATCCATGTATTTTTCCACAGTCCCCCCACATACTCTCCACACTCCACCACATTCCCACGAAATTAAAGGTAATGCCAAATACTTGGTATTATAAACCTCCAACTTCGTGGCATTTTAAAAACAATCTTACCTTTTCATTTCCCAAATGTGGGATATTAGATTTCATTGCCACCAAAAACGTTGGGATAAGACCAAAACCGTTGGAAGGGACTTGAACCTTGTTATTTGAGGTAAAAGTATAAGCTCCCAATCGATTGGGACGCTTGAGCAAACACTATAAATTGAGCTCGAGATTGTAATTGAAGTCAAGTTTTGGATGTGAATAGTGTTTCCAAGGCATGTAAAGAGTGTGGAGAGAAACGGAGAAGGATTTTGTGACTCAAATGAATTAATATGGTTTCGAGAGATTCTCTGAGATAGATTTGAAGGCCGTAAGACGAGTTTTGAAGTCTAATTAATATTGTAAAGCAATTTTGCTAAAATTAATAAGGAGCGATCCTCCATTGGAGCAGATCCAGAGATGTAGGCTTTACAGCGGAACTCTGTTATCAAATTGTGTGCAGTATTTTCTGTCGATTATTGTCTCTTATTTTGGTGCACTCTTAAAATTATGTCTATTTTGGATATTTATAAACCAATTTTAATTCCGTAATCAATTAAAATGTCGATTTTAAGTAAATCATTGAATTAAAGTTTCGATCCAACTGCAAGTGTGTTTTCTGCTGCTACAACACTTGTTTGATTACAATTACGGATCATTGATTCTGAGTGGGATCCACCATTATAATAGATTTATGGACTTGATAGTGGAATTTGTAGATGCAAGTGCCGAGGGAATAAAGATCTCTAGATATTCAATTTTCATTGGTATTATGTTTGAAAATGGATTTAAAATTGCTTTGAGACCATATAATAGTTGAGGCACCAAGCCAAGGTTAGTCATGGCAAAATCATGGGAATTAATTGCTTCCCAATGGTATGTGATGGCAAAATTTCCATTTGAATTTGATTTTGTGACCTGTGGCTTTATAGGTGATTTCCTTGAGAGACATCACTTTATTGCGTTTTATTAGAAGTTGAGTTAGCCCTCCTTTAATGTTAAATTATTACTTTCAATACTGATCCATGAATAAATTTCTGTGGTGTTATGGATCAACAGATACATCTTTGTATTAAAGGATTCAGATTAATATTTATAAAAACATCTTTTGATAGCCTTTATAAAATCATCCTCATATTAAGAAATATTAGAGAATACACACACACACACACACTCTCTCTCTCTCTCTCTCTCATTATTTTATGTTTTTTTATTTGATAAGTTTAAAAGACAGGTTTTAAAGGGTCCCATTCCCATTAGAACACTGAAATATATTCAATATAAAAATGAGCAAAACATACATATGGAAAATCCCCATGGGCTACCAAACATAAAAACTCAGCTTCAACTAGGAAGACATTAAACTAACAGGAAACTACCACCAAGCTTCAACAAAGATACGATAGCCAAAAAATCGATGAGAAAACTAGAAGGCAGGGGGTTAAGGGTAAGACTCATTCGATTTAGAGTATTCAACCAGTGCAGTGGTATCCACCTACTTGCTTTTATCTTTCTGGAGATGGCCTTGAGTTCTTTTACTGGGGTCCTGTGTAGAGTCTTCCACTTCATTGTTCCACCTCCTAATCGGTGTTTTGTTAATTAATTTATTGTGTTTTTTCTTGGCCAACCATGTTGTTCTATTGCACTCTTGTCATGTGTCCTTTTTGTTGAAAGTAGCTACTGAGAGGGGAGGGGGTGAATCAGTATACAACAATGCACATTCAATTTCAAAACCATTCCATCATTCATCAACTTGATCTAGCAACATAAACACGAAAACACATACATCCAAAGCATGAACAAGAGCATACATCACATCAATGCAACATTTACGTGGGAAACCCTCTTGGGGGATAAAACCTATTGAACCCTGCAAGATGGACTACAGTCCTGTAATGACAAGATTCAATTTAGACCAGCTGCAACTGATCAAGAAACTACCATCCCTTATTTTAGTGAGACTGCAATCCCACAAGGAGATACTACACCTGTCTAGCTGAGCTGCCACAACAATTAGACATTTAGCAAGTTTCACTTTGCAAGGAGGCTACAACCCCCTAGATGTTGAGCAGCCACAACAACACCTATGAACATCTCCATCTTTGAACTGATGTCTTCAACACTTGATGATGGACCTCTGATTATCACTCTTCACCTTCATCACTCTTTCACTTAACTCTCCCTGTTGGCCAACAACACATTACATACTTGAACCAACACACAAAGATTAATTAGGACACACTACATATCTCAACTAACACACTTTTCAACCCTTCACTCACACTCATTTTAACACACATTCTCAATGCATCCAAAGCCACCTTTTGGATCACTCTACACTTCTCAGCACCAACTCTGTCACCACATTAACAATATGACCAGATGGTCATACACATAGTCCACACTCTGATCTGCTTCTCAGATCAACCACTAAGCTCACATAGACATCGTCTATCCTTCACTCATCCTCAACCTGCAGGAGCACTATTCGGACATCAAAAATATGACATACAGGTCATACACAGTTCTCAATCTGATTTGCTCATCAACCCATCCACTGGGCACATTATCTCTCCTCTCTTCTTCGCTTCAATGCTCACACATCTCTCACCAGCTTTGCACACAATACACACTCTCAAACAACCTTTAGGGCTACTTGCTCAATTTGCTTCCTCTAGGCTCATTAGGTCCAATGACCTGTATATCCTCCTATACCAACTTAATCAGACAATCATGACTGATCCTCTTCACTCTCTGATGGTCTTCAATGATCTGTACCTTCTCTTTCAAAGGTTCTCTCTTTCGCTTGGCTTTACTCCTCTCACACAAGCCTTGCACTAGTCTATAAACCATTTCATTTGGTTTCACTATTTATAGAGCCTTCATGATTATCAACATCTTGGTCAGCCATTAGGCATGCTTTAACCCTTAAGGCATCTATCATATGAAGACACAACTCAATACAATCTTCATAGGTCGGCCATAGCATCTATGGGTCACTCTTAAGCAACTACACCTTTCAATTAGACCCTTGTAGCTCTTATAGGTCTCATGGAGACCTATTTACCCATTTAACACATTATCAAGCAAAACAAAAACACATGACCACTTTCAAATACATGGGTCCACTCCTTATGTCCCATTCGACATCCTTAAATGATTATAGTCATCGTTACTCACCTCTGCATATGCTCAATCAACTCAAACAATGACCTGGTGCACAGGAACATTATGAACGAACACACAGTCAACTTCTTAAGCATTGTTCATATTCAAGATAGATTGATCACACCTCCAAAATCCATATATATGATCCTCATGGAGTCTACAACACTCTCCAATAGCTAAGTCATCATGAAACATCGAAACAACGTCAACACAAGCTCAATTATCCTTCTCGGGTCACTTACAGTCCATGGTCAAACACAGTCAACTTTGGAGCTTCATAACTTTGACTGTACACACTTTCAAACCTTCAAATCTATATTGCCAGATACACCTTGGAGTCTTTTACAAATTCGAGTTTTACACCATCAAAAAATTCTACCTGGATAAAAAAATATGACCCAAAAACTAGACACTGGGCTTTCTTTTGTTAAATTCGAATATTTGAATTCAAACAGTCACAGTTAAAATTTGAACACCTTACCATTATTTCCTGGCCTCACTGCTTAGATTAATCACACACCATCAATCTTATTGTAAGGATCTAGATATTTAACAATGCTAAATAGCTGTCAGTTTGATCACATTGACTCAATACACACCATTGATCTTTATTTGTACGAACACTCACTCGCCATTAGATCTTAGAAGAACCCTGATCTTTACCTTAGATGTACATTAAACTTTGAACACTTGTCACCATCTCACTGCATCTTGACATCTTGGAATAAACACGTTCTATTGATCTTTTTGTAAGGAGCTCGAACTTTACCATTTTAAGCATCAAACACTTTGACTCATTTGACTTGCTGTGCACCGTAGATGTTCACTGTACGATCGCTCATGAACCGTTGGATCCTGTAATGTTCCCTTCTAGCTAGACATTGTACTTTCAACATGATTAGCCTATTAGTGGCCCTCGTAGGCTAATACGACATGGTTAGAGGGATCTTCTTCGCAGTTACCCAAATGGCAGTTGGTTTCGTTGGGGAAGTTTCGACATATTCTGGAGGTTTTTTAATGATTTATTAGAATATTTCTATTTTTAGAATCCTCATGTTACAAAATGATGTTATATTTGTACTTTATATTATAATTCATTATTTTATATTAAAGTGCAAATATAATATATTAAAAGGAAAAAATAATAATAAAATATTATGATGTTTCTAGAAGCTTCCCAAATGAAAGAAAGAAAAAAAAGTATAAAGGGAGGTGTGGGCTGCCATTATGAATCATCTTGATTTGATGTTGTCTTTGTTGTGGTATGCTTGTGGAGCCTAGAGTTTTCTGCAGTGAATCAATTTGTCTTTGGGAACGATAACTCCCATTGATAGCATAACTGAGGGAGTGAAATATCTCTTGAAGGGTTGCATTTTGGAGGTGATATTTCAGTCATCTCAATTGGAGCAAAATTTGTGGCCATTGGCCAATTTTGGAGAAATCGATTTGGTGAATTTGTGGAGGTTGCATAGCTATCTTTTGGTGTTGGTTTCTATATAGCTTGGCATCGATTTTCCTTGGTTAAGAGAGCAGATTGCATTGTAGAGAAATTTGATATAAAAATATGATATAAAAGTCAGATATTTACAGTCAAGGAAGGACGCTATTAGGAGATACGTTTTTGCTTGTGGGGGTTCCAGTTTGCATCGATTCTTTGCTTGGTTTGGCGCGCCCACTTCCTTGGAGCATGGAGATGATATTAGATGCTTGAGACAACGCATATTCATTGCATATTATTTTAAATTTGAGATTAGACTAGAACAGGGGCGGCTAGCTTGGAAAATTCGATTTGGCTTGGGAGATCATCCTTTCACTTGGAAATTGCTTGCTCCTTCATCTATTCTCAAGGGTGCCTCAATCCAACCAAGTTTCATTGCATACAATTCATCCTTTAGTATAGTTTATATTTGCAGCTGTAGGTGTGCATCTTTCATACCAACGTACCATATAATTGTAATTCTTGTTTATGCCAAGAGTCTTGGCTAGTCTAGTGGAGCATTGTATCAAATCATCAATACAAATAAGAATCACAAGTTGCTGGTCATTTATAGTTATCTTTTGAGCATTTGAATTGAGATAGTAGGTTGCATACCAACTGTTCGACTAAATGTCCATTGGCTGTAGGTGATTAGTTTGCTTTGTGAATTCATCTAATTGCATAAAAAAGAACAAAAAAAGAAGTCATTCTTGCATCAGAACTTAGCATTGTCATTCTTGCATTGTTCTATAAACACTTGAAGCTTTAATCCATCGTCATTCAAACAAATCATCAAACTGTGACAAAAACCAGCAAGAATCACTTTGCATACAAAGTGTTTGAAATAATTACAAGGCAGCAAATTGAGACAATTAAGGGCATATTGGGCAAGGATTGTTACAGATCTGCGTTTGGTCCTGATCTTTAATTTCGTGCAAAATAGACTAAGTATGGGGACCATTGCTATCTGCTTGGAAGACCAACTTTGCACAGGGATATCTTTTGCCTCACTCCATTTCATGTTCTCAAATTTGAATCATATAAATTAGGCATAATACTGAACAAACCCATATGACCATTTCTTCCTGAAACCTTCTCGCGTGCAAGATATGCTATTACAAAACTGCTCACTCGACTCATTCTTGAACTTTAAAAATAACTAAGTTGAGCTTAGATTCATTTCACGCCGTCGATCTTCGATGCGATGAAACGCGAATTGTTAGATCTACGTTTGCAAATTGACCAATTGTTGGAACTTAGTGCACTTTTGTCTGAGAGACCAACTTTGCACTTTAATAACTTTGGTTGCACTTAGTCGCATGATCTGAAACTTGAACCATGTGATCTCTTCACATAGGAGAATGCATCCATATATCGAGTAGCCCCTGGAACCCTCACATGTGTGAGATATGACATCATCAATATGCCTACTTAGCTTTTCTTGCCACATGCAAATTTGGCTAAGTATGAGAAAACACTGTCAAACTGCCTAGGAGCCCAACTTTGCACTTGCATATATTTTATCATGCTTAGTCACATGATCTGAGATTTAGTGCATAAGATCTTCTCTCATAGGAGAATTCATCCGTATAACAAGTTGCTCCTAAAACTCTCGTGCGTGCGAGAAATAACGCCATTAATCTGCTCACTCAAATTTTTCTGCCAAAGAGCCAACTATGCCTAGAACTGCCTGGAAGGTCAACTCTGCACATGCATATCTTTTGATGCACTTCATTGCATGACTTGAAACATAGCGCATAGCAACTAGGCACAAAACTTAACAAACCCATATGATCAACTCATTTTGAAACTGCCACACGCGCGAAATATGATTACATCAAATTGGCTACTCAGATTTTCTACCACTGGACCCAAAAAGTCTAGATGAAAATTATGGCTACCAGATGAATTACACTTATGCACACAAGCTCTCTAATCATCTTTGACCTCTGATAGAACCTATTGCATATGCTTAATACTTCAGACTCATCCCTAATGATCTCTAATCAGACAAACTCTGAAGATCAACCAAGCCTACTTCAAGCATACTAGGACAAGCACATTGCACACTTTGTCATTCTCACTTAGACTATCAAGGCACTTCATCCACTCACCTGGATACCTCCATGACATCAACATGACATCATTGATAAATCTCTAACAATCTTCCCCTTTGTCATTGATGTCAACACCCATCATATAGCAATATACAGCTCACCTTCCTTCTCTCTCTTCAAGCACTTTCACAATAGGAACTTTCTTCCTCTTTGACACAATGACAAAGTGGGCACCAATTGATCCTAATGACCTGAAAAGACTACCAACAGGGGAAGACCATCTTAGAAAGATAGTAAAAACTCCCCCTTACCTTGAGCCTACCTCTTCTTGTCTTGACAACTTTCTCTTGCTCCATGCCAACACTCTCTTCAACCAAGCACTGCAACCAATGAAGAAAGAACACATAAAAGTAGTAAAATCTGATGGAACTCACTAAGAAACATTTGAGAGGGATTCCCCTTAATATTTCTGAGCATTTGCACCTCTTGAGCATCTTTAGATCTCCACACACCATGAAGAACCACCATACAAGCTTACTAGCCTTCTCTCTCAAACCACCTCAATGACCACTAACAGAACTTCATGCCACTCACCAAATAGAAAACATGCTTTAAATCAATCCTGATAACTCACCGTGAAATACTTTGCCTTGTTCTTTTGGGGAAACTGAACAAAAAACACTCTTCTTCTCACTAGCCCTGTCTAGTCTCCTTGTAGTCCTACCCGGAACTTGCAGAGCCCACAACTTTTGGTAGACACACCATCAAGACCTCAAACTTCATATCTAGAGCACTCTCATATGCCCTCTCAATCACACCAACTTGCATCACCTATCTCATCCTCTGCAACATACTTCCTTCACAAACCTACTAGCTAATTAGGCCTCCATTTTGACAAAAAAATGAATAACTTGAAATCCACAAACCTTCAGATCTCTGTGAAGCTTGATTTGACAACACATTTGGCCTATTCAACCTATTAAGAAGCCTCAGATCTCAACTCATAAGGCAAACCACTTTTCTAGTAGAGCCCAAAACCCTAGAATCTTAAAACAAACCAGGTCAAAAAACCTCCTTCTAGTCAACGCCCTCCTCTGAAACTTCTTGCATGCCTGGAGACAAGCATCACACAGTTTTGGACCAAAATTTGAGCCTCCATACCTTTGGGAACTTTGACTTCCTATAATCCATTTTAGGCCTGCTTGCCCTTAAGCCAAAACAGATAATCGAGAGCACTCAAAAATCTTCAATTGGCACAAACAGGATCATCAAGACACAAAACTACCTGGAACACATCACAAAGAAGTGTACAGACCTTTATGAGCATCAAACTCTTCTTGACATTACATCAATCTCATTAGGCTACCTGGAAACACCCATTGACCCTACAGACACTTCTTATCACAACACTCCATCTTGACATGCACCAATATGAAATTGAACTTATCTGATCTTTGGACCTGACAAACTGCTCACAAAGCTTAGAAAGCTCCCTCTTGACTCTGGACTGATTGACCTTTTTGATCCTGAACTAACCCTTAGACCACCCTTGGACCCCCTTGGGACCACTTGACAAACCTCAAACACCAAACCTAAGGCAAAATGACTAAACTTTGACCATTCTACCCTTTAACCTATTGACCGCTAATGGTCGACCCCTAACCACCGACGACCATCCTTTAACCGCCTTAAGGGTTAACTCCAGCTAACTACAACTTGCTTTTTTATATTTAACTTATTTGACCTATGTGCGAAATCAATGCTTGCTAAAGATAAATGTAAACGACTTGTTAAGACCTTGTTGAACTTATTGTTTCACCTTTCCTTTCCTTCTATAAAAGGAGAAGAGGAGGAGGTGAAAAGTGATCCAAAATCAAGAGCAATCAAGCATTAGAGCTTCTTGTATCAAAACTCCTTTTGCAAGTATTCTTCTAGCAACCAAGTCAGAGATCTGAGGTGCTGTCATTCATCAGTCACAACCAAGACACCGACACTCTACCGAAATTGCTCTAGACTCCACCAAGTTTTTCAACCAACTACCTCCACATTCTTCAAGCCAACAAGCGAAGTATCTGTCTTTTATCAGATTCAATAATTAGTCTCTGTTTTTATCTTCCATTCCAGCTCTTGGAATCACTCAGTGACCTTCCTAACTAGACCTACTCTTACCTAGATCAACACCCACAGTAACTGCTGATGGTCACCTTAACCACTGACGGTGTTACCCAACCACCAACGGTCACTGTGTGACAATTCCAACAAGCTATTTTCACCTATCAAACCCCAACAAAATCCCACTTTCTTCCCTTCTGTTTGATCACAAAACATCACCCTATTTTCTGAACCATACACGATTTATTTGGCATTAATATTCAATCGTTTATTGCTATAATTAGTCAAATTCATCTCTTTCAAGCACTTTTTGTATTTGATTTCAATATCTTCTGTTATTTATGCAAGCAATTTATTTTTCGTTTTTAGAACTTGATTGTTTAAAAGTGTGGATTGATAGCCTCCAAGGAAGCTCGTGCTTCTTGGATCTAGCTTGCTAGGCAGTCCACCCTATTATTTAACTAATCAACCATCTCTTTAGTGCTTTATTATCTGCAGGTCATTCCTTCCAAGCCAAAGAGGAGTATCTACAACCGTTTGGATCACGGAGCGCAAACCAAACCTAGGTTCTACTAACTTCACCCTTCTTTCAAGTTTTACAACTTTCTTCTAAGGAAATAAAGGAAAATTTACGTGGAACATTCTGGCATGCCCGGTGGGACCCTTGAGTTTTTTTCCTCAGGTTCATAGTTGCATCTAGGTGCTTCTTCTTGTTTTTTGCTCATACATTGAAATTAAAATTTCATTTTGGGCTTAAAATTGATTGCATACATTATTTGCTTGTTTATTTTGGCTCACATAACTTAATTAATCAAGTGAATTAATCGTAGCTTCACTCTTATCACACACATAAGACCAAACCACTTACACTTAATCAAGCATAAAAACATTGACATAAGACCTGACTGGGATTTCATCACCTAACGGTCACCTTTCCCGGCTATCCTACTTGGATTTCATCACCAAGGGGAGAACCAACTCAGTTCGTTGACTGAGTATAATCTCTGGTAATCGGTATATCTTGGCTAAGCACCCGACACTTTTATCGCTACGGTGTGTGAAGTGAGGGGGTAGGCCCCAATATCAAGCCACGTACTAATTTTCAATACAGATCCCTTTGAGAGCCTAAACACAATCTGAAATCAACCATAGACTTCTTTTCTAGTACCCATTCTACAAGCCAAGTTGAGTCATATGATTCTTAAAGCTTAAGGCATAAGCCACAAAAGAAACTAAAAAGAACCCTATGATTTAATGTGCTTTAGTATGTGTTTTGTTTCCTTGATTTTTTCTTGTCTTCTCTTTGTTTGAGTTGTGAGATTGCTTGTATGTTCCTCTTTTCCTTATCTGCATGGTTTTAACTAGGCAACAACTAAGAAACCAAACAAATCAGGATCCACCTCCTAATCATCCATATTCCGGTTCTCCCTCATCCATAGAGTACATCTTAGATGCAGAGAATTCTCCCCATCCTTCTGGAAGTCCTACCATCCTTCGGACGGTTGCCCAAGGTGATGCGGATTTCACCACCTTTCTAGATAACAACCTCATAACCTTCCAACATTACCTTAACACCATATCTCACCGTACCCTTGTTTTGGTTCCGCTTGTTGACCCGCCCTATGGCATGCCATCCCACCTTATGGGCAACACTTCTATTGCCACCATTTACACTCATCCCTTGGTCACCCAAACATCCTTTTCTACCAACAATCCCACCAATACCACCATCCAAAACCAACCCACCCAACCAACCAACACCTAAACAAATTCTACCCCAACTAACAACCCTTCTAGTATATGAACAACCCAACCTTTTGGTATTTCTACTCCACTTACCGTGGGAGTACCCTCTACTAGTATCACCACAATTCCTCTTGTTCCCAATCCAACCACCTCCACTCCATTCCAAAGCTTGGTGGTTCCCATGCCTTCTACCCTTCCACACATTAGTACTAAAGTTACCACTTATCCTCTATCTACCAACCCAACCATACCTCCAACCCAACCTACGTCAATCCCCCAACATATGCTCATTGCACAGAACACGAGCTACGTCCCTAACTCACAAGGGTATGTACCTCTACCTTCCACCCAACCACCTATCTCCATGTATTCATATGTAGTGTCATCCCAACGACCCATGTCCACATACCAATATGTGGCAGCTTCTCAACCCCCACTAGCTATCTGTGTGTCACACCTACCCAAACCCAACATAATCTAGCCTACAACTACGGGGGTGCACAACCACAAATGGACCTTGTTAAAATGTTAATGGAAAAAATAACTACTTTGGAGTCATCTATCTCCGGTGCCCATAACCTCTTCGCTTACAACCAAATATGCAATGAACCAATTCACCCATCCGTCCCCATTCGACCTTATCCTCCTCAATGGGAACTCTCGAAATTTTCAAAATTTCAGAGCAAGAAAGACCCTCAACAACATCTGAGAGCATTTAGTCATTCCTTCTATTTGATCGCCTATGATGATGCTCTCCTCCGTATTTTTCCCATGTCTCTGTCAGGTCTGACACTAGATTGGTATAGTGCTATAATAAAGCACTCCCTTTTTTTCTTTTCCCCAACTAACTCAGACTTTCTTAGATCACTTTTCCATAAACATCTCTAAGAAAGTTTCCATCATTGATCTCTACTCCATTCGGCAATTTGACGATGAGTCCATAGCCGACTTCGTAGCCCGTTGGAGAAGCTTGATAAATCAACTCTCTTTCTCTTTGCCCCCACCCGAGCTAATTGAACTCTTTTCTCGAGCTTGTGCCAAACACATCTCCTCTACTTTATGGGTTTAGAGCTTCAGGACCTTTGACGAGGCTTTCACCATGGCATGAAAATTAAAGAACAAAGCCATTGATGAGGGGAAGTTAAAATTGAGAAACAAGAATACAACCTTCAAATCAAATGAGACTCCCTCCAAACCTAACAATCAAATCAACACTAACTCCAAAAACAAAGGAACCGCGAATGCGGTTGTTCTTAAAACCGCTCCTCCACCCGTTGTTAACCAACCCAACTCCTCCAATTCCTCTAATCAGAACACTAGAAACCCAAACCGCAACAACCAAAAGTAATTTACTCCACTAGGGGAGTCATACACTTTGGTCCTAGAGAAGTTGTTGAAAGCAAACATCATGCAACTCCTGTCGATCAAACCTCCACAACAATTCAATTCCTCTCATCCTGTACCTAGTTGGTATAAGGAGAACGAATTGTGTGCCTTTCACTGTGTCATTAAACATGATGTTAGTAGGTGTAATACCTTCAAGAACATTGTCCAAAATCTCATCGACAAGGAGGAACTTATGTTGGATAACCCCAACGCACCCCCAAATCAATCACTTGACATCTTTAGACAGCCATTTCCCAACCATGCCCCTTCTGCAAACAATGAAACCAATAGAGTAGAACCCTCTCACCACCACAAAGTCCATACCATTAATGCAGTCCTTAGTCAACTCATTGCTGAGGGAACCATTGAAGAAACCACCTTTCCTGCCCCTCCACTTATTGAGGTAGTGGAGTCACTCTCCATTCTTTTAGAAAACGAGACCAAGTATATAACCCCTCTACTTTCTCCACTCATTGAGGCATTTGAGCCGCTAACCTCTCCTTTAGAAGACATACCAAAAGAGGTGGCCATTACCACCATATCCTTCTCCGTCATACAACAATCCACTCTTCCTTTGTAAAGCATCCCTAAGGAAGAGATCACTCTACCTACCTCTCCCATAGGAGACTAATCTTCCCAAAACTTGGAGCCTTTGATTGAGGAAAAGGACGAGCTAACCACTTCTCTCTCTCCACCCATGGGTCTGACCTTTGAACTCAGTATCGAAGGGATCAAACCTGTCTATAAGCCCTTCTCTAGATTGGTTCAAAACTTGGAGTTCTTATCCCAACCCAACGCAGATCGTGCCACATTTTGGCACCGTCTCAGGGTTTCTTCCCCAACCAAGCAAGAGCCTCCAACTACGCCACTGTTATCCCAACCTCCCATCCTCACTATCGAACCCACTATCACCACAATCGAGCCATTAGAAACCTCTACCAATCAAACCATAACCGAATCATCCGAATTGACTCCACCGAAAATAACTGCGCCACCTTCTACCATTCCAACCAAGCCCACCAAAACCCTCGGCATACTCCCTATTCAGAACCTTACTCACTCATTGAAATTGGAATTAATTCCACCAAACCTATCAAAGAAACTCCAAACCAAAACTCTGCCCCCCCTTTCCACTTTGCCTTTTATTTTGGGACCTCATCGTTCTACCTTAGTGAGGAAACCAACCTTCCTAGACAAGACCCAAATCCAGCCATCACTTTTAGTTACACCATCACTCCTACTTTCATCTTCACCTATTTTTACCAAACCTTCTATAACCAAATCGCCTACTTCTCAGGCATCTACCCCAACACCTTTCACCCCCAAGCAATCCATACCAAAACCATCCACCAAGAATGCTCCTTCACCCAAATATCTTATCATCAAACCCATTCCTAAAAGGGCTTCCACCTCAACTACTAAACCTAAGACCTCCACGCCTTTGACACCTTTGCCTGAGTCTTACTCAACCATCCTGTAGAGGTTGTTGCAAGCATCTTGTTTAACCTTGCTACCTATCAGACCATTTGACCCACATAGCCCTAAACCATCCTGGTATAATGACAAATTAATATGCTCATATCATAGGACACTTGGGCATGATACAGAGAACTGTAAAGCTCTCCAAGTATTAGCCCATCAACTGTATCACGAGGATGAATTATTGTCAGACAAACCTCTCACGAGCCCACCACTAACCCAAGCACCAAGAGTTATCAACCAAAACCTACCTACTCCCCCACTCTCATCTTTAGAGCGAAGCAGAACCAAAGCAATCCTCTACCCTAATCCTTCCCCAAATCTATACCATCCATGTGGTCACACGATCACAAACCCAACGAAAGGATAAGGGAAAAGCAAAGGCGTCCATTCCATGGACATATCCCTCTTCTACCACCCAATCACCCAACCAACACCAAACACCTTTACCTTTAACGAAACCCAAGGTGTCCATCTTGGGTCCCTCCCAATCTAACCCTTCTGAATCAATCCAATGAGTAGTTCTAAAATAGCTTCACCAAACACTGGTGAAGATAAGTTTGTATGAACTAATCAATACCTCGCCCCATCACTGCCAAGCAATGATAGAGGTTTTGCAATTCATAGAGGTCCAACTAGAAGACCCACAACCTCTAGCAGCCTTTGTTAGAGCTCTTCAACTTTCCAACCTTGTTACCTTCAAGGATTCAAAGATACCCTCCATCCACCCAAATGATCTAGATCCTCCCCTCTTCATTACTGCGTACATCAACCAAACTCGCATCAAGAGGGTTATGATTGATGGGGGAGCTAACATCAACATTATCTCCTCCCACGCATAGAACCAACTCAAATTACCCGATAACATTATGTCAGAAACCTCAGTGGTGCTTCGGTCATTCAATGATACCATGATCACAACTTTAGGCATTGTGGTCCTTCATATTTGCTTAGGACCTCGCATACTTCTTGAGCTCTTCTACGTAGTAGGTGAATTTTAGTACAATGTTTTATTGGGATGCCCTTGGATTCTTTCCATGGGCTATGTGCCATCCACCCTGCACCGATGCATCAAATTTGAACATGAAGGTCAAGTTGTTATCATACAAGCTGACTAGAGTGCTTTTACATCATGTAACATGACGTACTGACCCAATGACATTCTCCTTCCTCCATCTAACAGGCCTTCATCAGTTAAAGACGAAGCCCCATTTTCTTCTACCAACAAAGCATCCACTAGTTCATCCGTCCCTTCCACCCAAATCCCCATAGCGGACCTTTTGGAATCAACTTTTGAGCATCTTTCGTTGGGGGAGTATCACCTTTTGGCACTAGACACTTTCCCTACTCCTCAAGAGTATGGGAATCTCGACCAACAACCTAGTTATGACCCCAATATTGGAGTCATTGTTCCTTTCAGGCCCTCAACTTGTCAAACTAATTTCGTCTATGGGGGACTTGATAAGCCCCTTGACACTTCAGCCACCTCTTTTTCAACTCGACCATTCACCTCCAGTTTCTTCTGTCTAGATAAACTAGAGTTTTGCCAAGACATATCTTTATAGGTGTGCTTGGAAGGGATTTGGTCTAGGTTGATGTGAACATGGGCCGCATGAGTTGTTTACAATCAAAACCCGAAAACCTCACGAAAAACATGGCCTCGGTTTCACACCACCTAAAAAGCAAACCACATCGCCTCTCGTCACCATTGTTGAGGAAGACATCCTTTTTTCACCAACCCCTTCTCTATCGACAACTGAGTATTCTAACATCATCCCCTCTAACTTTTGTTTTTCATCAACATGATCAACGTCAGACCCCTGACTTATCAAAAGGATGGGGCAACCGTGACTATTCCTCTAGCCCATCCTGAGATGGTTGGGGACGACTCTCCTACCATTAATACCGTTCGGTGTCAGGATGACGATTCTATTCTCACCTATCTTGGTGTAGAAAACTCTTCTATCCACAAATCTCTTCCTCGTGAGACTTCAACCATGTTGAATGAATCCACCACGGATATCAACTTGAGCAATCTGGATAACCCGTGCATTGTCAAAATCAGCCAATTGCTAAATTTTGAAGAACTCTGAGACTTCCCCTCCTTCCTATGAGACCGCAATTTAGCATTTGCTTGGTCTTACAACGACATGCCGAGAATCAACCCCTCCATCGCTACCCACAACATAGTTACCAACCGCGAGGCCAAACCTGTTAGGCAAAAACTTCGACGAATGCATCTTCGCATAACCCTTCTCATCAAAGAAGAGCTTCAACGTCTCCTATCCATCAATTTCATCCAACCTATTGATTATCTCTAACGGGTCTCGAATGTTGTACTTGTCACCAAAGCCACAGGGGGACTTCACATTTGTGTGGACTTTCGTGCCCTCAACCTTGCTTGTATAAATGATGACTTTTCTTTGGCAAGCATTGACCAACTTGATCTTATAATCGACCACGAGATGTTATCTCTTATGGATGGATTCTCAGGTTACAATCAGATCTTAATTGCCCCTCAAGACCAACACAAAACCTCTTATATCACCCCATGGGGAACTTTCTGCTATAGGGTCATGCCTTTTGGACTAAAGAACACTGGTGCAACCTACCAATGCGCTATGACCTACATCTTCCATGACTTTATTCAAAAAATCATAGAAGACTTTGTCGATGACCTTCTTGGAAAATCCAAATATTGTAAAGATTATTTGGCCATTCTTAAGATTATCTTTGAGCGACTCATCCATTACCATGTTTGCCTTAACCCCAAGAAGTGTATTTTTGGGGTCTTGTTAGACAAGCTCCTTGGTTTTATCGTCTCCTTCGGGTTGATCCCGCTAAAATCAAAGCAATCATCGACATGCCTCCTACCGACCTCAAACAACTCCACAACTTGTAGGAGAAGCTCTAATCTATTCGTCGCTTTATCTCTCAGCTCTCGGATTGATGCCAACCTTTACACCGCCTTCTGAAGAAGGATGTATCTTTTAAATGGAATGACTGTCAACTGTCTCCACCTGTCTTCATTCCTCCTAAGGAAGATCAACCTTTTTACTTTTATATCTCCACCACCGACCACTCTTAGGGGTAATGCTGACTCATCAGGATGAGTAGCATAAAGAGCTTCAACCGTCTCTTTAGTGCTTTCTTATCTGCAGGGCATTCCTCCCAAGCCAAAGAGGAGTATCTACAACCATCTGGATCACGGAGCAAAAACCAAATCTAGGTTCTACTAACCTCACCCTTCTTTCAAGTTTTACAACTTTATTTTAAGTAAATAAAATTTACATGAAACATTTTGGCATCCCTGGTTAAAAATTTACATGAAATATTTTTGGGTTAAAGAGCAAGCCGTCTACTACATTAGCCATACGCTTGTAGCGTACGAGACTTAGTACACTCATACCGAGAAACTTTGCCTAGCCTTGGTCTTCGTGGCCACCAAACTTCACCACTACCTTCTCAACCACAAGACCTATGTCATAACCAATACCGACTCACTCAAGTATATGCACTCTAAGCCATACCAAAACCAACGTATGGCCAAGTGGCTCATGCTTTTAGTTGAGTTTGACCTTGAGTTCCTTTAGCAGAAGTCAATTAAAGGCCAAGTCATTGCTAACCAATTGGCCGAAACACCATTAGCAGACAACCGACCTCTTCCTCTTCAGTTTCCAGATGAGTCCATTGCAACCCTCTCTTAAGTAGACTTCACCTATCAAGTGACCATGTTCTTCGATGGATCAAAGTGTCAACGTGGTGGGGGAGCTGACATCATCCTTATCCCTCTTCACGATGAACTTCTCCATTTATCCTTCAATCTAGATTTCAAATGTACCAACAATATGGTTGAGTATAAAGCCCTAGTGATAGGTCTCCAAACTGCATTAGCCTTGGGAGTCAAAACGATCAACATTTTTGATGACTTTCAACTCATGGTCAATCAAATCAATGGCTCTTATCAATGCAAGAATGATATTTTTCAATAGCACAAATAATTAGCTGACGTACTCTCAGCATCATTTGAACACTATCGTATCCAAACCACTTCGCGATCTACCAACAAGTCTGATGATACAATGGCTTTTCTTGCTTCCCAGATCCTGTCTACATCCTTTGATTCTAAGTTATCTATCATTATCTATCGACTTACCCAACCCTCTTATGTCAAATCAGACTCTCCCACCATCTTTCCCAACCGGACCATTGGTATCAACAGAGCTTCGACTATCTCAACCTTGCTATCATTCCTTCCTGTCTTTCCAAGAATGCTCAAAGAGCGTTTATTCAGAGCACCTCACGTTATACCATATTGGAGGGAATTATTTATAAACGCGACTTTGATGGTCTCCTCTTTCGTTCCTTGCGTAATCATGAAGCCTCTCATGCTATTAGGGAAACACATGATGGGATATGTGGGGTACACTTTAGTGGCTAGTTGTCGTTAAATGCATCCTTCGCCTTAGCTATTATTGGCCCACCCTTAACCATGATTGCTGTGATTATGTGAAAAAATGTGTCAAATATCAACAACAGCTAATTTACATCATGCACCGAGCCATAGTCTCCAAGATCCAATGATTTTTGGCCCTTCTCGCAATGGGGTCTGGATCTCATTGGAGAAATTAACCCCCATTCTTCACAGTGACATCATTTTATCATCACTGCGACCTAATATTTTACCAAATGGGTAGAGGCTATTCCTCTTGTCTCAACCAACGCTGAAAACATTGTCGACTTTATCAACCATTACATCATCTGTCATTTCGGTGTCTCTCATAAAATTATCACTGAGAATGGCAAATCTTTCAAAAACAAACAAGTCCAAGGTCTTTGTGATGCGTTTGGTATCAAGTTAAGTTTCTCATCGCCCTATCGTCCACAAGGCAATGGATAGGTGGAAGTCTCTAACAAAACTCTCAATAACATGCTAACTAAAATGGTTAATTCATCTGGTTGGGATTGACACACATCCCCTTCGCCTTATGGGCCTATCGTACTAACATTCGAACCTCTACAGGTGCTACCCCTTTCTCTCTAGTTTTTGGAACATAGGTCATCTTGCCCCTCGAAGTCCAAATTCTTTCTCTTCACATATCCCTGCAAGATCTCATTTCTAAGAGCGATTATCGTCAAGAACATTTAGCCCAACTTGAGCTACTTGATGAATGTCATTTAGCTTCGCTCACTCATCTTCGTGTCTATCAAGAACGCATCAAGTGCGCTTATAACAAACACTTTAAAATGCGAGAATTCAATATCGGACCTCGTCTTAAAGGAAAATCGACATGTAACCAATATGGAGAAAAGCAAGTAGGGCAAGTTTGCTTTCAATTGGCTTGGACCTTATATCATAACGCTCAAGTATGGATCAAGAGCTTACTGGTTGTCCTTCCTTGAAGAGAAACCAGAACATAAGCCTGTCAATGCTTCACATTTGCATCTTTTCTTTTGTTAAACGGGATTGAACTCACCTTTTTGTCGAACTTAAGCTCATCCCTTGTTTTCACCCACATTCATCTCCTTTTAAGGACAACTGATTACAACTACATCATGTGATTATCCATTATAGTCTTCGTCTAATCTTGAACATGGGTGCCATGACTCTATCCATGGCATGATCCTCATGGTACTTTCCATCCCCTTATAAACAGATTCCCATGGTCATTGTCACTTAAACATCTTTTACACCTCGTCAACCTTTTAGTTTTTTCCTTCATAAAAGGTGAACCTTTAAGCCTATATAAGCAAGTCCATAACATCAAAAGCAAAAATCAAAAGAAAAATAAAAAAAACTCATATGGGTCAGTCTCTAGCATTCACAGATTGCTCCCTCAAAGGACAGATGCCAAAAACATATCAAAATTGCTCAATATAAGGTAAACTACTCCCTTGAAGGGCAGCTATCAAAAGGTTTTAAACGAAGCTCACAAAACCTAGACCACTCCCTTGAAGGATGGCTAAGTAAAGCATTGGTCAAAGTGTAGCAATCTCTTGAAAGCTTCCCGCATTGATCAACTTCTCCTATCCCTCCAAGAAATAACAAAATAACAAAAGATCCATTATCAAAATCAGAAAATGCAAACTTAATTTTGGAAGTCGCAATTGTCTTTCATAAGTAGACTTCCTGCATTGATCAGTCTACACCTTATATGACATGGACTTGTTTATACTTGCTCTTTGGTGAACTACAGAAGAGGCAAGCTAGACTCCCGAGAGGGTTCCATTTTCATCCCCCTCCCCTTGATACACTCTATAAGCAAGGGATTTTGAGCTTACTTGACATTATGTGATCATGACACCTTTTTAACCAACTAACGAACGCTCTTGCGAAGCATTCGAAGGGTTTATGTTTATAAGCTGATCCAACTTCGGTTTGTTTTAGTCCTTGCCAAAGAAGAAGCATCGTGCCTTCTTATTCTCTCATACTGGTTGATACATTCATTCAGACGTTTGTCTTCTCTTTCTTTTCTCACATTTAGTTTCATTATCCAACCTACTCTGTGTTTTTAATATTACAACACTTTCATCAAAATAAATGCATTTAACCATGTGTTTTTACCTTATTCGTTTAAATGTTTTTAACCATAAGAACATTTTAATGAATTAAAAATCTCCCATAACAAACATCATATAGTGATAAATCACATCAACTAAACCATTTATCATATCTACCATGATTTCATCATACATCAAAAATAAATAAGTCATTCACACATATCCACCACATGTCTAAATCTAGATGAGGAAGCATATACTCATTAAATTTCAACATGAACATAATCATCACTGCCATCATAACATCCAATAATGAACATCACGTAACCATATCCTTAACATATTTCATCACATCATAAATTAAAATCATCATGAACCACGAATAATCAATATAATCACCATGAAATTATCGAATCCACAAACATCATCATCACATAACCATATCATAAACATCATCATCATCCTCTCATTTATCACATCCATATAACTATGATCCATAAACCATAACCATAACAATAATCACAAACATCATAGCCATGTCCAACAAATCATAAACATCATCATATCATAAACAACATCAATCAATATCAACATTGTCATGAACATAAATTAAAGAGCCATATCATCACATGCCTAGCTAGGTGAGTCCACATAAACTATCATGAACATAATCATATCACCATCATATCAGATCATAAAATAGCAACATGAACATCATAAGCAACAAACCATAAACAAGGATCATATCTATAAATCATGAGCTCATAATCAACATGATAATTGTGTATACAAATATGTACACATGTCTCAAAATATGTATACACCTCGCTACAACAGCTCACAGTTTGGTATCAAAACCATATGCCACATCAAAAACACAATGTATCATAACAAATCTAAGCCTCTGGAGCACCACTGCCTCTTGGAGCCTGCCCTCTTGCACCTGTCTGTCCACCTGCAGAAGTGATCCATTGACCTAGTGTCGCAAACCTAGCACCTCTAATGATCCCGACTCTGTACTCGCCCCATCGGGGCTCACCTGATAGGCATTTGAAAACTAAGGCCTCATAGTACTGGAGCTCCTCCACTGTCGCTACGTATCTCGCCATCGAGATAGGCCCTGGTGGTCCCACAGCCGTTGATACTCCTGCCTACCGAAGAGAATCTCTCCTGTGTAACCATGGATACCTGAGCTCTAACCTGATCTCTCTCTCCTGTAAGAGCGACCACTTGATCCTGTGCTGTTGCCAAGGATGCTTCTACTGTAGCTAGAGTTGTTTATGCCTGGTCTTTCTCAACGATCACTATCTGTATATCTAGACCACCAACTCCCACCTGCTGACCACTCCCATTTGGGTGAACATCCATGCCCTGCTAACCACCATCATCACCTCCAAAATCGGTTGCAGCATAGTGTCCCTGGTACCATGCAAGATAGGCATCTGCAACACCAGCATCATCCACATCAATCCTCACTGGTAAAAACTCTCGTTTAATGAACTCGTGAACTAGCTGTGGAGCAGGCAGTGGAAACTCTACATCCTTCCTCCTATACCTCGGGAACACCCTGGGTATATTCTGCACGTGGCTAAACTGTCTTCGTACCCTATCAAATGGAACGATCTCTATCTCATGATCTCGCACGCTGTAGATCCATTTGTATCTCTAAAGTGATAGAGTATGTCTCGCATAATGCATCCATTCTGAAAATCTGACATATGGTCTCCATATAACATCTCCCACGACCAAGGCATCCAATCGGTTCTTGTACCGGTCTATGTCGTGTGCCCCTCTTCTTGGACCTGAGAGGGCATAATCGCCTCTACACCTCATATATCCAACCTTGCAACCCATCTGAACAAAACCATCCCATGGTAGCCCCATAGGTCGCAACATCCGAATGTGCTCATAAGCCCAACAATGTAGAACAAAGCCGACACTGATCCCGTATCTCCTGTGAGCTTGGAATCCCCATAGCTTTCAGTAAATTTGAACTAATAAAACAGGAGCCCACGCAAACACTGTGCTACCCAACCACATCTCAACGAGCACCCCCAACAACAAGGGAATCTCCTACTACTAGAATCTAGCAACACATTACACGTGACTGCTATCATCATCATAGTGAGTAGTCGCCTTACGTCTCTATCCCTCTGGTATAACAATATATAGTGGAAACCTCTTGAGTGCCACCTTGCATACTCATGGTCCTCTCCATACAAGAGCTCCATCTACTCGTCTCTCTCCTCATCCTCAATGTGGTAGATCGGTTCACCCCGTATATGTAGCCCCACGATCTTGTGGATATCCTCAAACAAAATGGTCATCTTGCCTGTAGGAAATAAGGTGTTAGTGGCAAGATCCCATCTCTTGATGAGTACCACAAACATCGCCACATCCCAAGGTACGTGCTGGTAGTACTTCATACCTTCTAGGCCCACGTCTTCCATATGCTCCCAATCGGCGTTGCAAATCCCTCGCTGTACCTCGTCCAGTATCTGGGACACCCGGTATTTCATCTATATCTACTCCCGTGCCTACAAGGTTCGAAACTAATGCCTTAGTTCACCTAATCTGACATACTTTGCCTACAAATTTTACAACTTAACCCTACCTCCTAGTTTAACCTTCTCACCTTAATAACAATAACTACGCTTCATCTGACCTATACACAAGTAATGCCTTCAAATTCAACTATTTTACCTATCTTATCTACATCACTCACCTTACCTTCTGACCCTAAACCGTTAACTACTACCCTCAACCACTACCTAAAACATTCAACCAAAATCTTAACTTTAACCTTTAATCTACACTCCACAAACTAAACCCTTCACCTATAAAACCTTCACCTATAACCTTCACCAAAAACCTTCACTACCACCCTGTACTTATTCACCTAATCTACCCATTACTTACCTAATCACACTTACCAAGCAAATCATCACTCCTACCTTATTTTATCTCTCTGCAAAAACTTTAACCACATATCGACTACCAATAATCAAGGGTCAACTGATGAAGTTCCTTTTGGAATCGTCACCGATCACCCTTCGATTGTTGACGGTTGGGTGATCAACTGCCGGCGGTTGACACCTTGATCATTTGATGGTCACATATCGATCGTCGACGGTCAATAGTGACCGTCGATGGTCACTGTGTGTGACCGACGGTGACACCAACCTAACCCTACCACCCTAAACAAATAATAAAATCACTTACACGTATGTCTAATCTCTACTCTACCCTCCCCTATTTACCCTACCCTTCCAAATTTGAATCTAAACCACCAATTTCAATTCCAAAATCAAACAACTATTAAAACCCTAGCCCTAGGTCAACACCCACCCACAACCAAATAAGCAACAAACAATTTCAAATATACATTCATTTGCAAATTTGAATCTAAACTTCCAATTCAATGACAACACCTACCTCGTTCCTCGACCGCTGTCATGGAGGTACCTTCAGAACCACCGCGTGACCCCACACTCTTCATCGACCCCATTGCATCCTCAATCTACCCTCAATCAACTAAATAAACACCTAATCTCTTAACCACTCACTTCAACTAGCCAACCATCACCGTTTGTCTCGCCTGAGTTACAATACAAATCGAGGGTCAAAAAATCATAATGAAAGAATAAAACCCGCAGCGGTCTTTTTGTCTTCGCCCCTTTAGCACTGATGTATCACTATTGACGGTTAGGGTGACCATTGATGGTCGACCTTGATCGTCGACGGTCAAATAATTTAGGGTTTTTCCCTCCCACCCACAACTTTTCAAACAAATTTTTAACACAAAACCAATCCAACTACCTACCACTAGAGCTTACCTACTCCACCAAGCAATCGACAATGTCAAACCTCGAAATTGGCCATTTTGGCCCAACTAAAACATGTTTTGTGACGACCTTGTTTTGGTTCCTTTTGATCACACCGACTAAATTGCTATCTTGAACAAATTTAAACTTGCCCTACCTTTTGCGCACAACCAACCAATTGTGTTTTTCTAGGATCACTTCCTACCTTGGATACCTGCGACTATACTAACCTTGCCTAAGAGACTTGCGTTTATAAGTGCAACCCAATCACCACGCCTAAATGCAGTCACGTGGTCCACTTTTCACTTGTCTTTTTAGTGTTGACCTTATTTTTACCAACCATGGCAACCTAGTCAATGCGCGATCTTCGCTATCGCACTTAGTTGCACTTTATGCACATGTTTGCACTTCAATGCCCAACCTATCACCAACTTACCCACGCATCAAACCCACACTCGATTTTGTTTCACCTCATCAAATCGTAGTTTGAGGGGGAGCACCTCCTCCCATGCTCGGGGCAACCTAACCTTCGACCCACAATCCGTTTTTGTTTTGCAGCTTGCTAATACAAATTACATAACAAAAAGAGGCAAAATGTAGACACTAGAAAACCGCACATGATGGTTCTAGATGTTAAACTAACTCGTAGACCACCCTTGGACCCCCTAAGGACCACTTGACAAACCTCAAACGCCAAACCTAAGGTAAAATGACTAAACTTTGACCATTCTACCCTTTTAACCTATCGATCACTGATGGTCGACCCTAACCGCCGATGGTTAGGCCTAACCATCGACAATCGACCCCTAACTGTTGATGGTTAGGTCTAACCGTTGACAATCATCCTTTAATTGCTAACGGTCATCCTTTAACCGCCTTAAGGGTTAACTCCAACTAACTACAACTAGATTTTTTATATTTAGCTTATCTGATTTGTGTGCAAAATCAATGTAGGTTAAAGATAAATTTAGTTGACCTGATAAGACCTTGTTGAACTTATTGTTTCACCTCTCCTTTCCTTCTATAAAAAGAGAAGAGGAGGTGAAAAGGGATCCAGAATCAAGAGCAATCACGCATCAGAGCTTCTTGTATCAGAACTCCTTTTGCAGGTATTCTTCTAGCAACCAAGTCAAAAATTCGAGATGCTGTAATTCATCAGTCACAACCAAGACATCGACACTCTACCAAAATTGCTCTAGACTCCACTAACAAGTTTTTCAGCCAACTACCTCCACATTCTTCAGGTCAGCGAGCTAAGTATTTGTCTTTTATCAGATTCAATAATTAGTCTCTCTATTTTTATCTTCCATCCCACCTCCCGGAATTACTCAACAACCTTCCTAACTAGACCTACCTTTACCCAGATCAAGACCCACAGTAACTGCCGACGGTTACCCAATCGTCGACAGTCACCCTAACCGCCGACAGTCTTATCCAACCGTCGACGGTCATTGTGTGACAATTCCAACAAGCTATTTTCACCTATCAAACCCCAACCAAATCCCACTTTCTGCCCTTCTGCTTGATCACAAAACATCACCCTATTTTCTGAACCATACCCGATTTATTTGGCATTAATATTCAATCGTTTATTGCTATAATTAGTCAAATTCATCTCTTTCAAACACTTCTTGTATTTGATTTCAGTATCTTTTGTTATTTATGCAAGCAATTTGTCTTTCATTTTTATAACTTGATTGTTTAAAAGTGTGGATTGACAGCCTCCAAGGGAGCTCATGCTTCTTGAATCTAGTTTGCTAGGCAGTCCACCTTACTATCTAACTAATCAATTGTCTCTTTAGTGGTTTCTCATCTACAGGTCATTCCTCCCAAGCCAAATAGGAGTATCTACAACCGTCTGGATCACGGAGCGCAAACCAAATCCAAGTTCTATTAAAAAGTCACCCTTATTTCAAGTTTTAAAACTTTTTTCTAAGGAAATAAAGCAAAATTTACGTGAAACACTTAGAGAAAACACACTTACTTCCACACTTAGAAATCTCCATATCCTGCTTGTAGACCTTGCATACACAACTTCATTTTTCACCACTTTGACCAACTAGATCATCCTTCAAATCACTGGACTCCATGTCCTTTCATAATAAGGCAACACTTCTCATGACATTTTTTGTCCTGCAACGACAACCAAAGCTCAACTAGAATCCACTATGTTTCCTCTTGTTGACAAGTGTCTCCTTGAAGCGTAGACAAAGACAACCCCGTTGACATGGAGAGACTAAAAGTCCCAAAACTCTGGAGATTCCCATATCTCCATACCGTTTTCTGTATTGTAGTCCTGCCTCATTATTCAATTGATTTTGAATGGATACTTTGCTTTAGATTTGTCAACAAAAACATAAACTCTGGACTTCCTTCATTTTTTATCCTTTTTCCACCTTGGCAAACAATCCATCAAGACTTTTGGACTCAACAGGGTTAGTCTCCTTACTCTTTACTGCCTCAAATCTCCATACCATAGTTTGACTCTTCTTGTCTTCTACAACCATCTTACCTACTTGATCCTTGAGCTTATCCTGATTTGCAACATAGCCTTCTAGAGTAATTTTCTTATCATCCTTATGACTAGAAGAATTGGTAATGATTACCTTTGGTTTCCATACCTGAGTTTGTCCTTTCTCAAACCTTCTAAGAGCTCGATATCCTTTGACATACCTTGAAGACCTCTTAACCCCATTTGGACAGAATCTAGCAAGATGTCCACTCTTATGACAACTGAAACAAATAACATCATTCATATCTTTTGACAGATTTGAACTGTGATCAATCTTTGGCTAAAAACTCATTCTATCATAGCTTCATGAATGTCCATACTTGACTGACTTCCTTCTACAATCCTTAGCTCTATGACCATACTTATTATATGTATAATAATGACCATGAAATAAACTAGCATACCTTGAAGCATTTCGTTGTCTAACAAACCTTTTTGTATTGCTTTCAAAGCTTGCATTCTCCTTGACTTGCTCAGATTTCTCATGCTCCTTTCTTAGTTTGTTCAACTTGACTATGAGCTGTTCATGCTCATTTTTTAACAAATTTATCTCAGTTTTCCTCTCATCAAAGCTCACCTTGCTTTGAACTAATTTTGACATTTGCTTCTAACTGAGTCTTAAGATGTCTGCATTCTTCTCTTGTCTTCATATTTGCATTAATTGCGCCTAATTGATCCTTGAGATTGCTGATCTATTTTTCATCTTCTTTGACTTGTTCTGATTTCTTTTGTTCTTTTTCAAGGTTGCCTATCTTGATTATGACTTTTTCACTCATCTTTCAGGGAAACTAGATCAGTCTTCATTTGAACATATTTATCTCCTTTAGCTCATGCTTGAACATGCAACCTTTAACTGAATTACGAGAACTTGTATAGTCTTTTTATCCCTCTTAACTTCCTTAACCAAGTCATCCTTCATTCTACATGCTTGCTCTTTAATATGACTAATCTGTTCTTTTAGACTTTTGACCATTGATCTCATTTCAAGATTTTTTTCTTCAACTGCTTAACCATCTTGTATTACTTAGGATCTCTTTCAAGCTGTTAAGCTTCCTCCAAAGGACCTACTTTGATACCAATTGTTGAAAGTAGCTATTGAGAGGGGGGGGGGGGGTAATCAGTATACAACAATGCACATTCAATTCCAAAACCATTCCATCATTCATCAACTTGATCTAGCAACATAAACATGAAAGCACATACATCCAAAGCATAAACAAAGCATACATCACATCAACACAACATCTACATGGGAAACCCTCTTAGGAGATAAAATCCACTGAACCCTGCAAGATGGACTACAGTTCTATAATGACAAGATTCAATTTAGACTAGCTGCAATTGATCAAAGAACTACCATCATTTATTTTAATGAGACTACAATCCCACAAGGAGCTACTACACCTGTCTAACTGAGCTGCCACAACAACTAGACCTTTATCAAGTTTCACCTTGCAAGGAGGCTGCAACCCCCTAGATGTTGAGTAGTCACAACAACACCTATGAACATCTCTACCTTTGAACTGATATCTTCAACACTTGATGATGGACCTTCGATTATCACTCTTCACCTTCACTCTTTTACTTAACTCTCATTATTGGCCAACAACCGTTACATAGTCGAACCAACACACAAAAATCAATTAGGACACACTACATATCCCAACTAACCCCACTTTTCAACCCTTGGCTCACACTCACTTCACCACACTTTCTCAATGCATCCAAAGCCACCTTTTGGATCACTCTACACTTTTCAGCAACAACTCTGTCACCACATTAACAATATGACCAGATGGTCATACACATAGTCCACACTTTGATCTGCCTCTCAAATCAACCACCAGCTCACACAAACATCATCTATCCTTTGCTCATCCTCAACCTGTAGGAGCTCTATTCAAACATCAGAAATATGACCTACAAGTCATACACATAGTCTTCAATCTGCTATGCTCATCAACCCATCCATTGGGCACATTATCTCTCCTCTCTTATTCGATTCAATGCTCACACATCTTTCACCAGCCTTGCACACAATACAGATTCTCTCAAACAACCTCTAGGGCTACTTGCTCATTCTGCCTCTTCTAGGCTCATTAGGTCCAATGACCTGTATGTCCTCCTATACCAACTTAATCAGACAATCATGACTGATCCTCTTCACTCTCTGATGGTCCTCAATGACATGTACCTTCTTTTTCAAAGGTTCTCTCATTCTCTTGGCTTTACTCTCCTCACAAAAGCTTTGCACTAGTCTAGAAACCATCTCATTTGGTTTCACTATTTATAGAGCCTTCATGATTATCAACATCTTGGTCGGCCATTAGGCATGTCTTAACCCTTAAGACATCTATCATACGAAGACATAGCTCAATACAATCTTCATAGGTCAGCCATAGCATCTAGGAGTCACTCTTAAGAAGCTACACCTTTCAATTAGGCCCTTGTAGCTCTTATAGGTCTCATGAAGACCTAGTCACCCATTTAGCACATCATCGAGCAAAACAAGAACACATAACCACTTTAAAATATATGGGTCCACTCCTTACATCCCCTTTGACATCCTCAAATGATTACAATCATCTCTACTCACCTCTGCATATGCTCAATCAATTCAAACAATGACCTGGTGCATAGGGACATTATGAATGAACACACAATCAACTTTTTAAGCATTGTTCATACTCAAGATAGATTGATTACACCTCCAAAATCCATATAGATGATCCTCATGGAGTCTACAACACTCTCCAATAGCTAAGTCATCATGAAACATCGAAACAACATCAACACAAGCTCAATTATCCTTCACGGGTCACTTATAGTCCATGGTCAAACACAATCAACTTTGGAGCTTCATAACTTTGACTGTACACACTTTCAGACCTTCAAATTTATATTTACAGATGTGCTTTGGAGTCCTCTACAAATTTGCTTTTTACACCATGAACAAATTCTCCCTGTATCAAAATATATGACCCAAAAACTAGACATTGGTCTTTCATTTGTTAAATTCAAATATTTGAATTCAAACGGTCACAGTTAAACTTCGAACACCTTGCCATCATCTAGTGTCCTCGTTGATTAGATTAATCATACACCATCAATCTTATTGTAAGGAGCTCAGTCTTTAACAATGCTAAACAACTGTCACTTTGATCACATCGACTCAATACACACCATTGATCTCTATTTGCATGAACATCCGCTCGTCGTTAGATCTTAGAAGAAACCTGATCTTTACATTAGCTTTATGTTAAATTTTGAACACTTGTCACCATCTCGCTATATCTTGACATCTTGGAATAAACACGTTTCGTTGATTTTTTTGTAAGGAGCTCGATCTTTACCCAGTTTAAGCATTGAACACCTTGACCCATTTGACTAGCTGTGCACCGTAGATCTTCACTATACGGTCGCTCGCGAGCCGTTAGATCTGCATTTGGTCTTGATCTTTAACTTCGTGAAAAATAGACTGAGGACCATTGCTATCTTCCTGGAAGGCCAAATTTGCATAGGCATATCTTTTGCCTCGATCCATCTCATGTTCTCAAATTTGCATCATATAAACTAGGCATAATATTGAACAAACCCATATGACCATTTCTTCTTGAAGCCTTCACGTGTGCAAGATATGCTATTACAAAACTTCTCACTCGACTTGTTCTTGAACTTAGACAAATAACTAAGTTGAGCTCAGATTCATTTCACGTCGTCGATCTTCGATGCGATGAAACACGGACCGTTAAATCTGCTTTTGAAAAATGACCAAGTGTTGGAACTTAGTGCACTTTTGTTTGAGGGACCAAATTTTCACCTTAATAACTTTAGCTGCACTTAGTCGCATGATCTGAAACTTGAATCATGTGATCTCTTCACATAGGAGAATTCATCCATATATCGAGCAACTCATGGAACCTTCACATGTGTGAGATATGACATCATCAATATGCCTAATTAGCTTTCCTTGCCACATGCAAATTTCACTATGGGAAAACATTGTCAAACTTCCTGGGAGCCCAACTTTGCACGTGCATATCTTTTGTCGCACTTAGTCGCATGACCTAAGATTTAGCGCATAAGATTTTATCTCATAGGGGAATTCATTCATATAACAAGCTACTCCTGAAATTCTCGTGCGTGCGAGATATAATGCCATTAATCTGCTCAATCAGATTTTTCTACCACAGAGCCAACTATGACTAGAACTGCCTAGAAGGTCAACTTTGTACATGCATATCTCTTGATGGGCTTCATCGCATGGCCTGAAACATAATGCATAACAACTAGGCACAAAATTGAACAAACCCATATGATCAACTCATTTTGAAACTGCCATGCGTGCGAAATATGATTACATCAAGTTGCCTACTCAGATTTTTTACCATTGGACCCAAAAAAGTCTAGATGAAAACTATGGACTACCAGATGAATTCCACTTATGCACACAAGCTCTCTGATCATCCTTAACCTCTGATAGAACCTCTTGCACATGCTCAATACTTCAGACTCATCCTTAATCATCTCTAATCAGAGAAACTCTGAAGATCAACCAAGCCTACTTCAAGCATACTAGGACAAGCACATTTCACACTTTATCATTGTCACTTAGACTATCAAAATAGTTTATCCATTCACCTGGACACCTCCATGACATCATTGACAACTCTCCAACACTTTTCTTGTTTGGGTTGGCCTCCCCCACTTCCCCCTTATTACCTATTTCCTTCGCTTCCTCTTTTCCTCCATCATGGAATCTTATTTCTTCAGCTTGAATTAGTGACAGTTGGGACCTCATCTTATTCACTTCCTCTGTCATCTCAATGCACATATATTGTTGCATGGAAATTTTTATTTATAACTTCTCCATGCCCTCTTCAAATTCCATAATTTTTTTGCTTCTATGGGTAGGGGGCTCATGGATTTTCAATTTATTCATGACTCTCTCTTTCCCTCTCGGGGTGGTAGTCGGGGTCTCCTTCAACTCTCTCAAGGGATCCTTTTCCTTGGATTTTATTTTGATCTTATCCTCTTCCTCAACATGGGTGTTGGACTTTTCAAATGAATTCACCTCCTAGACCGAGGAGTCATCATCCTCCTAAGTGACCTTTTCCTCTTCAGTGTTATCTTCTAAATCATCTTCACCGCTGTTCACTTCAATGGTTTCAAACACATATTTTGCACACAAGGGCTCACCCCTATTGACTATTACAAAAGTGAGGCCCTGGTGTTGTAAAATAGTGGAAGATTTTGACTTGTAGAGGTCACAGTGGCCTATAGGGACTTCAACAAGAAAAAAGGAAGACTAATTTTATGCCTTTTATAATGATTCATAGGTAGGAAGTGTGAGAAAGTGATAGTGAACTTAACCTTAAATGTAATTTATTTCATGATTTGAAGGCAAAATTCCAGCCATTTCCTCGGTAGCTCCAATATGAGATAGTCTTTCTGCTTATGGACAATGGGTTTATCTATTTTTTAAAAAGTCTTTATTATTTCCTCCCTACATTTTTTGTCTGTTAAGGCCTTATTCCCTTGAAAATCCATACTTGTTACCTCTATGATAATTTCCTCGATGATGGTTATCTACAGGGCTCTCATTCTGATGACACCTTCCTCGTAGCCTCTTGTGAAATCCTTGGAGATGGCAGGATTATGGCCAAAAATTTTGGTCATAAAATTAGTGAGCCCCCTTTCAAGAGTTTTATCCACATCATTGGGTCTTATTTGGCTTCAGTGTAATAAATAGGTTCAACTCTATCACGGTCACCTCCCATGGTTGTCCGTTTTTTCCTTCTCAGGTTCTTAATGTAAATTAGCTTCAGTTTGAGTTCCTTTCATTCTAAACCCATTGTGACTAGTGTTTTAATGATAGTGAAGCTAGGTCCTTTCCTGCCATGCTTCAAACTTGGTTTCCTTGTCTTGCAATGAGTGATGAAATCATTTCATGGGAATTCATAGACTGTGAGGCTTTTCATTAATTAGCTACCATCATTGGATCACCCTATTTTCTTGGGGATTGTGAATCTTGCTATGTCATTTGAAATGATTGTGATTTTGTGGATTGATAAGTATTGCAGCTTTGACCATTGATTAAAAGAGGGGTTGAAAATACCAATATTCGCCACGCTATCTACCCTTTTTTGGAAATATTGTAAGATCATTCAGGCATCCTCAATTTTTCTTTAGATAGACCAGAAGGGTATAGTTTTGCTCAGTTTACCAATAAATATGTTGTTACCAATAAGGAGCCCACCCAATTTACGAATGAATAGTTGTTACTCAATGTTTGTAAGTGTTTCAAATATATTTCTATTTATCGATAATTAATGATGATATTATACCATTCTTTTCATGATAGTATGCTGAGATCATATTTGCATCAGAGGTTATTTGTTTTGTCATATCACCCTGCTCACATGTTCTTATTTTTATATAATACAGATTTATTCCTAGCAACACATAGATCCTTAGTACACAAGACTTAAATTACATTTAATAATTATTATACATTTTTGTCTTTAATTTATATTTATGCTTAAAGTTTATATGTAATAGGGTTTTACATATTTTTACTTGTTTTCTAAAGGCACCAAAGTTGCATAGAGTAGAGTGTATGCAATCAGAAGGATAATTCATTGCAGAGACATGGAAAAATGATTTTTTGTTGTCAGTGTTGACATAGTATTGGATGAAAAAGTAGAATTTCCTTATTCAGTTGATGGATTTGAAACCTTAGTAGATGTAGATAATAAAAGAATAGTCAATTCCTTGGGAAGGGAGTGGTTTGTCAAATCATGCAGATCTATCCATTCCCATAATTCATATTGATTAAATTTTTAGCGAATCATAGGTTTATAGTGTCATGAAAGAGGGAGATTCCAATGATGACAATGAAAACACCATCAATTATACAGGGCCTAAAGATAGAATTGATTTTATCATAGACAATGTCATTCTCAGACATAAATGTTCTAGCGGATTTGACAACATAGCCTAAGGTTTTTTAACTCATGTTCTAGAAGATTATAAAATTCATGAAGAGAGACTGGGACCTTTGATGTTTGGTGTAATGCTTGAAAATGTAGTAAACATGTTCTGATTGCTCAAACTTACTACAACCCAATAAATTAATAGCTTGTCCGATAAAACATTTGTTTTTTTGTGAAACAAGAAGTGACTTTATGTTTAATAAAAATAGTGATCAATTGGATGGTATGTACCTTGTACGTATTAGTGAACATAATTTGAAGTTCAGGGGAGTTTCTGTGAAATTGATCAATTTTTACTCATCTTCTAACAATTATGTAGCATAGGGAAAAAATACAAATATACTTGAAGGAAACACGGTACAATTTAAAGTATTGGATTCCAACATATTTTGTGTGCATATTGATAGATTATTCAACCCTCCTTGCAAAGGATGCTCCCTATATGAAGGATCTCTCTTACAATGGCCTGCTAGGCAATTGACCAACATAAATGGTTCTTATGGGTACCCAAGGAGCACCTTATATAGTCATAAATCAGACTAGATAAATAGTGACATGTTTGTAGTAAATCATAACACCAAGAAAGAGAAATAAGGTCAAATACAACTGTAATAATTACTTTCATATAAAGAATCATAGAGATAAATTCAGATATTTCTTTGCATTTAACTCATTTTTAGGACACGATGAAATAAAATTCCTTCAAAGGTTGATTCCTACACTCTATACTCATAATTTAATGCCAAAAAAGTGTAATGAGTATCTAAAATTATTCAAACTTCTACTACCATCATACCAAATTTCAACAAGATAATGACCAAATATTTTAACATGTTTATATTATAAAAAATAATATTTTCATGAAGTAATATGAGTGTAGATATATGTAAAAAAAATGTAGAGACACCACATGCCCATAAGTACTCTTCAAACTTGAAGAGGAACAAACATAGTACAATGAATAAATTCAATTTTTTCATGTGCATCAGTACTCCCATAGATTAAAATGAAAGAAAAATAATTAGGGATTATTTAGAATTTTTATGATAAAATGGACAAAATAAAAACTTTCATACCCAAGATGAGCAAAAAATAATGTCAATAAGTAATGTTATGAACCTCCTAGTTACTTTGACATGTATGATCACACATGGACACAAAACTAGAGGATTTTCCCATTTTACCTACCATTTGTTAAATGTGGAGAAAATTATACAATCACATCATTAGCTTTGTGTCTCATGAAGATTAGATAACACATCACTAATGAGTATGGGGATTTATTGTATAGTTTTAGATCATACAAATAGCCATTACATGATACACTTTTACAAAATGAAGTACATGATAAATGTAAAGGGTGGGACACACCTATAAGGATATAGATGAGACTTTTGACATATTAACATCATTATGAAAACTATACACATTTTGTTTTCCACATATCATGGACACATACAAAACATGCTAAGAGGGTGAATTACATTCACTCCTTACCTTATTGAGGAAGTGTATGAATTCAAATCCTTCGTGGATGGAATCCACAAGATAATGGGTATTAGCAAACCTAAAATGTTTAGGTTCCCTGTTGTGGACAACATACCCATGATGGAATATAAAGTAACAATAAAATATCTCCAATGATATTGTCCAATCCCAATATGGCATACAACGGATAATGGTGAACCAAACTTTCTGGAAGGGAAGCCTCCTCTAGCACCTTTCAAATAGCTCAGAGAAATTGAGGATCTGAAAGAGGGAATAAAAGCATATGTTGAACAATGGGGAAAAAGTGCAACATGTGGAGGTAGAGAATACTGGATTCCAAAGACAGCACATTGGGAAAATGTTTTGTGTGCTTTGGATAAACCATTTGTAAATTTTCGTAGGATATTGAATCTTTATTTTTGGCCACAAACAATACAAGAGAATGACATATATGACCAAATAGTGGGAGCCATTAATTTCCACATATAAGAATACATTAACGACCATATCCCAAGTAATAATGATATTTATGTTGGGCCTATTTTTGGAATATCTATAAAAGGATTCAATCCATTGATGGATGTGTATGTAGGATAAATGCTTTTAGTATGATTAACAAATGAAAATGAGAAATTATGTATGGGAAGGACAAATGGGTATATTTACCTTAACCAGAAGGTGAGAATATGGCTAAAAAGGTGAGGATTCAATATTGGAAATCCTCAGGGAGAGAAGTTGGTGAAGCATTATATCGAGATTGTTTGACACCTAGTAAAACATGGATCAAATTAGACAAAATCAAACAAGACATTGATGTGGATAGCATCTTTTGGGCATTGCCACCAAACAAAAAATGGAAAGGTGGATCAATTAAGATTCCTGAAAAAGGACATGAGGCTATTGACTCATACCTTGCACTACTTGAATAGAGTAATGAATACTAAGGTGAAACTATTGAAGGTCATAAATTAATAAGTGATATCATCTTGGCTTGGGATGTGGGTATTTTGAAATTTCTATTCCAAAGTAAGCTCCAATAACTTGGTCTTGCATTTGTATCATAATTGTTTAATATGAATTAAAGATTGACATTGATTGCTTTTATTTGACCAATTTCTATTCAATCTTTTAATCCCCGCTTCTATTAAAGCTTCTTACTATTGACCCATTAACAAAGTAACCATATTTTTTATTAAATATCAATGTAATATTAGTACTTTTTTAGAATATTATTTTTCATAATTGTGCAGAGCTAATAATATATTTCGATTAATGTTGAAATATTTAATCAAAATATTTTTCATTTAATAACATTATTCTACTTAAGTTCGTGGGAGATGTGCTAGTAGCGATTGAACACTAAGTTATGGGGTTCTGTTACACTAATTTGAGGATATGTTTTTGAAAAACACAACAAAAGTTGGTGATGTGAGGAGGAGAGGCTTTTGAAGTGTTGAACTACAAGGAAATTATTTCAAGTTTAGGATTGGGTCATTAAAAATCCATGGAGTCATTGATGTCTATTTTTTGTTCAATGTGGCATCAACAAAATTCATGGATCTATTGAAACTTCTGGTCCACATTATCTCTCCATATTTACATCTTTTTGTGCTCATAATATACTAACATACTAGGGATCAGATGTTAACTATAAAATAAAAGAGGCCTCTATGGACATGTGAGTTTTTGGATTTCACATTAAACTGTGACTGGATCCATTAGTCATGAAGATATCATGTACTGTGTGGCATGAAAGTAAAATTTATGAACCTTTATTTAAAACATATTTGAGTGATCACACATTTTCACAGATAAAACAAATTTATTCAATTTTTTTTTATACAAGCATTCAATCCATTGATGGATGTGTATGTGGTTAAAAAGGTGAGGTTTCAATATTTGAAACCTTGTGGAAGAGAAGAAGGTGAAGCATTGTATCCAAATTGTTTGACACCTATTAAAACATGGATCAAACAAGTTACAGTAACTAGTTATCTCTCCTTCACATCAATGGCTTACCTACACATTATTAATTCATAAATATACAATAGTTAAACCATTTAAAACACATCAGTGTGGCTTAGAAGTGATTAACTATTTTTAGGAATATACTAGTACATAAAATGTGAACTTTTGAAAATTTTATTAATGTATGTGGTAACTATCTTTGGTTTTACAAGAACATGCCCATTCTACATAAGTATATAGTAATAATATGAGAAACAGAGGCCTATATTATTATATTGGGTAGGATGGGCACATTCCCATTCTACACATTGAGATAAGAATAATGAACTCTAAATTGATGATACACGCAACAAATTCCTATGTTATTATCTAGTGTAGAATGGGTTCTTGCCCATTCTACACAAGATTATTAAAAATAATGATAAGTATGTTTTACATTGGGCACATGGGCAATGAAAAGTGTTGTCCAATAATTGTGCATGGTGATAGTAATTGTGCTTTACAATGTTTCATTAATATTTTTAAATATTCCATGTCATGATGTGATTGGTTAATATATGTTAAATTTTGGATAAATATTAAGCATTACTATAATAACCATAATTAGGCAATAGTATGACAACTATGGGGTCACATTATGTGAATTATCAAGACCCATTTCAACTATGGGACCATGCTCAACTATTGGCCCATTTTCCCTAAAATGAATTTAAAGGTGAAAAATCATTTAAGATATTATTGGAATTTGATTCCACACTAGAATTTGGAATCCAATATCACACTAATTAAAAACCAATAATAACAATACTGGAATTTGATATCCCATTAGTTTAAAACCAATAATAGCAATATGAAAATATAATTTCAACAATTATAAAACCACAAATGGCAATACTATAAGTCCATATTCTTAGAAATATGTCCAAATTTCATGAAATGATGATTATTTGGATAAGATCATCATTATTTATTTGGATGACATTTTGATATTCATTCATACAAGAGTAACATTTTTCACATTTGAGGTTGGTATTGCAAAGGTTGGAGGAAAAGTTGATATTCAAATTAAATAAGTGTATATTTGTGAATCAAGAGCTTATTTAGTGGGAATTTGTGACCTCAAGTGAAGGGTTGAAAATAGATCTGGAAAAGACAAGATAAATAGTTGAATGGCCATCATGTAGAAGTGTGTTGGAGGTTAGAGTTTTTCATGGGTTAGTATGTTTCTATAGGAAATTTATTAGAAACTTCAATGGTATATTGGTGTCCATAATGAAAACAATGAGATTTCATAAAACGAAGCTTAAATGGATTATTTCAGTATAATATAGTTTTAAATTTTAAATAAAAGAGTGATGGAACAACCATTTTTAGCTTGCCTAGAACTCTTGGTGGTGTGCCATTACCTCTTCATTTTGCACTCTATCAACATTCACATAGGTGCATCACTCACTTAGTCAATGGGGATTCCTCTTGATTATCATTCATACGCCTCCTTGATGTCTGAATGGATAGGTAGACTCTTGATTTTATAGGGTGCCAATGATTTTTCCCTTGCTAGTATTATGCTATCCTATGCCATTTCATTGGTGTTTATGTATATTGTCATATCCTTGGAAATATGGATGGCACACTCATTGTCCAAGGATGGCACACTCATTGTATCAACTCAAGAGAGTAATCATTAATTCATCAGTTTTCTAAAGATAAGCATCCTTACTAGTATTCTACATCTAAACTTTGAAGTATATTTGGTAATGTAAGGGCTCCTGCCTCTGAACTAGCCACTATGGTTGAGAGAACCACTCAGTTTTGGTTGCATATATGAATTTTAATGGATTTGTATCATGCCATTTTGCTTGCCTCATGTCCAACCTAATACCCATATCTTACTTTTGTGAATTGGACATTAGTACAACAATTTGGTGCATCGCCATTCTTCGGCTCACTTCGGATAAATTGCACTGAAACTTTTGTTAAAAAAATTCATGGAAAGCTAGATCTTAAAAGATGCTCATTTAATTTTATTTTTTCAAGTGTGCTTTCCACTCTATTCCCTAGATTTTATATAAATTTGATCACCAAATATTTGTTGACTCTGTCATTAATTCCTTATTCTTGTTTTTGCATTTTTATCCTCCTTGATTTGAAGTCTAATGGTTGATGTGATTGTTGACGTTGTGGATTGCACCCTTGAGAGAAAGCTGGGCTTCTCTCTTTCACGTGGCACAATGGAGACTCCTCTCTTGCCTGTGGGTCTGGCAAAACTGAGAGGAGAATCTCTAGATAAGGGCTAGCTCCCTTTGATGCATCTCTGATTTATTCCAATACATTATAATATAATGGGGGGCTTGAAAAGAGAAAAATATATTGAAACAAAACCTAAATTAAGAGGGTGATGCACCAAAAAAGTTCGATATACTTAGCTTGAGCATACACTTTCCACCAAGAACAAGCTGATGTACACTTCATTTGATATGAGAAATTCCCCTGCATTAGTGAGCTAGGGGTCCTCTGGAGATACAGGGAGGAAGAACTACCAGAGGTGTTCTAAGACACACTATGGCAGCCTGTTCACATGCGCCTATACTTTGCTGTAGACACTTCTGGCTAACCTGCAAAAGAATAACTCACAATACACTAGACATGCTGGAATCATTCTGTGAAAGCATAAGGGAAAATGACTTAACACAAGACAAAGCCATAGACATATGCAAAAGTGCAAGCTCAAATGGAGGCAAAAATGCTTCTTTTTGATTCAAGGTAAATTTCGGCAGGGCTCTGCCTTACAAGCTCAGAGATATCTCTTCTCAAATGAGAGATTACAATATATATAGAGAAAGAGGAAGTAAAGGCGCCCCTTTGGAAAAGACTGACGCCTTTTTACAAGTTGGCCCATGTACATTGAGAGCATTGAGAAGAGGAAGCTGCTGAAAAAGGATGCTGTGTCGACTGTTAGTCTTGACTTTGGCGTTCAAACATTAATGTGAAAGCATGAGCCGCGCCTCTTTTTCTACAAACAAGACCGCTCCTTCAAGATATTCACGCGGTTTGTCTGCTCATTGTTGGGTGAATATTTTGTCGACCAACTAACTAGTGAGTAAAATAGTTCCTATCACCACAGCATAGGGAAATTGGTCGTCCGGGTGTGCAGTTTTACTACATCAACAGGGACAAATCTCTCCTCTCATCAAGGGGAGGTTCCCTATTAAATCTACGGAGGCTATATACTATATATATAAGCAGAAAGTAAGACACAGGGGTAGGGTATCACCATCTATCTCTCTTTTTTCAGAAATGATGCTCACAGATCAAATGAAAAAAATCTTAGTGGAAACACTGAAGGCACTTCTCTTCTTTCAGAAGTGTTCTTGCAGGGAACAACAAGATTTTATTTCAAGTAGTAAAAGTAACTGGTGACAAAAGGGCGCAGTAACCAGCAGGATGAAACAGAACACAAAGTTTCCATCTCAGCTATCTAAAGAGTATAACACAAAGGATAATGGGGGCACAAAGTCGTCCTAAAATCCTCAACACAGAAAGAAAAGAAAAACACACGCTGAAAACAATTGTGAAAGCACAAAGTCTTCCCACAGTTGGCTTCAGGACACCTCCCTTATTACCTTCACTAATTTTGCTTGTCAAATTAAATAAACAAGAACACATTCAGAAAATAGACATAAGAATAATCTCCTAAAATGATACAAGCCAAAACAGCACAAAGTCTGCAAACAACTCTTTCTCATTCAGATAAAATGAAATAAAATTACAATCTGAGCTCAAAGTCTCAGTATTCTTCTTTCAATTGGGCAGAGTTTCGCTCTTGTAAAAATGAAAAGTCTCTTTTACTAATGAAAGAAATTACAATCTTATAGCAACTACGCAAGGCTTGGCGTTCTTTCCCATAGGACGGCCCATGCCGCAGTCAACGTCTTCAATGCGCTTTTAGTTTTGTCTGGAGGAACCATGCTGGGAACATTGTATTGCCATAACTATGGCGTGTCCATTCTTCTAATATGTCTCTTCTTAGTATGGATTGTTTGATCTTTTTTCTGATATCTGCGCAGCTGTCCAATTTGGCATTAATTTATAGAAGAAAAACAGGCTTGCGTCCTTGATTTGGTGCGCTCAGAAGTCTAAGTCTACTTGATCCATTGTTCCACCTACTGGAAATAACTCTTTTGAAAATATTTTTGGTCTTTTGGTCTTGCTCCTCTCTCCCCTGCAGAAATTTGAGTCTTCGGGCTCTCTTTTCAGTCAGTCGCTTGATTCTTCTTTTAAATTCCGCGCTTTATTTGAATTTTTGCGGATATTCCCTTTAAATTTGACGTCCACGGGACCGTCAATGGTCGCCAGCTGCTTGAACCATGTTGAACCTTGAACCCGTGAACCTATGAAAGTTCATTGGTTCATTCTGTCTCTTTTATTCCATCGCTTCTTGGTTTAATCACTTTCCCGCTCCTTGGTTGAACCATCCGTCGAACCACCTGTTTGCTGCTTCTTTCCTTCGCTGAGGCCGTCTTTGAACTTTTGAACCATTGAACTTTGAACTCTTTTGGTTCAAGGTTCAATCGGTTCATTGGTTCATTCTGTCTCGCTCAATCATTGCTTCCTTTATCTTTCTAAGCACTAGTTGAACCTTTGAACCTGTGAACTCGTTGAACTTTTTGGTTCAACGGTTCAATGGTTCAATCGGTTCATTCAGTTCATCCTTTGAAGCCCTTTTTGTCTAAGTCTTTGAAGGTTCCTTTCTACGCCTTTGTTCAGCGTTTGGAACGTCCCGAAGGGAAGGTGTCCCTTCGGGCTTTTAAAACGGTCCTTTCTCTGTTGTCAAGTGCCCCCCGCAAGGGTACCTATCCTTCGGGATTTTTCGAGCAGACTTCAGGGTTCAACTTCCCCAGCGGGTTCTTACTTCTTCGGCGGGCTTTTGGCTTTCGGGCTTTTTCCGTCGAGCAAAAACCTGAAAGAATTCCTTCGGACAAAATGTTCGAAGGAAAGTTTCTGGTACTTAGCCATTTGTTCTTTTCCATTTCTTTGGATTTTCTCTCCGAGTGAATTCTTTCGGACAAAAAGTTCGAAGGAATTTTGCCTTAAACATTTTGCTGAGAAAAATCTTCCCGAAAGAATTCTTTCGGCCTCTTTTACTTAGCCATTTTTTCGAGGGATTTCCAACTTTTGTCCGCTTTTGCTCACTGCCCTCCTCAAAGGCACTTGTTCCTTTGGCTTTGGGGCAGCCCCTTGAACCTATCGATTGAACCAACCGATTGAACCAACTTTGGTTCAACGGTTCAATGGTTCAATCGATTCATTCTTTGTTATTTGGCTAAGTCTTTTTAACCTTTTGCACCAAACGCGTTGAACCAATTGGTCGTTGAACCCGTTGAACCATTGAACCAAAGTGGTTCAAAGTTCAATGGTTCAAGCCTTTGTTCTTTATCATTTGCCGATTGAACTCTTTTGATTGAATCGAGGCGCTGAACCAATCCTGGAAATGACTAAGTGTTAAAAACTTGTTCTTTTGATTGAACTCGCCTGTAGAAGCCTTTTAACTTGTTGAACCTGCTAATGCCTTTACTGAAAAACCCTGAAAAATGAGAAATTTGAAAGCTCAGAACAAATTTTGAAAAGGGAAGAGAGAAATTTTGGTCTGTGCAGGGCTAAAATAGTCCGTAGGTTGTCCCAAAAATGAGTGACATTTTTCAGGGACAATAGATGGCTCCAGTTGGAGAACTACCTTCAGTTGGAAACTTGAAACACAACGGAAGGGAGTAGAAACCAGAATCTCCAGTTCCTTGAAGTGTGCCATTGGGCTTTGGAGTCGCGCTACCCAAAAAGAAAGGCTCCAAAAAATGAAAATAAAAGAACAAAACAAAAATAAAAGACTATACAAATATACATATGTACAGGGGAACTCATCCGATACTTCAAGAATTAAACTGCTTCAGATGTTGCCCATTGTGAGGCAAAGAAAAGAGAGTGCCATCTTGATACTTCAATAGGAAACTGTTTTTAGCATTGAGCTGATGAATAGTAAAAGGGCCCCTCCACAGGGAATCAAATTTTCCATGCATCCCCTTTGGTTCTCTTCTCTTGTCCCACAGTAGGACTTGATCTCTAATCTGGAAATCACGATTCTTTGCTTTCTGGGCGAAGAGCTTCTTCACCAGACCTTGATGGGCGGCAATCCGATCCACCACTGCAGTTTTTTGCTTCTCCAGCTCAGTCAGGCACATGATCCTCTTATCCAAGGCACTTTCATACAGTTGATCTTCAATTGCTTTAGCCAATTTCAGTGTTGGCAACTCCAAGGTAATTGGTATTTTAGCATTGACTCCATAAAGAAGTTGGAAAGGCGACATACTAATTGCCCTCTTTGGCGTAATTCTGTCTGCCCATAGAGCATCAACCAATGCCTTATGCCAAGTCCTTTGGTTGTCATCCACCAGCTTCTTGATGATAGTCATCAGGTTCTTATTGCTTGATTTAGCCTATCCATTCCCTTGTGAAAAGTAATCAGAAGAGTGAGAGAGTGTGATTCCGTAGTGGAAACAAAATTGAGTAATCTCCTGGGAAGTGAAACAAGCTGCATTATCAGTGACAACTTTGGTTGGGACCTCAAACCTGAAAATGATTTCTCTTTGAGAAAATTGCATACTACTTTTGAAGTAGCATGTTTGGTTGGAACTGCTTCCACCCATTTGGTGAAGTAGTCTGTTGCCGTGAGGACATAGTCATGTCCAGCACTTGATGATGGGTTTATAGCTCCAATAAAATCAATTCCCCATTGTCGGAATGGCTCCTCTATGATTATTAGTTCGAGGGGCAGGGCAGCTAACTTGGGTCTTCCAACAAACTGCTAGCACAGTTCACATCCCTTGACCCACTTGTATGCATTTTGAAAGAGAATTGGCCAATAGTACCTGGCTCGTAGGATCTTATGGGCAGTCACGGGTAGAAAAATGTCCTCCACAGGTCGAATTGTGGAAGGACTTCAAAATTTGGCTTTGTTGCTCCTTGTCCACACAACGAAGGACCGTTCCATCAAGGCTCCTCTTGTATAGGCCATTGTCTCAGATGACAAAATTAGCAGCTTTTAGCTTGATGGTTCTCCTTTTTTTATAAGATAGGTGAGCAGGACACTCACCATAAGTAAGAAAATGTGCAATACCTGAATACCACTCATTCATGGTGGAGACAAAGAGGACTGTTGGTGTGTTGTCCACTTCTAGTTCTTCATGCTCAGTTCCTCTTGGCTTGTTATCAGCAATTAGTTGGCATAGCCCCTTTCCACGCACCAGCTTTGTTGGCTTGATGACCAGATCGAACTCCTAGATCTTTGCAACCCAATTGCCTCTTTTCGTCCCAAACTCCTGCTGAGTCAGTATGGATTTGACCGTGGTGTCAGGAACCAAGGCAGTTGTGTGTGAATTCAAGATGTAGAAGCGGAAATGCTTCACTGCCTTCACCACTGCATAAGCATGCTTCTCCATGTTCGAGTACTTCAGCTCATGAGCTTTGAGAGGACAGCGCATGAAGGAAATGGGGGATTCCATACCTTCTTTATTCTGTTGAACCAAAATTGCTGAAAGCATGTGTTATGAAGCATAACTGTATATGGTGAACTCTTTGTTATAGTCTGGACAACCCAAAATTGGAGCATGGGCAATGGAAGTCTTGATATCCTCAAATGCCGACTTACCTTCTTTAGTCCAGCTGAAGGTGGCTTTTTCCTTCATGATGTTTACAATGTGCCTAGTCTTCTCAGCAAACTCGGGGATGAACCTCCGTAAGAAATTCACCTTTCCAAAGAAAGAGTGAACAACAGTATTACTTGTGGGCATGGTAAACTCTTGGATAGACTTGACTCTGTCTGAGTCAATCTTTATGCCTCCTTTGGACACAATGTGTCCGAGAATTTTCTCCTCTGTTACTCCAAAAACTGACTTCTTGGGGTTTAAGGAAATGTCATTCTGGCGGCAGTGTTCCAGTACTTGTTGCAAATGGCGCATATGATCTGGGCGATGCTTAGAGAAGATGGTCAAGTCATCGAGATAAACTACAATGAACTTACCCATCTCATCCTTGAAGGCAAGGTCCATTGCTCTTTGGAAGGTGGCGCCAGCATTTAACAAGCCAAAAGGCATCCTTTTATACGCAAACGTGCTCCAAGGTGTGGTGAAAGCGGTCTTATGTTGGTCTGCTTCACCAACTTCGACCTGATTATATCTTAAGAAGCCATCTAGCATTGATAACATCTCTGAGCCCGTCACTGTCTACAGCGCTTGATCCATGATTGGCAAAGGATAATTATCCTTCAAGGATACCTGATTCAAATTTTTAAAATCCACACAAAGACGAATTTCACCATTCTTCTTCATTACAGGGACTATATTGGCAATCCATGTGGAATGATGGATTGGGAAGATTATTTTGGCATTTAGCATTTTTTGTATTTCAGATAGAATAGTACTTGATATTTTCGGATTATAATGCCTGGACTTTTGCCTGTAAGGTGTCGAATCAGCCTTGAGAGGAATGTCATGTCAAATTTTATCAAGCCGGAATGACTTTAGGTCATCATAAGAGTACGCTAGGACGTCTATGTACTGGTTGAGCAAAGTGGTGAACTTGAAACGCTCTTCAGGAGTACAATATTTCTCAATGTTCACCATCTTGGGGTCTTCTTTGGTTCCCAGATTAACTTGATCAAACTCCTGAGAGGAGCTTGAATCTATTTGCTGCTGTTTGATGAATCTATCATGCTTATCAAACAACTTCTCAAGGGAGACCAGGGCTTTGGGAATCTTATTCCCTTTCAGTTGCAAAAACTCCTCACCTGTGCTTGAACTTGATTCGGGCGCTGATTCACACTTTTGAGGTTCACTGCCTTCGAAATGCAGCCGTTCAAAGTTGTTCCTTTGCTCCAAGAAGGCAATGATTTGGTTGTCATTGTTAAACACTTGCCAATGACTGGCATTGTCAGGTACACTTGGTCTAAAGACCAACTCAATAGTGTACTTCTCTTTTGAAATCTGGGTGGGGGACCAAGAGAGTAGCTGAAACATCGAGTGCGTCCGCTCGGTCATTGAATTCTCTAAGAATGGCAGAGATGCTGAAAGCATCAAAGCTTTCAATTTGGTCCCAGACTAGACTGCGGTAATGATGCAATCTTTCATTTTTGGTTTGGTACAGGGTTCTCACCTGACAAACCACCAATTCAGCATCTCCTTTAGCATGAAGGAGTTTGATGTCTTTGTCCCTAACAGCTTTTAATCCCAGCAATAAAGATTCATACTCAGTTTTGTTATTTGTGTTGCTGAACTGCAACTTATAAGATGAAGAAAAAATATCTCCTTGATGAGATATCAACACAACCCCGACTCCTGAACCGGTGGAGGAGCAGTTGCCATCAAATTCAAGAATTTATACCTCATTTGATACTAATTTTCCTTTGGATTCTTCTTCATTCGGAGGTGGAGATACTTCCACACTTGCCTTGTACTCTGCCCATTCTTCTGTTGTTTCAGCTGAACGCGTTTCCAGGGTGTCACCCGCAAGAGCCTCATCAGATGTCTTATGAACTCCATCCGTGGACAGAAAGTAGTTACCAATGCCTGAAGACTCAAACAAAATTTGAGATTCAGGTGCTGAGGTCTGGGTAACCACAGATTTCGCTTCCTTCTCAGGGAGCAGCCTCTTCATAACACCTTTGACTGGAATTCTCACCTCTGATAAATTCATGCTCAATTCACCACCAATATCCCTGCAGAAATTTTGCCCAAGAAGGATGCCATATGTTGATGGGACGTTGGCTACTAAGACAGTCATCTTGATTCTTTTGTCTGGGAACGCTGCAAACGCAAATTGGGGGTCTTTAATTTGTCCCAGCAAAGGTACTTGCTTGTTCTCCATGGAGAAGCATCTACCGAAAGTCTTGGTCAATGTGAGGTCAATGGATTCAACCACTTTAGCAGGGATGACATTATCTAAAGCTCTAAAATCAATGATGCAATTATTCAGCTGATGTCCATTTATTAGCAATGAGACGTAAAAAGGTTCAGTCCTGCCAAGAGCAGCAGGGGGAGCAATGACAAGGTTGTTCCTGGTGGGTGCATTCCTGGGGGGATCATGTGTCACTTTGGGAATTGCTTGTTTAACAGAGACGTTTTGGTTTTTAACACATTGAACTAGTCTGTCTAATTGCTCAGGATGGGACTGCAGAATTTCAAATTCAAACATTTGAATTTTGGTTTTCTTTATATGGTCAATGATATCAAATGTCTGGAACGAGCTAAGAGCAGAGGATGGGAGTTCATCCTTTTGATTTTTGAAAGGGGGAGCACTGGACTGCGAATTTGAAGTAGAAGGCGTAAGGGCATTTGGGTTACTTACCTTTCTCGCAATCACCAGGTCCTTTGGCTGGAAAAGAAGAGTGGATCCCTGCTTAGCAATTGAAACTGCTGGTTGAGGTCGCTCCTCTGCTTTCTCCTTATCAGCTTGGTGAGCTGATTGATTTTTGGACCGGGTGAATACATCATATGACCCCTCAGCTGCATTGCCTTCATTTCTGGGTTCATCCTGATAGTTCAAGAAACCAATATGGGAGTCGCCAGCTAATTCTTCTTCATCCTCAGTGAAGAGATTAGTGTCATTTTCAAGATTCAACTCACGCTGGAATGAGAAATCCGATTCAGCTTCAAGATATCCAATTGCTGAGTTGTTTGGAGGTGCTTCAAGGGCGAGGTTCCTCTGTGGGGGAGGAAGGCGATTTTGTTGTCTTTGATTCCTGACAGCATTGCCTTGGTATGCCTGATTCTGAAATGTCCTCCTGGGCATATCTCTGTATGCAGGATCAGATGACATCCCTTGCGCCATTTGCTTTCTGAGAGTTAGCATTTCGTTTGCTAGCTTTTGTACCATTGGGTCAGTGGTGACTGTGGGTGAGTGTTCAAAAGATGAAGAGGATTTACCTTTATTAGGGTCTCTCCTTATCTTTCCTGCCAAGGTAAGGTCATCTTCTACCTCAGTAGCCAAGTCCTGAGCAACAGTAAGGTCTATGTGTCTAGCCCGTCTTAGCAAAAAACTCACTTTAGGTAGCTGTGAGTTGATGAAGAAACACTTGAGATTTTGAGGTGTTGGCTGGACGACCATGGGAATCCTGTGCCTCAGCTTGTTGAACCTGGCAATGAAGTCCCTCATAGGTTCATGGGGCTCCTTCATCTGTGTGAGCTGGGCCAACAAGGCATGCGCATCTTCTGCAGGCTTGAACCTGGCTTCAAATTTGTCTTTAAGTGTATCCTAGTCGGTCACTGATCTAGCCTATAGGTGGTAGAACCAGTCTGCAACAGCGCCTTGTAGTGTCTCCACGAATAGCCTGACTGCTATGTCTTCAAATTCCACCACTATTACGCCACAGGCTATGCTGAAAGCTGCAATGTGTTCATCAGGTTGAACTTTTTCATCACCAAAATTTTTGAAATTTTTTTTCCTTGAACTGCGTGGAAGCTCATGCAGAGGTGGAGTTAAATTCAATGGACCAAAAGAGTTACCCCAGGGGCCTTGAGCCATGATTGGATTATTGAAAGCAGGGATCACAAATTTGGGTGGAGAATGGATAGGCAAAGCTCTGCTAGCAACAAAAAAAAAGCTCTGCCTTGTGTTGGTGTCCTGGTAGGGCTATGAGGAAGACTCCTAGTTCGTAGAAGGTGAGGTTGTGGAGGAAACAACTCAAAATTACTCTGCTGTACCAACTCAAAAGCAGGGTCAACAACACCTTGAGATTTCTGGGTTCTGGTATAACGTGGAGTTGCCAGATTGCAGAACAAAAATGGAAAAGAGCAAGATCTGCTTCAGCTTGAAGTTTGAGACTTCAAATTGCGCGCTCTTCCCCAATGGAGTCGCCAAAAATTGTTGGGTGAATATTTTGTTGACCAACTAACTGGTGAGCAAAATAGTTCCTATCACCACAGCATAAGGACCTTGGTCGTCCAGGTGTGTAGTTTTACTACATCAACAGGGGACAAATCTCTCATTTCATCAAGGAGAGGTTCTCTATTAAATATATGGAGGCTATATACTATATATAAGCAGAAAGTAAGACACATGGGTAGGGTATCACCATCCATCTCTTTTTTTCAGAGATGATGCTCACAGATCAAAGGAGAAAAATCCTAGTGGAAACACTGAAGGCACTTCTCTTCTTTCAGAAGTGTTCTTGCAGGGAACAACATGATTTTCTTTCAGGAAGTAAAAGTAACTGGTGACAAAAGCGCACAGTAACCAACAGGATGAAATAAAACACAAAGTTTCCACCTCAATTGCCCAAAGAGTATAACACAAAGGATAATGGGGGCACAAAGTCGTCCCAAAATCCTCAACACAGAAAGAAAAGAAAAACACACGCTGAAAACAATTGTGAAAGCACAAAGTCTTCCCACAGTTGGCTTCAGGACACCTCCCTTATTACCTTCACTAATTCTGCTTGTCAAATTAAATAAACAAGAACACATTCAGAAAATAGACATAAGAATAATCTCTTAAAATGATACAAGCCAAAACAGCACAAACTCTGCAAACAACTCTTTCTCATTCAGATAAAATGAAATAAAATTACAATCTGAGCTCAAAGTCTCAGTATTCTTCTTTCAATTGGGCAGAGTTTCGCTCTTGTAAAAATGAAAAGTCTCTTTTACTAATGAGAGAAATTACAATCTTATAGCAACTACGCAAGGCTTGGCGTTCTTTCCCATGGGACGGCCCATGCTGCAGTCAACGTCTTCAATGCGCTTTTAGTTTTGTCTGGAGGAACCATGCTGGGAACATTGTATTGCCATAACTATGGCGTGTCCATTCTTCTAATATGTCTCTTCTTAGTATGGATTGTCTGGTCTTTTTTCTGATATCTGCGCAGCTGTCCAATTTGCCATTACTTTATGGAAGAAAAACAGGCTTGCGTCCTTGATTTGGTGCGCTCAAAAGTCTAAGTCTACTTGATCCATTGTTCCACCTACTGGAAGTAACTCTTTTGAAAATATTTTTGGTCCTTTGGTCTTGCTCCTCTCTCCCCTGCAGAAATTTGAGTCTTCGGGCTCTCTTTTCAGTCAGTCGCTTGATTCTTCTTTTAAATTCCGCGCTTTATTTGAATTTTTACGGATATTCCCTTTAAATTTGACGTCCATGGGACCGTCAATGGTCGCCAGCTACTTGAACCATGTTGAACCTTGAACCCGTGAACCTATGAAAGTTCATTGGTTCATTCTGTCTCTTTTATTCCATCGCTTCTTGGTTCAATCACTTTCCCGCTCCTTGGTTGAACCATCCGTCGAACCACCTGTTTGCTGCTTCTTTCCTTAGCTGAGGCCGTCTTTGAACCTTTGAACCATTGAACTTTGAACTCTTTTGGTTCAAGGTTCAATCGGTTCATTGGTTCATTCTGTCTCGCTCAATCATTGCTTCCTTTATCTTTCTAAGCACTAGTTGAACCTTTGAACCTGTGAACTCGTTGAACTTTTTGGTTCAACGGTTCAATGGTTCAATCGATTCATTCAGTTCATCCTTTGAAGCCCTTTTTGTCTAAGTCTTTGAAGGTTCCTTTCTACGCCTTTGTTCAGCGTTTGGAACGTCCCGAAGGGAAGGTGTCCCTTCGGGCTTTTAAAACGGTCATTTCTCTGTCGTCAAGTGCCCCCCGCAAGGGTACCTATCCTTTAGGATTTTTCGGGCAGATTTCAGGCTTCAACTTCCCCAGCGGGTTCTTACTTTTTTGGCGGGCTTTTGGCTTTCGAGCTTTTTCCGTTGGGCAAAAAGCCCGAAAGAATTCCTTCGGACATTTGTCCGAAGGAAAGTTTCTGTTACTTAGCCATTTGTTCTTTTCCATTTCTTCGGACTTTCTCTTCGAGTGAATTTTTTTGGACAAAAAGTCCGAAGGAATTTTGCCTTAAACATTTTTCCGAAAAAAATCTTCCTGAAATAATTATTTTGGCCTCTTTTACTTAGCCATTTTCCTGAGGGATTTCCAACTTTTGTTCACTTTTGCTCACTGCCCTCCACAAGGGCACTTGTTCCTTTGGCTTTGGGGCAGCCCCTTGAACCTACCGATTGAACCAACCGATTGAACCAACTTTGGTTCAACGGTTCAATGGTTCAATCGATTCATTCTTTGTTATTTGGCTAAGTCTTTTTAACCTTTTGCACCAAGCGCATTGAACCAATTGGTCGTTGAACCTGTTGAACCATTGAACCAAAGTGGTTCAAAGTTCAATGGTTCAAGCCTTTGTTCTTTATCATTTGCCGATTTAACTCTTTTGATTGAACCGAGGCGCTGAACCAATCGTGGAAATGACTAAGTGTTAGAAACTTGTTCTTTTGATTGAACTCGCCTGCAGAAGCCTTTTAACCTGTTGAACCTGCTAATCCCTTTACTGAAAAAGCTTGAAAAATGAGGAATTTGAAAGCTCAGAACAAATTTTGAGAAAGGAAGAGAGAAATTTTGGTCTGTGCAGAGCCAAAATAGTCCGTAGGTTGTCCCAAAAATGAGTGACATTTTTCAAGGACAACACTCATCAATGCAAAGTGTGGAAAAATAGGTCGCGTCTTTACTATTCGCGCTCCTTGATGACCACTTGGCAGAGACTGTATCAACTGCTAGAATAACTCCTTGTGCCGACACCTTCTTTTGCCACTTGGACTGTTTTGTCTATATCTGTGCGTAGCTGGGTGTGTCTTTTGGAACATTCCAGATGTCGTATGTGTGCGTGGCCATGTTCTGGATTCTATGCTTTGTTCCGTCTTTCCTTGCTATTTTTTGTCCCTTCCTGGCTTTGTCTTTTCCTGGCCTTGTGAGCACTCGGGGCTATCTTCTCGACGGGTCGCTGAGTTCACTTGCGGCCTATCCTTAAGCTTTTCAAAATCAACGGCTATTTCACCGCATTAATTTTGATGTCTGTGCACCCGTCACTGGACGTTTGAACCTCCAACGGCTAGTTCGCCATGCTCAATTTTGACGTCTTCGGGCCCGTCACCCCTTAGTTAATTTCTTCGGCTTTCTTTCCTTCGGCCTTTTCTTTTAGGGGAACTTCTTTCGGGCAAAAAGTCCGAAGGAATTCCTTCGGACTTTTTGTCCCAAAGAATTTGCCTAGTTCGTTTTGCCGCGGGATTTTCTCTCGAAAGAATTCATTGTTTGTTTCCTTGCTTGTTTCTTTCGGTCGTCTCTTTTCTTCAGGCAAATTCCTTCGAACAAAAAGTCTGAAGGAATTCTTTCGGACTTTTTGTCCGGAAGATTTGCCTTGTGAAATTTTCCGCGGAATTCTCCTTCCGAAAGAACAGTGTATGCCTTGTGAATTTCTTCGGACAAAATGTCCAAAGGAATTCCTTCAGGCATTTTGCTCGAAAAAATTCAATCTTTATTCTACCTTTTGCCTTAGCATTTCTGAAGGAAAACTCACCCTTTTGATTTCTCCGCAAGGGTTCCCTGCCCTCCACAAGGGTACTTTTGGGTTTGGAACTGCCCTCCGCAACTTGCTTGAAAAGTCCAGTTTGTGCCTGACTGCCCTTCGCAAGGGCACTTGTCCTTCGGGCTTTGCAAGACCCCCTTTGAACCTTTTGATTGAACCAAGCGATTGAACCACCCGATTGAACCAACCGTTTGAACCAAAGTTCAAGTTCAAAGTGTGAGAAACATCATGCCGTTGAACCACAACGTCGAACCACTGAACTGGTTCCTCCTTTTGCTAAAAGACTTGTGCAAACTAGAAATTGAACTGGCTCAGAACAACAGGGGAAGGAGACCGATTTTGCCCTACAGGGCCAAAATGGTCAACAAAATGGCGATTCCCAGGGGAAGCATGCCTGCTATGCTTAGAAACCAGTAGCCTTAAAGTCCATTGGGCACAGAGTCGAGATGCAGCTTTGAAAGAGTTAGCAACAACCTTGTGATATCCAAGAATCAATCACGAAGCTTTTTACCCCAAACACAAAGGAAAACACACACAACAAAGGCCAAAAAACACTACACCTGTGCAAACAACACTTAGGAAAAACAGGGAAAGAAAAACTGAAAGCAAACTACTATGTACAACTAACCAGGTATATTTGCCTCCCTCCTGGATCAAAGGGAAAACTTCGTAAGTCTCTTTCATGGCAAGAAAACTTATGATGCCAGACAAGTGGCTGGATAGAATGGAGATTTGGTGACTTGCTCTTCTTGCCTGCCACCTTGATTGGCTCGTATCTGAGTGAATCGGAGGCAAACATGCTTCCAACATATATGTATTCATCTTGTTCTTGGAAGCTTGCTCCCTGCTGGTTCTTCATGCTGGTGTTTTTCACCAAGAAATCCATAGCTGCTAGCTTATCACCATAAGCCCCTTGATATGCATCATGGATTGGCTTGTCCCCTTTTGTTTCATTGAAGAGACTGTCAAATTTATCTTCTGCTTGATCATGGCTTTCTTGAAGAAGGGTGTCTGTTGTGATGTCTGAAATGAGATCACAGACTAAGTGCTCATCCCACAGAACATCACCTTCTTGTTTAAGGCTCTCTTCTTCAAAGCTTTCCTCAAGATAGACAGGCCTCTCTTTTTCGTGCTCAAAGACTAGAGTCTCTAGCCATTCAAAGACATCCTCCTGATCCTCCTCCAACTCGGGTTCCATGGCATGGTCATCCTCATCAAAGAAACAAGGAAGTTCATCAAACAAAGGGGGAGAGAGCTCATCATGCTTACCTTCCTCTTCATATTGCTGGAACATCCACATGTATGCATGACCCGTGTCTTCTCCTTTGTTAATGATGTCTTCAAAAGGAGCATCCATGATGATTTCATCTGCATTGTCGCTTATGATAGCCTCTTGGGCAACCGCAAATTGGATCCTCTCTTCTTCACTTGCTTCCTGCAAAACAGGTTCCTCCTTGAGAAGGGATGAAGTAGAACGCTGATGGTTAAACTCACGTGGAAGAGGAGGCAGTCCTTGAGCTAGAATCGAATGATTCTCCTCTTTCCATTTGGCCAATACTTCATCTATATCAGATGTGGCTTGATAGTTCTCTTGGAGGGGTGTAGACGGGGTGTGTTCAAATGTAGGATCTTCTGCTTGATCTGAACCGTCCATCACACTTTGGCTGAGGAACCTCATTCTAGGATTCAATTCTGCAATTTGCTTGTCTATATTTTCTTGGAAGAGCTTTTCTTGGAGGTCACAAGGATCACCATGAGCAGGAGCAGCCTCGACTTCTTCAAGGTTTTGAGCAAAACCTTTCTCCTCATCCTTTTTGCCCCATGATTCCATTGTTTGCTTCCAACTCATGACCTTGGGATTGGAACTTTTCCCTTGTGAACAGGTAGCAACTTTATCTTCTTCAAGGTCCCGAGCTGGTTCATGATATTCCCTCTTCCAACTTGGAATATTGACATCATGTTGAGAGACTTGAGGAGGTTGAGGAAGATTAGGAAGAGACTGTTGATACACAGGAAGAATTTCCTGAGGGGAGACGTGTTGGTTCATGGTATTCCCTTCCAAGGAGGATTCACACTCTAAAGAATTGAGAAGGTTCATTTCCATGAAAGGTTGCTCTAATGCCCTTTCATGCTGGGAAGCTAGGCGCAAGGGATTAGGAGCAGTAGTGATTCTTGCATCAGATGAGCTAGAGTGAGCATGTGCTATCTGGTAGAAAGGATTTGGTTCATAAGAGGGGGCTTTCTTTAGAGACTGTTGATACACAGGAAGAATTTCCTGAGGGGAGACGTGTTGGTTCATGGTATTCCCTTCCAAGGAGGATTCACACTCTAAAGAATTGAGAAGGTTCATTTCCATGAAAGGTTGCTCTAATGCCCTTTCATGCTGGGAAGCTAGGCGCAAGGGATTAGGAGCAATAGTGATTCTTGCATCAGATGAGCTAGAGTGAGCATGTGCTATCTGGTAGAAAGGATTTGGTTCATAAGAGGGGGCTTTCTTTAGAATAGGAGGGGGCACACAAGGCTGACTGCCTTGAATGGACTCTTCCATTTTGCTACCTCCTCTTTTGAGGATTGCAAGCCCTGAGCTTGTCTAAACAAACACTCCTCTTTGTACATAAGCTCCTATTGATATCTATATTGCTCATCCAATCTGTCTATCTCCATCACCTGCTTTTCAAATTCTAGTGTTACTTCCTTTATTGTTGAAGGGCAACTAGGAGAGCTGTTTGAGATGATTCCATGAACAAGATTAGGAAGAGACTGTTGATACACAGGAAGAATTTCCTGAGGGGAGACGTGTTGGTTCATGGTATTCCCTTCCAAGGAGGATTCACACTCTAAAGAATTGAGAAGGTTCATTTCCATGAAAGGTTGCTCTAATGCCCTTTCATGCTGGGAAGCTAGGCGCAAGGGATTAGGAGCAATAGTGATTCTTGCATCAGATGAGCTAGAGTGAGCATGTGCTATCTGGTAGAAAGGATTTGGTTCATAAGAGGGGGCTTTCTTTAGAATAGGAGGGGGCACACAAGGCTGACTGCCTTGAATGGACTCTTCCATTTTGCTACCTCCTCTTTTGAGGATTGCAAGCCCTGAGCTTGTCTAAACAAACACTCCTCTTTGTACATAAGCTCCTATTGATATCTATATTGCTCATCCAATCTGTCTATCTCCATCACCTGCTTTTCAAATTCTAGTGTTACTTCCTTTATTGTTGAAGGGCAACTAGGAGAGCTGTTTGAGATGATTCCATGAACAACCTGAGCTTGATCAAAACCATATGAAGGAATACAAGGCCCATGATTTTGAGCAATGGGATTATACATACAAAAATAAGATTTCTTGATGGCACCTGGACTGCTTAACCAGTTGATTCAACTCGGAGTTGCCATTGGTGTTGATGAAAAAGCCTCCAAAGGTTGGTTGGTTGAAGAACACACCAAAATTCTTCAACTCTTTAGACAAAAACTAGTTTGTCCCATCGGGCGTGCCAAAAATTGTTGACGCTGTGGATTGTACCCTTGAGAGAAGGCTGGGCTTCTTTCTTCCACGCAGCACAATGGAGACTCCTCTCTTCCCTATGGGTCTGGCAAAACTGAGAGGAGAATCTCTAGATAAGGGCTAGCTCCCTTTGATGCATCTTTGATTTATTTCAGTGCATTTGCTAATATATATATAATGGGGGGGTTGAAAAGAGAGAAAGATACTGAAATAGAACCTAAACTAAGAGGGTGATACACCAAAAAAGTTCGATCTACTTAGCTTGAGCATACACTTTCCACCAAGAACAAGCTGATGTACACTTCATTTGATATGAGAAATTCTCCTGCATCAGTGAGCTAGGGGTCCTCTAGAGATACAGGGAGGAAGAACTACCAGAGGTGTTCTAAGACACACTATGGCAACTTGTTCACATGTGCCTATACTCTGTTGTAGACACTTCTGGGTAACCTGCAAAAGAACTCACAATACACTAGACATGTTGGAATCATTCTGTGAAAGCATAAGGGAAAATGACTTAACACAAGACAAAGCCATAGACATATGCAAAAGTGCAAGCTCAAATGGAGGCAAAAATGCTTCTTTTTTATTACAATATATTAGAAATATCTCTTCTCAAATGAGAGATTACAATATATATAGAGAAAGAGGAAGTAAAGGTGCCCCTTTGGAAAAGACTTTGGTGCCTTTTTACAAGTTGGCCCATGTGCGTTGAGAGCATTGGGAAGAGGAAGCCGTTGAAAAAGGATGTTGTGTCGGCTGTCAGTCTTGACTTTGGCATTCAAATATTAATGTGAAAGCATGAGTCGTGCCTCTTTTTCTGCAAACAAGACTGCTCCTTCAAGATATTAACGCAGTTTGTCTGCTCATCAATGCAAAGTGTGGAAAAACAGGGCGCATCTTCACTATTCGCTCTCCTTGATGACCACTTGGCAGAGACTGTATCAACCGCTGGAATAACTCCTTGTGCCGACACCTTCTTTTGCCACTTGGACTGTTTTGTCTATATCTGTGCTTAGCTGGGTGCATCTTTTGGAACATTCCAGATGTTGTATGTGTGTGTGGCCATGTTCTGGATTCTCTGCTTTGTTCCGTCTTTCCTTGCTATTTTTTGTCCCTTCCTGGCTTTGTCTTTTCTTGGCTTTGTCTTTTCCTGGCCTTGTGAGCACTCAAGGCTATCTTCTCGACGGGTCGCTGAGTTCACTTTCGGCCTGTCCTTAAGCTTTTCAAAATCAACGACTATTTCACCGCCTTAATTTTGACGTCTGTGCACCCATCACTGGGCGTTTGAACCTCCAACGGCTAGTTCACCATGCTCAATTTTGACGTCTTCGGGCCTGTCACCCCTTGGTTAATTTCTTCGGCCTTTTCTTTCGGGCGAACTTCTTTCGGGCAAAAAGTCCGAAGGAATTCCTTTGGACTTTTCATCCGAAAGAATTTGCCTAGTTTGTTTTGTTGCGAGATTTTCTCTCGAAAGAATTTATTGTTTGTTTCCTTGCTTGTTTCTTTCAGTCGGCGCTTTTCTTTGGGCAAATTCCTTTGGACAAAAAGTCCGAAGGAATTCTTTCGGACTTTTTGTCCGAAAGATTGGCCTTGTGAATTTTTCTGCGGAATTCTCCTTCCGAAAGGACAGTGTATGCCTTGTGAATTTCTTCGGACAAAATGTCCGAAGGAATTCCTTCAGGTATTTTGCCCGAAAAAATTCAATCTTTATTCTACCTTTTGCCTTAGCATTTCCGAAGGAAAACTCACCCTTTTGATTTCTCTGCAAGGGTTCCCTGCCCTCCGCAAGGGTACTTTTGGGTTTGGAACTGCCCTCCACAGCCTGCTTGAAAAGTCCAGTTTGTGCTTGACTGCCCTCCGCAAGGGCACTTGTCCTTCGGGCTTTGCAAGACCCCCTTTGAACCTTCCGATTGAACCACCCGATTGAACCAACCGTTTGAACCAAAGTTCAAGTTCAAAGTGTGAGAAAGATCATGCCGTTGAACCCCGACGTCGAACCACTGAACTGGTTCCTCCTTTTGCTGAAAGCCCTGTGCAAACAAGAAATTGAACTGGCTCAGAACAACAGGGGAAGGAGACCGATTTTGCCCTGCAGGGCCAAAATGGTCAACAGTGATGTTACTTTGCCTTTTCAATGTTTCCTTTAACTAATTTTAATTATGTGACACTTCTTCCTTAGTATTTAATTTTATTATGCATTAAATTTATCCGTACAAATATTTGATATCCTCTATCATTAACTACCTTGTTAGTTACCATTTTCATATCGATCCACTGTAACTTTTCTTTGTTGCCTTATTCTCAGGGTTATTATTTTTTACCAATCCTTTGACCAAATTGTGTTATTTTAATGTTGTGTGTGTGTGTGTGTTTTTTTTAATTCTTGTGACTTTGAATATGGTGCATGCTATGCGTGTCTACAATTTAGAGATCACACTATATACATCTACACTAGAGCCTAAAAAAAAAACTATAAAATAGAAATAAAAAAACTAGGTACATCATGATACTCGGCACTCACTCCTTTTATACATATTTTTCTAAAGATCATTGTCGATACGGATTAAGCCTACAACCATTTAATTTCTCTAGAAGAATGGTTCCTTTAAGGTTTCTAAGTGTAATAGTTTCTTGTTATGAGACTTCATGAATAATATATGGACCCTTCCATCTGATACATAGTCTCCTAGGGTGCATTATAAATCTATTGTCATATAAAAAGGATTTATGATCTTGCCAAAATTTATTTGATCGTAAGTTACGATCGTGCCAAGCCTTTTGACTCTATTTATTAACTCTTATGTCCAGCTTTCCTTTTGTCTATTTTCTTCCATTCTAGTTAAATCTAGAAACTGTTTTCAAAGTGACTCTTGATCACCTAGCATTAATAGTGTGATTCGTAGGCTTGGTACTATGTATTCCATAGGAATGAATACTTCCATGCTATAGACCAACTAAAATGGTGTGAACCCCATCACACATTTGTAATTGATTTTTGTAGGCCATTAGGATCGTATATATACGATCTTCCCAATTATCCCTTTGAACATTGTAGATCTTGGTGAACATATTTTTGAGCACCTTGTTTGATGCTTTGGCTTGGCCATTTGCTTGAGGATGATAAGCCATGATTTTATTATGTGATAACATAAAATCCCCAGTTAGGGATTTTATGGTGTTTTTAGGAAGTGTTTTTCTCTACTATTGACTAGATTTATGGGACACCCAACCTTAGTTATGATATTTTGATATAAGAATTTAGATACATCTTTGGCACCGAAAATTGGTGTCACAATAGCTTCCACCCATTTGTAAAATAGTTTGTCTCCATGATTATATATGTATCTTTATTTCATTTTGTATGTAAATTAATGGGCCCTACAAAATTAATTCCCCATTGTTAAAAAGGTTTTACAACTAGTACCAGATTCAAAGGCATTTCATCACACTGATTTGGTTAGCCTACTCTTTAACAAATGTCATAATTTTTTTTTTGACTATGTGTGCATCTTGAAATAGATTATGCCACCACATATCACTTTGCAATATTTTTATCACATTATATTCTCTTAGGAAATTCCCTCCTACAACTCCTTTGTAGTCTTGTTCTAGACATTGTGGCCTTTCATGATCCAAAGCTACTCTTTGCAAAACATTATTTTTACCCTTATTATAAAGGAATCCATTGATAATGTTGAACAATAGATCTCATGTGACTAGGTGATTTTTATCCTTCTCTTCATATTGTGTAGTGAGAACACCTTGATCTAGAAAGTTTGATATATCCTCCATGTTTTTTGGAATCATGGCGACTCTAAATAAGTGAGAATTGGGTAAATTATCTTGTAACTTATCTAGATCTTCACCATTTTGGTATGTGACTTAGGTGATCAAGGTTTCAAATTCTCCCTACCCACTTTAACATTTATTTTGAATTGAAATTCTTGGAACAACATCAACCACCTAGATATTCACCCACCTAATAAGGGTTATTCACCAAGTATTGTAGGGCTTGGTGATCTGTGAAAAAATCGAACGGTATAGACAATAGATAATGTCCAAACTTTTTGATTGAAAACACCATGGCCAAATATTCTTGTTCTATGGTGGTGTAATTATTTTATACTATTTGAAATATTTTGGCTTACAAAGTGTATGAGATGATCAAGGCCTCCATCCCCAGGTTGAGACATCAAGACTCCCAATGTTATGACTAACACATCTACATGGACATGAAATGGTTTATTCCAATCAAGGAATACCGAAATAGGAGTTGTGAATAATTGTTGCTTTAAATTAATGAAAGTTGCTTGACATTTTCAAGTCCATTCAAACTTTGTGTCCTTTCACAACAACTTCTCCAATGGTGTTTATATTGTGGCATATCCATAAATAAATTTGTGATAGTACCTAGTATAGTCCTAGGAACGATCACACTTTAGAACAACTCACTAGAGGTGGTAGTCCCATGATTACTATGATCTTGGCTTCATTTACTAGGATACCTTCGCTACAAACCACATGTTTTGAAAGGACACCAAGAGGTGTGAAAAATAGTCATTTTTAAAATTAAAAACTATCCATAGATCCCTACACATTTCCAACATAAGTCATAAATTTTAAATATGTTCTTTGAACAATGAGACCACATCCTAGTTGTTTAGATATACTTCCAAGAAATCATGAATGAAATCCTTAAAGACAATTACCATAGCTCTATAAAATAAAATAAGGAGTATTTTTAGGCCCAAAACGCATTACCTTGTATGAACAATAGCCCCATTCTATCACAAGAGTGGTCTTTATCTCATATTCTTTTATGATTGGAATTTGATTATAGCCACTAAACCCATTTGTGAAGGAGTACACTTCATGTCCTGCGATTGATTCTAAAACTTCATTTGTTAATGTAATTTGGAATGGATCATTTATGAAAACATCATTTAGTGCCCTGTAGTCACTACAAAGTTATATCTCCTTATTGGGTTGAACCACAATGTGACTTACCCCATATAATTTATTGACCAAATATATGGTTTTTGTTTCATGCATCTAGTCCATATTTGCGTTGAATTTCAGCTTCATATTTGGGTTTAGTTTGTATGGGCGCTTCTTAATGGGCCTAGCATACTCCTTCAACTCAATGTGAATCTCACCCAATGAAGGGTATACACCCTTGAATTCTAAAATTTTTATTGGAAATACATCTTGATAATCTCACATCAATTGTAATACCTCTGAAATATGATGATGCATTCAATAATATCCTATGGTTGTAAGTTTTGGTATAGAGTCCACACAAACATTTTCAACTGCCTTGCTCATTGGTTCTTGATATATTTTACTAGGCATGTTTGGAATAGAATCTCTTAGTTTCCTCTCCCCTTTCTTCTCTTGAATATTTATGTTTTTTAGTTATGTATCTTTTATTTTTCCTATGATATTTTATTTAGGTTCCTTTAACTCTAAATCTGGTTTAAAGAATCCTTTTAGATATAAATCCTCTTTGATGCCACTAGATTATACCTACTCTTAATTATATGTAGTTACATACCCTATTCTTCTTGAAAACTTTGGATTTATGTAATAAGTATGTCCTCTTGGCATCCATGACATAAAAATGTCTTCAGCGTTTACAGAGCTTTATATATCATTGGGTTCTCATCCTCAAACATAAATGTTTGTATAAAATTATGTTGGACATGTGGCTAGGTTTTGGTTTCACGTCTACGCTTCTGATGCATGTACCAAGCTTGCAGTATAGGTGTTAAGGTATATTGGAATACATGCATCCCATATCATGGTTCTACACCCTATGATGACCATATATCTACACATCTATGAATATACAACTCTATACATTGTCCTTATTGTAAATATGGCCACTGATATGAGATCATAGGTGCCACCTATAATTGAGTGCATATCATTTTACATGATTTTTCCCAATGCAATTGATTTGACGAGGGAATTGCCCACCATGTCGTAGGAACACCTTTTATATTATAGTTTAATATACTTATATATATAGGTTACATGTTCTTCCAACCTAGAAACAAATTGTGTTAAATCTTCTATTGTAAAATATTATACTAATTTCCTCTCAGTAGTGTAAACCATTCTCATGGGCCTTACCTTGTGGCCTTCACGTACCCAATTCAGCATATGTGCCTCTGATTCACCACTTACAAAAGACACAACTTCCCATGGAAAAATGACCTCATGAGTGGGTTATGTAATCCCTATTTATAGGATTCACCTAGTAAAAGAAATCCACTTATGACCTTGTTGGATATCATACCTGTTGGTTGAATATTTTGTCGATCAGCGTACTGATAAACAAAATAGGTCTGATCAGCCAAAGTAGGAAGATTAGTCGTCCAAGTGTGTAGGTTTACCACATCAGAAGGAGACTGATCTCTCCTCTCATCAAGGGGAGGTTCCCTATATATATATATATATATGAACAGAAAATAATACTCAAGGGTAGGACAAACCATCCATCTCTCTTTCTTCAGAGATGATGTGTGCGGATCAAAGGAGAAACTCAAGGAAAATGACAGAAAACACTCCTCTTCTTTCAGAAGTACTATTCAGCAAGCCACAAGAATACTCCAGATAGTAACAATAAAATGTAACAAAGGATGTAATAACCAACAAATCAAAATGTAGCACAAAGTTTTCACCTAGATTGCTCAAGAGTAAGATACGAAGGACAATGAGGGCACAAAGTCACCTCAAGGTCCTTTACACAGAAATGAAAAGAAAACACACTAAAAAGCAATTATGGGGGCACAAAGTCTCTCCACAATTGATTCTTCAGGACACCTTTCTGACTAATTTCACTAATCCTGCTTGTTGAATTAAAAGAATAGAAAATAAATCAAGGAAAAAGACATAAGAACAGTTTCCTTAACAACAAAGATATTACAGCACAAAGTCTGAAAAACCATTTGCTTTCTTATTCCAGTAACAAAATATGATAAACAAATGTCCGCGGGAGGAAGTGTAAGAAAAGCCCGGGGGAATATGCGAAGGGCCGCCGAAGGACCCCGAAGGGCAAGTGCCCTGCGGGGGACTCTCGACTGCCAATTTGAAGACACATCTTGAAGCCAAAGGGTCGCCCGAAGAAGCTCGAAGGCCATTTAAAGACTGCCCGAAGGATAGATATCCTTGCGGGAGGCTATTCCGACTCAAAGCGGGTCATTTCTCAAGGCCCGAAAGGGCAAGTCCAATCTGGAAAAATACCAAGTAGAAAGCCGAAAGAAGACCAAGGGGTGACACGCCCGAGGACGTCAAATTCAACACAGCGAATTAGTTGTTGAAAACATAGTGACGAGCGCGCGAACGTCAAATTGAAGACAACAAAATAACTGTTGATCCTTTGAATCTACAGACCAGAATGCATTCCCAGAATTCAAGGCCAAGACTAGCAGAAAGCGAGGAAGGAATAGAACAGCAAACTAAATCCAAGACCCGGTTCAATTAACCAGAAAAGAAGGAACGATGAAGTTAAGATCAGATCGCCAGGTGGACATTGAAAGTTGCACACTTTCAATAAGCATGACTTGTTTCCCTACATTGATAAAATCAAATGGGTAAAACGCCCCTAAGTCCCAGCGTGTCTTCTTAACAGATTCCAACGCAACATGATGTGTTACTGTTCCCGAGTTCTTCTTGAAATGGCTATATAAGGGACTCTCTTGTTATTGTAAAATGATATTTTTTTTTTGACAATCAGAACGAACCTCTGCCCAAATTGAAAGGCACTTCTGAGATTTTGAGCTCAGTTTGTTTATCATATTTTGTTACTGGAATAAGAAAGCAAATGGTTTTTCAGACTTTGTGCTGTAATATCTTTGTTGTTAAGGAAACTGTTCTTATGTCTTTTTCCTTGATTTATTTTCTGTTCTTTTAATTCAACAAGCAGGATTAGTGAAATTAGTCAGAAAGGTGTCCTGAAGAATCAATTGTGGAGAGACTTTGTGCCTCCATAATTGCCTTTCAATGTGTTTTCTTTTCATTTCTGTGCAAAGGACCTTGAGGTGACTTTGTGCCCTCATTGTCCTTCGTATCTTACTCTTGAGCAATCTAGGTGAAGACTTTGTGCTACATTTCGATTTGCTGGCTATTACATCCTTACATTTTATTGTTACTATCTGGAGTATTCTTGTGGCTTGCTGAATAGTACTTCTGAAAGAAGAGTTTTTTCTGTCATTTTCCTTGAGTTTCTCCTTTGATCCGCACACATCATCTCTGAAGAAAGAGAGATGGATGGTTTGTCCTACCCTTGAGTATTATTTTCTGTTCATATATATATATATAGCCTATTTATAGGGAACCTCCCCTTGATGAGAGGAGAGATCAGTCTCCTTTTGATGTGGTAAACCTACACACTTGGACGACTAATCTTCCTACTTTCGCTGATCAGACCTATTTTGTTTATCAGTACGCTGATCGACAAAATATTCAACCAACAATACCAATGGATACTTGCATACCTCTTGGTGTAATTGTGAAACCTACTTCATTATCTTAATAGGCAAATATGAAAATTATTTTGTTTGTTACAACGATGGAACTAGTTGTGCCTAATTTGTGATATAGGTGAAATCTCTATTTCATAGGGCCTCAGGGTTGGTCTCTGAGTTAATTTTAAACCAATTATCTCCCCTATAGGCATATCTTGAAGTAGGTTCTTTTTGAATGATGTAATGTTTGCTCTCAGCTTTGTTTAATTGTATGATAATGATTGTTCCCCTTGATGTGCCTCCAAATGATTATATATTTTATTTATGGTCATCTAATCATCATACGATAGTACATTTCATCAGTATTAATATCAATAATTTCAAATTCTCTGTGTATACTTATATCAACTACTTTTATTTACACATACTCCAATCTCTTAATGGTTTTAACTTGGCCATAGTCTGTGAGACTCAATGTGACAGGGCTATAACTGAGGGTTGATCATCCAATGGCCTCCAAAGTATACCTATGAATCATATTCATCATATTTATAAAGTCAAAGATAACATTAGGCACTTCATATCTTGTGATTTCTATGCCCATTTTAGAATCAACATCCCAAGGCCTTTTGGTCTTTACATAGCATACCACATTTTCAGCTCTTTGTTGTCCCCTTTTTTGCACAATACAAAAAATTATGTAATAAGTTTGTAATATTTTATGATATATCTTCATTACATAGAGTAATTACTAGCTTAAGAATTTATGTCAAGGTTTTAGCTACTCCCTCTTTTCTTAGGATGCAAACAATATATCCATACATCTGCGCTTCCACTATCACAATATCTCCCTCAGAATCATTTTGATATCATATGGATTGGAGTAACTATGTTGATTTAAACATTAGGACTTTGCCTCTAACTAGATATAGGTATTTTTCCTACCAAACCTTCCTAAACAAATTTGAAGCATCTCCAGAGATGACAATCCTTGTTATTTATACCAATTCCTAGTGTCAGGTTGCATAAATGCTAGCTCTTTAGGATGAACATTCACCATGTTTAAAATTTTCACTAGATTTTCTTTCCTTTAATTTTTTAATATGGGACAATATTTTATATTGTGTTACCAATAATTATAAAATCTACACAATATGTCTATCTCTATGGATTACAAGGACAATTTCATGCACTATGATTGAATTCACCACACATGTAGCAAACAATAGGATTTATGGCCTATCTATCCCCTTATCTACGATTTTGGTTTCATCTTATGTATCCACATAAGTAACCTCCATGCATTTATGTTGATCCCCATACTTTTTGTTGACCATCATATCCCCCATACTGTCTCTATGGTGAAGGCGGATCCCATCCTGATTGCTATGGTTGGTATTAAGGGGACTAAGGCATCCAACTTGCTTGATACTATGGGAACTATGGTGTCGAACCCATTTGGACCTAAGGTGATTCATGATTCAAATCATCTTGGTACTAAGTTGATTTAGTATTCCAACCATCTTAGTACTGAGGTGATTGCAGCATCCATTGAGGAGTAGACTGCGTTTTTATTTCCATTGCAACATCTGGACATGGTACTCCTGTTTCACAGTTGAAGGTTGTTGTGGAGCTATTACAAAGGGATTCTTGGTGATGTCTTCATTCACCACCTGAAGGGATCATTAATTATTCTTATCATGGTTATGCGATTTACAAAAAATATAGTACATCTTGTGCAATTGTTGTATATATTGCTGTAGCAGATTCCACTTCGTAGTGGAGTGTCCTACCATGCAAAAAATCTCACAAAATTTCATTTTGATTTTAGGACATTCATTCCTATGATGTCCTTATTTTCTTCACTCATTACACCATACTGACAATTAATTTTTTTTTTCTCATACACTTCTTCCATCTTTTACAATACAATGTCTATTTTGGCATTTATTTTTGTCTTAAAAGGAGAACATTCTCTATAGTATGCTATCTGATCCACCTTGATTGTTGGTACATGTGTTAGGTTTATTAGTAAACTAATTTTTGTAATGGTAAACCTAATCCTAGATTGTAGACCTTACACAAACCATGCAACCTTGTATGAGTCTAGGAATTGAAAAATTTACTTTGTTCGTCACATTAGATAACTTGTGATTGTAGTCCCAAACTAAATATCCCAATTTTATCCATATCTCCATCAAGTCTCAGATAGTATGAATTGTGTTTTTTTAATTTTGAACTCACCAATAAATTTATCTTTAACTTGTTGTAAATTCAATTATCTAGGATTATTTTTCTAAATAAACTCTAGAGATCTACCTGTCAAAGCTCCTATGAGCTCGCACATTTTCACATCATCAATGGTCACACATTTAACCTCCTATTTCATATTGAAGATTATTGGATACTATTTTGGTTAAAATACCCATCAGTTGGCATCAGAGTGACAAAAGCTCCTATATTAAGAGCCATATTTCTAATGGTTGTACCTGATCTAATTGGCTGGTTTGGACTTTTTTAACAAGTGTATAAATTAGATACAATTGTCTTTGGAGTACTTGTACCCAATTTTTAAAGCAAATTATTAGATTTCTCACTAAACTTTTTGAATTTCTATACAAAATCATCAAACAATTTATGTGTTTTATTGTCTACTAAAATACTTCTTCTGGTAGGCACAGGGGATGTATCCCATTGGAGTGAGTGATATTTATCTAAGGTATCTTCCCTACTTAGTCTTAAACCTGACCAAACCCTCTGACTCAATGCAACTTATTCGAGAGATTTTCCTTCCTTATCTCCAAGCAATATCTTCCCTAAAAAGTGATTCCTAAAACTACCATCTAACTAATATAGTTTCCTCTCTACAACTTGTCCACAATATCTTTGGTCTCTTTATTCTTCCTCTGGGTAAGTTTCCAAATCTTGGATTATCTTTATGGTCTTTTTGGTGTCTTCTATTTCTTCAGGTGTTCTATGTTCCCTGTATATGTAGTCGCCAGATTCTCTTGGAGGTCTAGTTCCTCTCTTAGTCTTCATAGTCTCTAATCTACTCATACTAGTAGTTCCTTTAAGATCACTCTCTTTATTCCATCTCTTTTGTTGTTTTAGCTCTCTCTGAAGTCCCATACTTACCTTCTCACTTTACTTCTTTGTTTTATGCATATTTTATGTTTAGGTTTAGGTTCATTATCTCAATTCATCATCATTCCACTCCTTCCAGTTTGCATCCCCATAGCGCCCTAGGAAACTACTCCATGTTGGTTGGGATTGGCATCATGGACTTTTCCAAAACTAACATTTTCAGTAGTATAGGTAGTCATTTTAATAGTTTACCCCAAATTTCTCTAATAAATAATTCATACATAGCTTCAAATTTAATGTATTCTTACACAAAAATTGAGTTACATATCCATCAAATATGGTTTTCAACAATTGATCAATCGCACTTGTATAATCAGTATCCAAGTTACCTAATTTTTCAACATTTTATTTCTTTCTAAGCAAAATGCTATGTTCCTAAAGTCCTACAGCACTAATACTCAATCATTGGAAATCAAGCAACTAAAAATTTAGTAAAATCGTACCATAAAATCTCATAAATCTCACCATGAATGTGTCTAACTATGAGTTCTTTCGTATATCCTTCAATTCTTTTAGCTTCTTTTTCTTTGAAATTTTGTATTCTTTCATCCAACCAACATTCAAGTTCTCTTTGATAAGGTAACCATATCAACATTTTTTAGTTTCCACACTCACCACACCATTATTAGCAAAGGTTCCTGGATTTCCTTGTCATAACATGTTAATGATTGTATTGTGCAATTTTAGTTACATGTTCAGAATATTGAGATGGAATTATGGAAAGTAGAATCATTCTTACTTAAGTTACATTTAGTTAAACATAGTTTATTCACTAAGATCATACATCTTTGTTATATTAACACATAGATTAGAATAAAACATGAACAAATTATGTACACAAAATAACACATCAAACTTTCAATGCAACCATAGATTGATCTCTATTTCATTTTCTCTTTACACGATGTGAAATTATTTATTATTTACAATACAAGTATTTATAACACAATGATGAGGTTGTGTCACTTAATATTCATTACCTTTCTATTTTAGCACCATAGGAATAATTTCATCTTATATAATCTTCTGATATTCAACCAAAAGTAGAATTACCTACAAAATATTATATATCGACACTAGTCAATTATAGATTACTTATGTGATTTTACACTTCGTAGTTTACTACCAATAATTTCGTACAAGTTTTCCTTTAGTGTTTCCTTGTCCATTTGGTTTTGGAGTCATGTAGAGAATTAAAAAAACTAGCATAATTAAAATCACTATAAATCATCCTAAATATGTACTGAATTTTGAATGAAAAGTTTTCACTATAATAGTCAACTTTGACTGTAGGAGATCCCAGGACTCATTGGTGACTAGTGCCTTATCTACCTGATGGATCCTTATAGATGGAGGGTAGCACACACATGTCAAAATCTAGCCAATATAAATCTAGTTCTCTTATCCCAATTGTATGGGAAACAAATACCAATTGCCAGACCAAATCATTTCCTTGAAAATTATGCCTATTTTCTTTCTTGAATCACATGTTGCCTTCATCTCCCAAGACATAAACCAAAAACAATTCAACTTTATTCAGTAAACTTTACATGATCATTTGTAATTTTCAAGATTTGACCTAGGAAATGTTCTGTTCACTTCAATTTCAATCTCCCACTTCAATCATAGAGTGATAAATATATCTGTTGTCACTAAACCACTACATAAAGAAGCTAACCATTTATTAAAATAGAATCGTTTTCATGAATTATCCCTAGTCTTTTAATTCAAATAGAAAAAAATGTATAGGGAAGAATTCCTTTCATCATATCAATAGGTATGTCTTGCACATTAACCACTTTGAAAACAACATTTGGTTCTATAGAGAGGAGCATTTTGAGCTCAATGCGTAGGCCATGGCAATCCAAACTAGGCACATAGTGTAACTTGTACCCTTAAAACAACTTATACCTATTTTATTAGTGTCAACCATTCATCATCATCCCTTGTCCATTGTGGTTCAAAAAAAAACTCTACTACTGAGCCATCTTCCCTGAAATATGTAAATGGCATGTGATGTTATGTAACCTCAGCCATGTGAGGAATAATTGGAGTTATATCCCACATAATTATAATCAAATAAGTTTCAATAATATTTTTGCAACCCCTCCTTGTTTGGCTTTCATAACTTTGCCTTATATTGTTGATGAGATTGGCTAGATGAAATATAGTATACTTATCAATATTTCAAATATCTTTATAGATAACACTATATTTTTACTGATGGATATTTGAGAGAATAAATTTAAATGTTCCACATGATTTTTTTCATATATCATACATTTTATTGAGAATTTGAGGACCAATCATTACATCACTAGAACTATCCACACCTCATCTTCAAACTAGCAAAATCTTGCCCAAAGAAAATTAAATAAAATTATATCAAACATATTTCCTCTTAATACCCCTAGTTGATCCATTCTACTTGCATAAATCTAATTTAATACCAATGCTTCATGTCTTTCCAAGTTCAATATTGAAATCTTAGTCGATTTTTATAGTCTTAAAACCTTCTCTCTACTCTCAAGCATGAGCATGTAGAAACCACATTTAAAATTTGTGGTATAAATTGGTTTTTGGAATCATGTATAAGGCATATGAACTATTTGAAAAAAATCTTGAATGAAAAATGGCAGCTTAGTTTTTTAAAAACTCCCATCATTAATTGTTATGATCTACTCAATTTTTTTAACACATGATTTTGTTCATATCCAACTATGATTTTAGTCCAAGTAACCACGTTTTGCATTATGTAGTTGCTTAAAAAAACTCCCATGCCTTTTCATCAAGCCTATTTTGAGGCATGTGACTTATTTTCAAAAATTACTAGACCAAAATTTGGTGCCTAGATCCTTCTTATGTGTCTATCTGAATCTAGTAGACAAATAATGAATAAAGAGAGTAATTTGAAGTCTAGTTCTCATCTCTCAACTACTCCATGGCTTTAGGACATTGTGTAAAATTTTTTATGGCAAGTGACATGGTCTTGGTTTTAGTTTCATGACCAGAAAAAAGTAGAGAAATAACTAAATTAATAATAATTTCTTGTGAAATATTTTCCTCATTGAGAAGTCTTTCTAGAAAACCATTATGTTTGACTCCATCAGGGCTGCATCTTTTCTTGTCAACAATCTCACATATCTTGTTTATCAAAGCCGACCCTACCTTTATTTCTTTAAAATATGTAATTCTTGATATTTTTATTTGAAAGGATATAATTCCATCTAAAAAATAATAGAATATAGGATCCATTTCATTTATTTGATCTTCTATTTATATACCTAAAAGTTGATTTGCTACCAAGTTGATTTCTAGCTTTCTACCCTCATCTTCAAATAATATTTATCTATCTTTCCATGTATTAATTATTCACTGTAGAATGATTTGAATATATAAGATGAAATGGTTTTTTCAATTTCTCTAAAGTCAATAAATTTACACAAATTCCATGAAGTTTCCTATGAAGGTCTCCATTTATAGCAATCAAACCTTTCTTCCCTACCAAATCTCTAAAATATTTTGAATAGCCTTCCTCATTTTGTAAGATATATATATTAAATATAGCCACATGGAATGACATATTTTCTCAATAATTCAACATGAAATACATCATGGCTCATATATGAAGAAGGAAGAATGGCTATCTAATAAGCAATAGGGATATTATTTTACATAATGTCAAATGGACTAACATAGCGTGGAACTAGTTTGGAAGTTTTTCCAAACTTTATCTAACTTTACGTAAGCTTAACTCGTATAAATTTAATATTATTGTATATAGTACTATCATTATCTTAGGTGTAGGATAGCTTTTGTCTTGTTTTAGAATTTGAATAGTCATCATAGAAGGTGAAATGAGTAATCATCTTGTATCTATATATAAAATTATATCAATTATTCATTTAAATGTAGGAAGTCCAATTTTTGTTTACACCAAATTAATTGTTCTATTTTTCACATTCCATCTCAACCTGAAATTGGTATCATATAATAATCTTGTCCATTCTTTTTTTTATCCTCCATTCTTTTTACCAGCTGCAAGTTTCATTCCCAACCATACACAAGATTTTATTCTTTTTTATTCTTCCTTCCAATTCTACAGCCTAAAAAGTTCCTTGCATAATAGACAAATGCAATTGGGCATGCTATTAGAGGTTGGATACCTATGCTTGACTAGAAACAATGTTGGAAAGTGTAAAAAATGTATAATTTTGTTTGAAATTTTCAAACTATTTAGAGCACATGATTTTGCATTTTATTCCAAGCATCTAGGTGGCACACCAAGGAAGGGAATAAGTCTAAAAGTGGTTATCACATTCAATAATTTGATCAAATATTGCATGAATTTATATAAGACCAACGCATTAGAGACATGCATGTAGGCATTTCAATAATTCTTTGGTTGTGTTTGACATGTGTTTCTATGAGAATTTGAAGCTTATGTTGGCATTTTATTTAAAAATTGAAGCATCAAGGTGGAATTTGATATAATTGAAGGTTATGAAAACATTACTCACCGCTTACTCTCATGTCTCCACATCACCCAACATGAAGCATGGTATAGTCCATTTAAAATCCTAAGTCTTATTAAAATTTTAAATTTATACTTTTCTTATATTAATTTATGCCTTTTATAATTAAAATCATGTTAGATGCCTTTCCAAATAAGGGAATTTTAATTTTTTTGACCTATTTTAAAAAAAATCGATAATTCATAATTTTTCAAACCATTTCAAATTTTAAAAATCAAATTTGGTCTTTGTAAAATCAAAAAATTTGTGAAAACCCCAAAAAACACATCATTTGGTACTAATTATGCCTATGGTTCATGTTTACAAGTAATTTCATCTAGCTCAAACTACTGCATCTATCACCTAATATAGTTGTAACAAAGACATTTTTGGCATCATCCTTATAAATCATTGGGAAGAAAAAAAAATCATTTCTTTTTCCCATTAGCATCATTTATCACATACTACCTGAGTGCCACACATCATTTTACTCTCACGTGCTTTCACATCTCTTTCACATATCACCATGTTTATAGAAAGGAAAAATCTTATTCCACATATCATTAGGTATATAGGAAATGTGATCATATCAAGAGGTTTGGTATATTGGTTTGGTCATATATAGAAAATGAAATCTTTTGGAGTAACAAGGAATCAATCCATCTCCCTTCATACCAAAAATGCATTCAATAAAAATAATTGTTGGCACAACACTAACCAGGAAGGAAACATGGTTAAAATTTTCTAAGCATGTTGAGAATACTCCCATCTTCAATGATTTTTTGTTTGAATTTTGGTGGATACAAAACCAATTAAACTAAAATAGGCAAAGGAATTATAATCCTGGAAGCATAGGAATTTAAAAGTATTGGCTTGATAATGGCCACTATGGACAGAGAAGTTTTTTATCATATACAAGTGCAACACTTCATGGGAAGCATCGTATAAGTTTAAATATTTGTATGGTTTTCATTTAGAATTAAATTTCATACAATCACAATTGAAATTGTTCAACCTTTAGTTGAAAATGATGTGATTAGTCTTGCTTCAGAAATTTGAGCTATCAAACATGATGTTGATGCTACTAGTGTAGAAATTGATTCATACACGATTATATTCATAAAATATCTTCTTCTCACATTTTAACCCTATTTTTAGTCTTCACAAACAATCAAGTAATTGAAGACTCACTTTTGATCAATTGGTTGAAAAGATGGCTGAAAGAGAAAATGATTTTGGAAGAAATACTGACACCATGAGTGAATAATTTTATATGATCATCAAAATGGGAATTATTATAAGGACTCCTCTTCCAATAAGTCCTCTTCTAAATATTAAATCAAAGGGAAAACAATAGATGAGGAGGCAAAAATGACAAAAACTATGGGCAATATCAAAAGCAAAATGATAGACAATTTTTTTTGGTAAACATTGTGGCAAAATAGGAAACCATGAGAATAATGAATGAAAAATTTCATGGGATAAAATCGAGGCTTATAACAAATAAAATTAATAAAAGGAAAACAATAAACCTTATAATCAGACTCAACTCAGTTCACAAGTGAATGTTTGGTTCCTATTTTAGATGAAGTTCATAATGCCTCTTTCAATTTAACATGGGATAATTTTTAGGTCGTAGACACTAGTGCCACACAACATATGACACTATATAAGTAATTATTTGAGGAGTTTCATGAATAAATATGTGGTCCAATGTATTTGGTAGATAGAATAAATCTACAACCTCAATTAAAAGGTAAAATTCGACCCAAGTCACCAAGGCTCCCAGATTTCATTCTAAAAAATGTCCTATACCTTCCTCAATTTAAATGAATTCTATTGTCTTTAGTACTCATTTAAAAACAAGGCTAATCCATTATACTACATTATGGATATGTACAAATCAAAATAAAAAATGATAATGCATTCATCTTAATAATATTTGAGGAAGGAAAGTTGTTAAACTTTAGAGGAGAGCCTCTAATTCCAAGAATATTTTCTCATCTTATTGAAGAAATAAATTTATATAGGCTTATTTGGTATATAATATTTGGGCATAATCACTATGAACACATTAAAAAATTGAAAAATAATAGTGTTGTAGGTCTACCAACACTACCCAAACATATTGATAAGTGTGAAGCTTTCATATTGGCTAAACACAAAAGGGAGCCATTTCAAAAGCTAAAATGGAGTGTCAACAAAAAAATGTAATTAGATCACTTTGATTTGTGTTATCTGCCAATTATTTCCGCTTATGGTCATAACTAGTTTATGTTTTTCATTGATCACTACAACATATTGACTTGGATCTACTTTCTGAAATAAATCATAACCCTTCAAAACTTTTCAAAGGTTTCAAACAATGATTGAAAATAATGCACAATCTCATATTGGGCCATTGATAACTGAAAAATGGCGATGAATTCACATCATATGTGTTTGAATCTTATCTCAATAAAAATGGGATCAAGCATCATCTCATAGACCCTTACACTTTTAAAAAAATGGAGTAGTTGTGAAGATGAATAAAATCATAAATAACATGGTTTGAGTGATGTATTTCAAAGAGGTAAATCTAAATTTCTAGGTATAAGTAGCTCAAAAACAGTGTATCTTCACATATTATCACCATCAACAAACCTTCAAATGAAGACTATATGAATCTTGGTGTGGTCATCTTTCATGTGTGACATCTTTAGGTTTTCAGATCCATTTTCTATGCATTAATTCCCAAGGAAAAAAATAATAAGTTGGACCATAGGAGTTAAAAAATGCATCCTTTTGGGATATTCAAGATCCTCAAAGGCATATAGACTGTTTGATGAGAAAGGCAAGAAAGTTATCATTGCAAGAGATGTTGTCTTTTGTGAAACAACAAAGGACAACTATCATAAGTATAAAATTGAATTGACTTGAAAAATACAATAAATTTTATGTTTTCAATGAAATCGATATGAAGGTTCCAAATAACGAAGGGGACCTATAATTGGAAAATAATTGAATCTCTATTGACTCCAATAATTGAAAATGGCACTCCCTGTGTGGAAAACAATGAAATTTCATTACAAGGTGTTCATATGCCATAAAATGAATGAGCCTCAAATAAAGAAAATGAGGCACCAATATTCAACAAAAAACTCATAAAATATGCTAAAATGGGCCACATAGACATTGAAAGATGTTTGCCCTGATGAGGTTGGAAAAATAAGCACTTGAAGTGCACATATATCCACTCAACAATCAAACAAATTTTTAGAAAAAATTAAGTATTAGATATAAAATCTTACCTCGGATGACCCTCTAGAAGAAGAAGTCAATGTTGATTTTGATTTAGAACCTACTTCTTTCAAATATGCTTAAAATCTTGATGTATGGAGAAAGCAATGAAAAGTGAATATGATGCTTTGGTCAAGAATGAAGCTTTGGAGTTATTGATCCTCCAATTGGATTAAAACCCATTGGTTGCAAGTGGGTATTTAAAAACAAATACAAAGCAAATGGTTCACTTGACAAACACAAAGCAAGACTTTCCACAAAAGGAGTTACTAAAAAGTAAGGGATAAACTACAATGAGACCTTTGCACCAACAATGAAATGGACTACTATTTAGGACTTGTTGGATTCAAAATCACATAACATACTAAAATTTTATTAGATGGATGTAAAAAATGCTTTTATAAATGGCGATCTCAAATAAATAGCCTACATGAATCAACCAAAAAGTTTTTCAGTTGATGACCAAGAATACAAAATGTGCAAGTTGGTAATATCCCTATATGGACTGAAACAAGCCCCAAAAGTATGGTATAAAAAGCTCATTGAACACCTTTTCAACATGAATTTCAAGTTTTTTTAATTTGAAGATGCAACCCTTTTGTTAAAATAGTTTACAAAACAATTATATTTCTAGTTGTATATGCAAATTATTTGCTCATCATAGGAAATAAGGAAAGGTACACTACAAAAATCAAATCAAAATTGATGAAATGTTTTGAAATGATAGATTTAGGTTGCCTTCATTAATATTTGGGTATTTAAGTGATTCAAAAACCTAAATACATTTTCATCATTCAAAAAAGTACATTGATGAAATTCCAAGTAAATTTGGAATGATAGACTATAAAGCAATTAGTGCACCTATAGAACAAAGTTTGAAGTTGACATCAAATGATAACAAATAATTTATAGATGCAACTAAATATAGACAACTCATTGGAATTATAATCTACATAACCATAACTAGACCATACATAATTTTTTTTGTGTTCTTCCTAGATTCATGCAACAACCTAGATAAATTCATTGGGTAGTAGCAAAGAGAGTTATTTGGTATCTAAAGGGAACACAAAATTTTGGGCTTGTACATTCCAAGGCAATGGACTTCAATGTAGTTGGATTTTCATATTGTAACTATGCAAATGATTTTGAATATGAAAGTCTACTTCAGGTTTCTTAATGAATTTAGGAATAACAATCATCTACTGGAAGTCAAAGAAGCAGTGAGTGCTAGCCATATATTTTGTTGAAGTTGAATTTATGGTAGCTTCATAGGCAACAAAGGAAATAATATAGATCAAAAATAAACTTGTAGATTTTTAGGTAACACTTGTTTCATCAATGCCACTCATGGCTAATAATACTTCTATAATTCAAATGTCAATAAATCTAGTATTTCATGACCAAACCAAGCACATCAACGCCAAATTTCATTTAATTTGATATTATGTGAAAAATGATAGTGCAAAATCGATACATTGTCCAACTATAAAATAAACAATAAATATCTTGACATGATCACTTGGCATAGAAAAGTTTGAAAAATTCAAAGGCATGCTTATCCTCACTATAACCCTTATAGAATAAGGGGATGTAATATTATTGTATATAATATTAGATTTATCCTAGATTTAGGATAGCCTTTGTCTTATTGTAGAATTTAAATAATCATTGTAGAAGGTGAAATTAATATCCATATAGGTATTATCTTCAATTCTACATAACTTGTGTCTATCAAAGGTAGCTTTTAGCCTTTGACAAATAAATCCATGTGTATCATTATTTTGTAAATATTTAGGTCCAACAACTCTATCCTCCAAACTTTCTAATATAAGGGGAGTTCGCCCTTTTTGTCCATACAAGACTTCGAAAGGATCCATTTTGATCACAAATATCAGCTAAATGTAGATAGCTTTCCCACTTGGTTTACTATTTCATAACATACATTCTCATCATTTATTCAATAATTATGTTTAGCCTTTCATTTTCACCATCTATTTTTAGGTGGTATGATGAACTAAAATTTAATCATGTTATAAAGGTAGTAGTCTAAATCTGCCAAAACCTTGAAGTGAAAAACTTATCTCTATTATAGATAATCATTTATAGAACTTTGTGAAGGTAAACAACCTCATTCACAAACATTTCCAAAATATAGAAGAATCATTAGTTAGATTCCAATAATAAAATGTATGACTTTGGTGAATTTATCAATCACCACTAAGATAGTATCATGTTGACCTCGAGACTTAGTAGTCACGATATAAAATCTAAAGAAATCATGATCCATTTATATTTTAGTACATTTTGGGGATTAATCAAACTAGCTGGGTGACAATCCTTAACTTTAACTCACTGGCATTTTAAACATTTGGCAAAAAAATCAGCTACATATTTCTTCAAACCAAGCCCAAAAGAATACCCTTTTAGTTTCTGTGTTTATTTTTGTGACACATGGATGAGAAAAATCAGGGGCAATATGTACTTATTTCAGTACTTACTCCCTTAAATTACAATAATTAGGCACATAAGTTATATCTTTATGCCTCAGAAGACCATCGAAGTCTATGGAGAAATCTTAAAATGTCTTAGACATAGGTTTTTTGGCTAACTTTGCACAGGGTAATTTACAAATTTCATTAGTAAATTGTTGTTCCAATACAAAGTTTTAGAAATTAGATTTTAGAATAGAAAGTGCAGTTAGGTAAATGTGTCTACTGATTACATTAACAAGCTTTAATTTACATTCTGCACATGAGATATCCATGTCACAATTGATAATAAATTCTATCCATCTTCACTATCTAGCATTCAAATCATATTTTAAATAAATATGTTCAAGGTTGTGATGGTCTGCATTCACTTTGAAATGCTTACCAAGTAGAATATGTTTCCATTGTTTAAATGCATCCATAAAATCAACCAACTCCATGTCAGGATTTGGATAATTCTTATCATGTTCTTTGAGTTTGTGTGATTCATATGCAACTAATTTACCATCTATTATTGCTTTCATAACACTCCCTAATTTCATCATGAAATAATGGAACCTATTTTTGCTCTAAAGTCTGGTATTTCATATTAATGGAGTTTGGTGGCATTTGCCTATTTGAAATTGTCTACCTGATGTAGGAGGGTCTTTGGGATGCTGCAATCATGATAATAAGCTTGATTTGTGGTGTTAACCAAGTATAAAAAATTAAAATTTCATATTATGTACTTGATCTAAGGAAATTGGCATTTGGGACTTCGTTGATCTTGTTATTTGAATTTCCCTTAATCTACTATGTCTTGGTCCATTCTAAAGCATGTTTTGAGTGCACTAAAGTTCATCTTTTAAGCCATTTTGAATTAGATTTATGCAAATTATCTTACTATATCAGAGCCTTTATACTCTTTCCTTAGTTTTTCAACCCATTTTTGCATGATTTCAGATTAAACTGACTGACTGTTTACATGGGTTTGCCTTTGGACTTAGTCACTTGCTTCATTCTGGACTGAATTGGCTGAAGTTTATAAAATGAAGTAGTTTTTATTTAATAGATTTGATTCATCTCTGGTAGTTTTATGCCTAAAAAAGTTTTATTTATGTGTCATTCCATTTATGGACTTAGTCACTTTTTGTTAATGGATCAAAGTTGGCCTTAAGTTTGGAAAAATGGGCATTTTTATTCGAGTATTTTTCCCCTTTTACCTTTCTTTTGGCTCCTGACTTAGCCATTTTTATTTTTATTTAAAAGATAACAACTATTTACTTTCTTCTCAGGCTCATAGATAAGTGTGGAGTTTCCACTTTTCATCCACTCATGTCCCCATAGCTTTTGGGACTTAGTCATTCTTCCCAAGACTTGTGAGCTCCTACACAAGTGAGATGATGCCACTTGTCTAAATCTCACTAACCCACAAACTTGAGACCTTATGATATTTATGCCAAGTCATATAAGATCTTGAGAAATAAAAATGTGGACTTTTGTCATGATATAACATCCTTGCTTTATTAAGGCATTTGGATCCTTGAGCCTAAGTCCCCAAGCCCCTAGATGAATAGGATGATGCCACATAGCGATATCCTATTATCCGTATCCCTAGGATAGTGCATATCAAAAAAGTGGAAAGGCCCCAAATAAGTGAGAGGAAAACACTTGTCATGATCCTAGGGACCTGATGTAGTTAGTACCGATCGACTTTCGATCCAAGGCTTGCGAGCTCCCAAATGACCAAGATCATGCCATGTGGTGAGATCTCACTACATATCAGCTACAAAACAATCAACATATGTTAAAACAAAAATTGAGTAGCAGATGAGTGTGGATCCATCATATGACATAATAATTCCAACTAAGGATACGTTGACATCCTAGTTAGTAGTATATGAGCCTAAATTTGATGACCGTCTTGCCTGTCAAAACTATCAAACCTGAAATGGGACCTAGATCTTTTCTAATTATTTAACTAATTTTTGGGTTTCATTTTTTCCTTTTTATAAGTAAATTGGTCTTTTATTACTCCCTTTTAGATTATTAGACTAAGTATTTATCATGTTTCATCCTTTAGACTTGGTCACTTTCAGGTATTCTTAACTAAATTGTTTAAAGGTTTGATAAAAGGGTTGTTTCTATTCGTTGATTTTAATCTATTTTTGCTTTGTCTTAACTTAAAATGGATAAGTGTTTTCATTGTTTATCTATGGATCTTCATCAATTTTATGTAATACCCTTCGTAGAGTCAATATTAACATCACTATGTTGTAGTGTCATCTTGTGTTGATTGTGACCTTTGTGCACATTGTTCGAATGAGATGCCTAGTGGACTGTTGTAAATCTCACTTTTGTTACCATGAAAGGGTGACAGTGTGAAACTTGTTAGTTGCGACAAGAATAGGACCACCTATAATGTGTGTTCTAGTGTTAATAACTTTACGTTTTAAAGATAAGCATTGTGTTATGTCTTTTGTGGGTTATTTATAGATTCATAATAGGAGCCTTGATTTCAATAATTGGCATATTCACCATTATTCTAACTTATGATGTCTCTCCATTTTGTTTCTTGATCTTATCGATAGCTAGTGATTCAATGATGCACGACCCCTTATTCTCGTAGGTGTTTATGAATATATTTTTTATCACTTTGATGGAGTTTTTGTGTCATTAAGGTACCACCAACAGATTTGTCCTTAGGATTGTATTCATGTCATGACAAGTGTCTTGTTTTAGAGATTGATGGATAGCCGTGTTTCGATCTTTTGACACCGATGTTCTACCTTACTGCGATTCTTGTGTTTTAAAACAAATTATACTTACTAAACTATTAATAATAAAATAAATAAAAAGAGATGTTGGATGGCGGACCTTGATCTTATTTTAATGCCCAGTTCCCGACAGGGGGGTGTGGGGAGGCAACGCCCCCCTCAGTATGGTCATTGTGTGGGTCTAGGGGGGCAACCACCATTAGGTTGCAAATCTAGTTAAAAATACACTATAAAATATTGTAGTAAATCTGGACTATTCACTCTTAGGTTGCAAATCCAATGGTATAAATTATGTTTGTGCATTTTTGCCTTATATGTAATCCTCCTTTAGATATGAGGGCATTGTAATTCCGGATGGCATACTGTATGTGAGTGAATAGGATATTGCAGTGATTGTATTGCAGATTTTTTCCTTCATTTATTAGACTAAATAATAATCACTGACTGTTTCTATGTGGACGTGCCCATATTGGGTTAACCATGTTAAATCTGTGTCTCTATTATGTTGTGTTTTTTGCATTTAATTTTCATCTTTAATTCATTAATATTGCTCTGTGTTATATATTTCTAACAATTGGTATTAGAGCCGAGGTTTATTTGGCAGATAAACTCATAAGAAAAGAGGGTTCTTGGTTCGAGTGGGAGCAATGGCAGAAGAAGACAAGTTTAAGGTCAAAAAGTTTAGCGGCCAAAACTACCAACTATGGAAGATGCAAATGGAGGACTATCTATATCAGAAAGATCTTTTCCTACCATTGGACAGAATATCAAAGAAGCCAACAACTATGAAGGATGAAGATTGGGAGGTTCTTGATAGAAACGCACTAGGAACAATACAACTATGCCTGACAACGTCAGTAGTCTTCAATATTTCAAAAGAAAAGATAATAGCAGATGTGTTTAAGACATTGGATAAAGTGTATTAAAAACCCTCAGCTTCCAACAAAGTATTTCTTATGAAGCATTTATTTAATTTGGAAATGTCAGAGGTGGGTCTGTTGCTAATCATTTAAATGAATTTAACACGGTCACAAATCAATTAAGCTTTGTAGGAGTAAATTTTGATGATGAGGTTATGGCTCTTTTGATTCTGTGCTCATTGCCAGAAAGCTGGAATGGCTTGGTCATCAATGAAAGATTTGGGTGCTGCAAAGCAAATCCTTGGTATGAGAATAACAAGAGACAGAAAAAATAGAAAATTGACATTGTCTCAAGAAGAATACATAAAGAAGGTGTTAGTCATGTTCAATATGTAAGATGCAAACCATGTAAGTACACTTTTGGGAGGGCACTTCAAATTAAGCAAAGAACAATGTCCTAAAATGCAGGGAGAAATCAGTTACATGTTTAAAGTTTCATATGCTTCAGTAATTAGAAGTTTAATGTATGCTATGGTGTGCACGAGACCAGATATTGCTCATGCAGTGGGAGTTGTCAACAGGTTTATGAATAATCCAAGAAAAGAGCACTGGAATGTAGTCAAGTGGATTCTCAGGGACTTGAGAGGGACCACTAATAGACAATTGTGCTATGAAGGTTCAAATGTTACCTTACAAGGATATGTTGATGCAGACATGGCTGGAGATTTAGATGGCAGGAGGAGCACCACAGGATATGTTTTTACTGTTGGTGATACAACAATTAGTTGGATTTCAAAATTATAGAAGATAGTTGCTTTGTCAACTACAAAGGTAGAATATGTTGCAGCTACAGAAGCTAGCAAGGAGATGATATGGATGCAATGGTTCATGGAAGAGTTGAGGCATAAGCAGGGAGATCATAGGTTGTACAATGATAGCCAAAGCACGATTCATTTAGCAAAAAACTCGGCATTCCACTCAAGAACCAAACATATACAACCTAGGTATCAGTTTTGGAGGATGGTTAACTAAAGTTAGAAAAGATCCATACAAGTCAAAACCCTATAGATACGCTAACAAAGACGGTCACTAAAGAGAAGCTGGAGAGTTGTTTTGCTTCAATAGGTCTTAAAGGATAACAAGGAAGATGAGAAACATGTCAAGGTCAAAGTTCAAAGAAAAGTCCAAAAAAGAGTTGTATTGGTGGAATTGCAGCAATCAGTCTCCAAGTGGGAGATTGTTGGATGGTGGAACCTGATCTTATTTTAATGCATACTTCTCGACGGGGTGGAGATGTTGGGGGGCATTGCCCTCCCATTATGGTCCCCATGTGGGTCTAGGGGGCGACCACTATTAAATTGCAGATCTAGTTAAAAATGCATTATAAAATATTGTTATTTCATAGTAAATCTAGACCATTCACTATTAGGTTGCAGATCTAGTTAAAAATGCACTATAAAATATTATAATTTCATAGTAAATCTAGACCATTCACTATTAGGTTGCAAATCTAACGGTAGAAATTATGTTTGTGCATATTTGCCCTATATGTAACCCTCTTTTAGATACGAGGGCATTGTAATTACGGTGGCATACTGTATTTGAGTGAAGAGGATATTACAGTGGTTGTATTGTAGGTTTTTCCCTTCATTATTTGGACTAAATAATGACTCACTATTTCTGTGTAGATGTAGTCCATATTGGGTGAACCATGTTTAATCTGTGTCTTTATTATGTTGTGTTTTATGTATTTTATTTTCGTCTTTAATTCATTAATATTTCTCCGTGCCCTGTATTCCTAACATGATATTTAATTTTATGGAGGAAATAAAATTTAAATCTCATGAATCAAATTGTTAGAAAATTTAAATAAAAAATATTAAATAAATAAAAATATAGAAATATATTTGATTTCCTTTATTTATTTATTTTTCTGAAAAATTGAGAGAGAAAAAAGGAAACAAACAAATTAATTAAGGAGAGAGAAGCGTAGTGGAGGAGACTTAATGGAGCTTTACAGATGTTTGGTGGCTAACTAGTTATATGGTGGAATCATAATGGGAATTATAAGTGACCCAGGTACGCCATAATAATGGAGAGGAAGTTTTAATTAATTGTCATGTTACAACTGGAAACCAACGTGTCATTTCTCTTTGCCAGACAATTAAATGCCATGTCGAGGGGAAGAAGGTTTTGAAAAGAATTGCACTATGATTGAGATCTCGGGAGTGGAGAAAATAAGGGAGAGTCATAATTGTTGCAGGAATGGTCGAATGGAGGAGAGGAAAAGAAGAGGATGAAGGAGAGCTTGGGAGTGATGGAGAAGCAAACAAGAGTTTCAATAGATCAGGCAAGGGATTTCTCTCTTTTAAATTCGTTATTCTTACCAAATACTAAACAAATTTAATAAGGAATGAAAGCTATATTGTGTGTATTAGTAATAGATTTTGCAAGAAAATTTTAGTTAAATATAGATTGGTTAGTACTTAGTGAATCCATAATTTGGTAAAGAAATTTCATTTTCTAAAATTATTCGGTAAAATTATGAACTTAGGTGAGTGGGATACGATATATGTTTTGTTCAGATCTAACTCTGTTGGGCTAAGGTTTATATATTTATTTTATGTATATGTTTGCCATTTTGTACTTTTAGGCTGGAAAATTTATGAGGTTCTAGGAAATAGAATAAAATATAATATGTATATTAATACTTGTTATCATCTTCATGTAAATTCCATCTGATAAATCAAATTTTGATTATAATAAAGACTGTGGTGTTGTATTTGTTTTGGGATTAATTATCTTTTTTTTAAATAGAAATTGAAAGAAAGAAAAAAATCTATGTATCAGGTTTATTGTGTTTTGATTTATGGAAATAAGTTTATTCCTTTTTATAATATATATACTATTCTGCTCATTCACTTGCATAGGATGAATACCTGTATTGTTTCCATACTGAAACACCACACTACAGTTCTAAAATATACATAAAACTTCAATTCAAAACTTGAATATAAACACTTTTGCTGGTCCTAATTGGATTGAAACTTAACTAAACAATTGCTGGGTTTTGTTCCTCTCTCCCTTACCTTCGAAACCCATATAAAAAGTTTTTTATTAATTAAATGAGGAAAAAGAACATTAAATTCAAAGATCTACATTTAGAGATAGATGTAGTTGGATGTTGTTCTGTCAAGAAACAAGCAGTTGTATTTAAGAAATAAAAGAATATATCCCTATTCATAAGAATTATGTTCAAATACAAATATCAGTTGAGGGCAAATTAGACCCATAAGAAAGATCATGATTGAGCAGGTTTTCATTCCACTCAGTAAATTCTCCGACAGGGTCAAAATCTAAATTAAAATAAAGACTTTTTATCCCAGTATGTCTTTTATATAATTGAGTTTATATATTATTATTCGTATGAACATATCCATATATAGATCGCAGAATAGAGATTACAGGTTGAGGATTATTTACCTTAATATTGCAGATGTGGGGTCTTGAATACATAAGTAAATTAGTGTTTTTTTTTTTCCCCCTTTATCTATGCATGTCTAGCTAGCCACTGTGTCTAGCATTAAATGAGTTTCGCAAATACAATCTTATTAAAAAACACATTGTTATGATAATCCTACCCAGATTTAGGCTTGGTAATCAAATTACTAAGGTGGTGCTTCGAATTCCACATTTCCCTGTAATGTGATCGAATAGCTGGTAATATGGAAGATAGTGTGTTTTTACTTGGACTTGAAATTTTAGTTCAAAATTGGTAATATTTCGTTATCTTTGAAATTGTAGGTGAAAGTATGAATTTGATGTTTGTTGAGGAGCTTAGAAAATAATAAGTCTGGTTTATTTCACCATTAAATATTTAATTGTTTTCTCTCTTATTGTTTTTGTTTTGTACAACCTTCACCAGTATGTTGATTTGCTTCATTCATTATTTTATTTGTTTATTATTTGGGAAAGGATTAGTGTCTCTTTAAAAAGGGAAAGTCTCTTGATCAGCGTAAGTTGACTCCTTTATTGACATCTTTATAATGCAGGAAAGGGGAGTCCAGATCAATTTCACTGAGATATTTAATATTGTTTTTTCATTTTAAATGTTTGTAAGAACGATGTTATTGTTGGCATTAGATTATCTAGAGATTGTGTAGATGCTGTTGTGCAATTTTGATTTTAATACGATGGAGACTTTGATTTGTATTAATTGCTATTTTCAAAGAAAGAAAAATACCTGTACTTGTGGTGTTTCTTAATTCACCTATTTAAATGATTACATACGTTTATAATAGTTGTCAACAACTTTGAGGAAAATCAGTTTTACAGCATTGGGAAGATTAAAATGATCTTTAATTATGCAGTTGATTTATGTTACTTGCAATTATAATTGATGATGAAAATGCTTAAATTCTCTTCAATGATTAACAAATGATTCAGTTAACAATTAAATCTTTATAAAATAAACAATAAAGATTTAGTTTATAATTACTTTAGTAATGAGGGTATCCTTATGACAAGTGAGTTGAACAAACTTTAATTGTTTGTCAAAACCTTGAGGCAACATAAGTATAAATAAATACATCTTAAGATAAATTAAATGAATCTAAATGAGAAATGAAGTTAACAAATTGTGTAACTTGAAGTATAGTAAGATCACGAGGGGTAATATGAATTGTATATATATGAAGGTAATCAGTGGATAGATGAAGGTTGGCATAGAAGTAAATTAGTATTAATAAAATACTTGATAGTGACATAGGTATGATGCAAGGAATGATATCAAAGATGGAGGTGATTGGCATGATAAGAGGAAAGTGATATGAATATAATAAGATTTGTAACATGAAGTTGAAAAGAGAATAATTATGAAAATGAATGTCAAAGTAATGTGTAATCTTAGATAATGTTGTGTATAAAAGATATAAATTATGATGCAACTATAAATTGGAATTAGTTATAGAAGAATAATTATGAGTGGTTTATGCATAATAGATATATAGTGAGAATGAAAAAAAAAAGTATTGAAAAGTAAGTTGTGGAGAGAGTTATGAAACAAGTTTATAATTATGGGAGTTGTAGGTGAAAATTAAAATGAATAAGGACAAATTGATAGGCAGTTGAACATTGATCTTGATTATGATTTATGGTCGTTTAGATTACTATAACCATTGATTGCAAATAAACTAAAATCAGTTCAAACACTGATTCTAATAAATACTTGTGTTAAGAGATTTTTTAATATAAAAATTGAAACCTTTAATTCAATACTAAAATAACTTGATTCTTTGACTTGTATGATTCTACCTCATTTGGTTGTCTTTTGGCGAAAGCATTTCTTTTTGAGACAATTGTCAACATTAATCACTTGTTGGTTTCTTTTCATTTTCAAAGTCTCTTTGGAATCACCATGCCAAAAGAAGCTAGAGAGAGAATACATCATATTTGGGGGTTGATAGTGTTTTATATAATGTTGAAATTAATGGAGGAAACTTTAAATAACTAAAACATGATTGCTTTCTATTTTTTTAATAACTCTTTTTGAAATTAAAATCATTTAGAATTTTTTTGATGTTCTGGTTTTGGTTTATGAAGTTGCCCTGAAAAATGTGTTGCATTAGTTTTGATGTTTGGATTTTATAAAATTTGAAAGTTGTATCCTTTTATTTTGAGGTTCATATTCATGAATAACCCTTCATAAATATTTTATAGTTCATATTTATATTTTTAATAGGCTTCCCTTGGACCCTGACCGTCGTTATTTTTCTTAAAATGGTAGAGATATAACAAGGTGTCGTTTGGTTTAGCTTTATTTTTATTCATTTTATTTACTTTTTGTCTACAACAAGAATTGAGTTATAATGGTGTTAGTATTTAGGGTGGAACCATTTATTTTTGATAAAGAAAAAAAATAAAAAAAAATCGGATATTTATTTCAGCATCGTCTAGTAGCTTGTTTAGCCATGTAGAGTTTTTTTGACCTTAAGAGTACTTTTGCTTGTTTAATTGTATCATTGAATTAGTTAGTTCAGGGTGTCATGTTTATCCTTTCCTCTATGTTTGTAAACGTTACCACTATTAAAAAAAATGTGTGGTTTTTATGTGTGTCTGAGATGTAAATTTTGAGCATTAAATTTTCTTAGAAATGGACTAATGTGGCTATGACTTTGGTAGGTGGGGATATTTTTCTTCTTTAAATCTATCTAAGTTTGGTCAATTACTACTTTAGTTGGAATTAAAATGGCTAATGTTTTTATTATTTAATCTTTAGGCTTAGTCATTTCATTAGAAATAGGTTAATTTAGCTATACATTTGGCAAAGGGACTTTCTTTTGGGTTTATTTACATAGCCATTTATATTTGAAAATTTGAAGCCTAATGACTACCTTTTCTTTGTAGGTTTTCAAGACTTGGACAAATAGTATGCGACCATGTGGAGAGATCTCATTTCCCCGTATCCCTAGGTGGTTCACACGTGCTTATTTCTTTAGTTAGCTTATGGGTGAATACAATGTCACCATATGGCATCATCCCACTGTTGGGGATCAACCAACAATGATTACACTTGTGAAAGCAATAAACGTGGAAATAAATCAAATAGATAAGTAACTAGAATGATAAATAGCACAGAACAAGAGATACAAGAAACCACCCTGAAAATTTGTATTAAAACTCTTTACAAAAGGAATACAATTGAAGAAACTTCTTTCTTCCACACCTCTTTCAGATGCGCACAAGATCTCTCTCTAGATCTCTATTCCTTAAGAGCTCTCTCTCTCAAGTACAATCAATTCCAACAATCTGGATTGATACAACTTCTGTACTGTCCTTCAAACATTCACAATGTTCTACTCATACAATTCAACTTACTAAGCTAAGAAGATCTTTCCTACATATAGAATTAGGAAACTTGGGCATGCACTTACAACAAACAGTTAAGCCTCTTGAACAAGGGCTCTAAAAACAATCTTGCTAATAATAGAAACGCAAACTTAAGACTAAGACTTAAACTCATTATGCAAACACTCGCTTCTGTCCTCGAAAATAACATTCTGGACACACAAGTAACCGACGCCGGTTCCTGCCTGTTTTCCTGTGACCGTCGTCGGCCGATCCTCTGCCGACGCCGACGTTTCTCTAACTACTCCTGACCGACGTCGGTCGCTCCTGACCGACGCCGGTGACTGTGTAAACCCGAAACTGTTTAGTGTGCTCCTTGGTGAAGCTTTTAGGCTCCACACCCTAACACCGACTTCATCACTTCCTTGGTATGGTTAATATAGTTGGGATAGACAAGAGATCAATTAGGTGAATGGTATGATGCTATATGGTGAAATCCCACTTCACCTCAATGCCAAAGTAATTCGTGTACAAGTGGACACCTGGATTAATTATGGATGAGCAAGATTTGCCATGTGGCTAGATCTTGTTGCATCAAAGCAAAAAAACAATCATTCTATTTTGGGCCCTGATCGAGTAGTGGATAAGTAGGGAATTATTGCATGGCATGATTGTACCCTTAAAGGATATGTTAACATCCAAATTAGTAATATATGTGCTTAAATTTGACGGTCATCTACCCTGTCAAGATTGTCAATACTAAAATGATTTTACTTTGATACATATGTTCAAATTTACTAAATTCTATAAATCTTTATCATTTAAGCATGTTCTAAATTCTCTAATGTTTTCTATCTGGATAACATTAACTTAGACTTCTACAAATTATCTAACTACCTCAAAGTTTTATCTTGATTATTTTACCTATTTCTTGGCATTTTGGTCAATTTTTCAGTGCTCTTAGAGTCAAATGACTAGAGGTTTATCTTGTTACATGGTCACCTTAAGGGTTTCTAGATCAAATTGGTCCTAGGTTGGAGTGTTGGGGGAGTCTTATCTACTAAATCTAGTCTATATTTTCCCTATCTTGAAATAAGTGATTAGTTAATTTATATTGTTTTAACTTCTAACATAGTTATTTTATTTATAAATGGACTAATTGGGCTTTTTAATTTGGAAAGTGTGGTATTTATCTACTAATTTTTATCTATTTTCACTTCTGATTGACTTAAATTGACTACGTGTTCATATTTCTTTATCTTTAGACTTCGTCAATATTATTATTAGTGGATTAAGTTGGCTAAGTACTTAGTCATTTTATTTCAAAATTCAAATCCTAATAACTATCTTTTTATTTGTAGATCCCTAGGATTTTGGATGAATGATATGCGGTCACATGTCAATATTATCTCTCTACCCCACAAATCCTAGTCCTTTTTGTCCTCATTTTAAGTATTTTTAGCCGCAAGAAAGTAAGATGCATCCATGTGTCTAGATCCCACTTCCCCACTTCATTACGACTTCTTGATAATCGAGTCATGACCTTGGGCTTTTAGATAAGTGAGATAATACCAAGTGGCATGATCTCACCCTTTCACTTACCTAGGTCACTTTGAACATTGATCTTGCCTAAAGACTTTTGGGTGATTGAGATGATGCCCAATGGCAATATTCCACTTCACCATAGTTTTGAGATGGTCAATACAGAATGATAAATTTTTTAGAGCCCCAGATTGCTGAGATGCAACCATGTGTTAAGATCTCAAGGCTCTATAGTAGTCAAATCATGTAGAACATAAATCTAAGACCAACAAGCTCCAGATCAATGAGACACTCCACTTGTCAATATCTCATTGCATCCTAGCTAGGGAAGATTCAAAAGACACGGGGCGCTCAACCAAGTAATAGAGTAGTGAAAAGTTTCCACACAATGTAACCCTAACACATGAAGACACATGAGAATATATAAATAATGAAAATGAACCACATGGTGTGGCCTTCCCAAAGTGGATACTTGGATCTCCACGAAGGGAATTCAGACTTAGATTTGATAGTCATCTCAACTTGTTAAGGTTGTCAAAGTCCAAAAATTGGACTACGGGTCCAATCTATCAGGAGATCAATTTATTATTTATCTCTTGGTAGTATAAGGATCATGAGACATATAATTCAAAGGAAGTCAAATGGTGGCTTTGAAAAAATAAGGGTATGCACATTATGATCAATAATGTACCATAAAATACAAAACCTGCCTTGGCAAGGTGTGACTTCTAACTACACAGATGTGGCCAATTGGTGATCCTAAAAATATCCCAAAGACATTAAACTATGTATAATTTAGGTGGAATTCAAGTATCATGGTCCTTGGTACTTTGATCATGGTTAGAATAGAACCTGAGTTGGTCTTATGTGGACCCAAAGTGTTGAGCTATCATAACCACCCATTTGGGGGCTGGGCTTGGACTCATTGGACTGAAAGTATATATAATACCAATTATTTATTAAGAAAAGCGTTGGTTCATTTAAAATTATAGGCTAGAGTATAAGAACTAGACCCTTTCATTCCTTGCATTTCTTGCTTTCTTAGTTTCTTTTCCCTGTGAGCTATGTTGTTCTGAGACATTTTTGTAATTTCAACTGAGAAGGGTGGATCCCAAATGTTGTTCATTTTATGCAATATCTTTGAATTGAAAGGCTATGAAGTTAATTTTCATGATTTACACATGTATATGGTGGTCTTTTTCCTCTTTCCTTCATATTAAATTTTTCTTAGACTTTAGCACCATATTTGTGTATGACTATGTGAATACTAGTTAGATAGAAGAGTGGTTTCATGGGATTTGTCTAATTGAATTAACCAAAAAAATTTACATCATAATATAGGCTCATTTCTCTTTCTCTCTACCATTTATCTTTTTACCATTATTTATAACTCATTAGTTTAGCTTTAGAGTAGTATAATATGCAATCTATGCTTAAGGTTTCATTTGGATTGCATGCCCTCTACTTGTCTCTTTTAAATCATTATTGAATATGGTATATTGAAGGAAAGTGCTACTCAACAAGGAGATCGTTTAAAAATATTAATGAGCTAACTCTTTCCTAGTATAAGTTCTTTTTATAAGTACTGAAGTGCATTTCAAACATGCCCCTTGTATAGAACCACTTGTATCATCCAACTGAGATGTCTAGTTTTCCATGACCTAATAGACATAGACCTTAGGGAAGTTGCATCAAGTGTTCCTTTCAAGAGAGGTGGATGGGGATACTCGCTCATTGAGCCTTCCCTTTTTGCCTACATGTTGGTGTGATTAAACACATGTCAAAATAATTGGTGTTATAAGGAGGGCTTGACTAAAATGTTATTTGATATTAATGTTTTATTATGTTTGATATTTTGTACGCTTTGCTTAGACAAAAGCATTCCAAGTTTATAAAACTAGAAAATAGAAGAGTTGTTACAAGTTCTAAGTCCATTTAGGGCAAATTTGATCGATTGTAACTCTTAGTACATAGGCAAACTAGAATTGATAAAAATAAGTCTAAAACCAGACAAACCTACTAAACCAATAGCTCCCCTACTATTATAGTCCCTTTCATCAACCATTTTGATCCCCCCATAAACCACCAATGGCTAATCCTTCCTGGTTAGGAGGAGGTATTTGTCTTGTGAACATTTCAGACTTGCACATGACTTACCCAAAAACCTAGAGAAGTTATGCTCAATATATGTTCATGGAGTCAAAACAATTGAATAACACATCCAAAACTTTAAATATGCCTTGATTAGAACTCAAGTTCAGAATGAATATGTTTCCTGTAGGTTGTTTCCATACAACTTAGATGAATCAGTGTATGGTTGGTATTTAGGTCTCCCAAATGGGTCCATCACCTCTTAGGCTAACCTTGAGACTATATTCATTAACCATTCTAGAATACCAATAGACCCTACCATACTATAACATTAGTTTTTAGATGCACATAGGGAACCTAACTATCCCTCGAGTATTTTCAATACTCAGTTCCACACTATATAAAATATTAAAAGATCCATATACACAAATATAACTTATTGTCATTCAAACCTATTTGAGGGTCTAAACCCCATGACTTATATATTCCCTAGGGGGACTCTGGAAACACTCGCATGTTGATCCTTAGATTACAATGAATAACACTCCTCTACTGAACCTAATCCCATGGACTATGTATTCAAGACTTAACCTAGTTTACAATCCATCACCCTTGAATCACATGTAGAATAACCAGCCCTATATTCCTATAAATCATGTGTTTTCACATCCTATAAGCCAACAAATTGTCCCTATGGCCCATAACAATGTTGCTACCATGCCTAGACCGAATGGCTATGTTAATCCCAATAATAATTAATTTACCCCTACATTTTAAAACACTATTTCAATGGTGACTAACCTACTACCTCAAGCAAGAAGTAACCAAAATGCTAATAAGTAGTGGAACAATAGGCCTAATAATGGAAACATGCCTAGTCTCCTTGACAACACTAACTAGAACAACAATAATGCTTTAAACTCAGTAAACATGGTAGACTTAGCCTTGCACATTTGGTGTAGATTGCATACCATAGCTCATGAAGTTGAGATAGATTATGTGTCGTTTGAATTAGCCTCAAACATCTTCCAAAAGGAGATGGATAGTCTTCAGATAGTGTGGATGCCTAAAAATAGTAAACTAGGCCCAAGTTGAGATAACCCAATACTGTTATGGTCTTAGAGAATTATGAGTTTCTATTTGAGAGTGATAATGAGACCAAGGATAAATTGGAGGGGGTTTATACCTTTAAAAAATTTCAAAGTGGGAACAAATATCAATTAAAAAGTAAACTACAGAGTCCTTTGACTACCTCTACTCCTCATAATAAAAACCAGGTCCCACCTGATGAAAAATCAAGTAATAACCCTTTCCCACCCAAAGGACCTTCCACCTCCTATCATAATAATAAATATGCTCCCTCTTCAAAAGATAATAATCCACTGGAACAAAATAAACTAATATATAGCACTGTTCAAGACCTCAAGAAAACTAAGGCCAACTTAACAATGTTTGAGTTGCTCCAATTGTCTAACCAAAAGGACTTGTTAAAATAAATTTCTTATCCCAAGAGGAAAGAAGATAAGAATAAAATTGATGCTCATGTTACTGTCTACAAATAAAAAACTAAAAATCCTCCCTTTATGATAACAATCCACTTTTTTGGCAAAAACTTACAGAATTGTTTGGTGGATTTAGGTTCTTCAGGCAATGTGATGCCTTATGTAATTTTATAGCTACTGGGATCGACACCTGATAAATCAAATAGAAAGGTAGTTCATTTGGATAAGTCAGAGGTCAAGGTGGTTGATGATCTCAACCACATTTATATGTAGTTAGTTTTTGATCCAAGGGTTCATTGACATTTAGGTGGTTGATATTCTTGAGGCATACAAGATGATTCTTAGCCAAGGTTGGTCCAAAACACTCAATAGGTATACAACTACCAACTTCCCCAACATGTGGCTTCCATGGTGATGCATGCCTAATAAGATTAGGATTGAGAGAAAACCAAAGATTTCTTATATGATCACACAATAAAATAATACAAATGAGATCTTTTTGAGGAGTTTGAACTTGAAATATATGCACTTGATAAAGAGGTAAAAGCTTATGAGAGATTATCCATTAACATGTTGATACTACAAGAAGATCCTGAACTTAAAAAATTGGATCAGTTGGATGAGGAAGATATCCTCTATGCACTTGAAGTACTTCTAATTCATGTTGTTACCTTGGCATATGAGTGTGTGAAGTAGAATCATCCAAAAGAGAACAAAGAGCTTGAAGGCTTACAGGTAGAAAATACTACTATTTTGAATAGCTTAATACCTACCTCTGCTACTGAGGATAAAACTAGATTATCATTATCAGCCAAAGATAAAATCACGCCAATGTTATAAACTAAATAAATTGAGGAAGACGTCAACATAGCTGCAATACCCACCTTTTAGAGTCTATTACACACATTTGAAGATCACATATGGACCTTGAAGTTTAAAGGATCCAAGTCAAAGAGAAAGTGTGGTGATAGAATCAATTTTATCAACCCATAATTAAATTCATACTCGATAGATTTCTAAATATTGTTTACATGCACAAATAATTTATCTGAATATGAAGCATTAGGCATGGCCTCCAATTCACACTAAGGAATAAAGTCAAGAACTTGAAAGTGTTGGGCAATTCATAACTTATGGTAAAATAAATCAAAAGCCATTATTGCTTATAATGACAAGCATATTTCTAGATAATGCAATAGAGCATGAAATATTATAAAATACTTTAATGCATTTAACATAAAAACATTTCCATGAATAAATAATTACATAGTAGATGCATTGGCGATAATTGTGAGTACCCTAGAACCCATTGCCAACTCTAAATTGAGGACATTTTTAGTGGAGTTAGTCGCCAACCCTTCTATTCCAAAATGTTAAGAACTTCCAAGTATTTAATTATGATTAACACATCATTGACTTCATCAAAAACATTGGCATATTTGAATCTCATATTATTGATGAGGACGACAAAGAGGAGTTTGAGCTAGACAAAGAAGGTTCATCAACTTGAAAACTAGTAGCATACTAAGACATATGGTCTCACTAAATATGCTATTTGACATGGATTATCATGGTGAAAAAGATAAAACATGCCCTACCAAAAGGATTCCCCATGAGCATTACAATCTGGGCAGTGTAGGGGAATCAAAACATGTGCTTTTAGGCATGAACTTCACCTAAGATGAAAAACAAATGATTATGTAGGCCTATAAATACTTTGGATATACTATTGCATGGAGATATGATGATTTTAAGATGTTCAACACCTCCATCCTTCCTCATACCATTCCTCTAAACCTAGGTGTCAAATCCTTTTTACCAAAGATAAAGGCAAGCCAATCTATTATTGGAACCTTTGATATTCAAGGAAGTGCATAAACTATTGTCAACAAAGATTATTTATCCTATCAAGAACTCCACTTAGGTGGCCAATTTGGTCCCAGTTCAAAATAAGAATGAATAAATATAACTCTACATAAACTTTATGAACCTGAACAAGGCTTCAAATAAGGATAAATATCTACTATCCTCACTAGATGAAGTCCTATAGATAGTAAATGGATTCTAGATGATGTGATTCCTAGATGGCTACTTAGGTATAATCAGGTGATGGTCAATTATGAAGATAGAATCAAGACAACATTTAAAATGAAGTGGGGTACATTTTCATACAAGATTATGCCATTTAGCATGTTCAATGTGGATGTTAATTTACAACATGTCATAGACATTGGATTCAAGGATCTTATTAGTAAATGCATTATTATCTACATGGACAACCTGATTATCTTTTATAAGGACCAAGATAACCATATAAAAGACTTAAAAAATGATGTAGAGAGCATGACATCTCCTTGAATCCAAATAACATCTTTAGTGTAACTAAAGGGAAGTTTCTAGGCCAAATGATCTTTGAACATGGTATTTCCATAGACCCTAAAAAATATGAAGTAATTCTAAAGATCCCTTTTCCTAGAAGTAAGAAGGAACTGAAGTATTTATTTAGAAAAATCAATTTTGTGAGGAAGCTCATCTCAAGATTTGCATAGATCATTTGACCACTGAACAACATGCTTAATAAGGATGTATAGATTAATTAGACCTATGAAGCACAAGTGGATTTTGTTGAAATAAATAAATTTTGAACACACTGGTGCTCATAAGTCTAGATTACATGCAACCATTATAGATCTACTCATTCACATTATATAATTCGAGTGCTACATGCCTAACTTAGAGAAAATAAGATGGAGATGAGAAGCCTATCTCATTTATGATATCTCCCCTCATAAATTCTAAGATCAATTTCTCAACCATTGACAAATAAGTTTTTGCCTTAATAAAAGTAGTCAATAAGTTCAGGGTTCATATCCTTCATAACAAAGTGTTTGTTGTTATTTTTTACCTAGCTATCAAAGCAATGTTGATGCAAAATGAATTGGGTGAATGGTGTGTAAAATGGATGACTAATATATAGGAGTTTGATTTGGATATTCAACTAATGAATATTGTCATAGGTTAAGGGATCAGAAAAATAATGGCCAAGGTGGATCCAAAAGTTGTCTGCTAGCAACATATAGTGCAAGACATCACTAATGATGATTGGTATAAGGACATAGTCTACTATTTGCTGAATAGTGAGTGTCCTGATCATCTAAAATCAACTCAAAGAAGATTTTTTCACCTAAATATCAACCACTTTATGATCAAATTGGGCTTATTATTCAAAAATAATCATGAAGGAATATATTTGAGATGCTTGAACAAAGATGAAACAACTAAAGTGTTCAAATAATTTTATGGGAAGTACATAAGTTATCACGGTTCTGGTAGTTCACCTCACTAAATATTTAGGATAGGTTATTAATGGATGCATGTTTTCAAAGATGCACAAAACCACATTAGGATTTATCATGTTTGTCAATTTGTTACTTAGATAATGCACTCCATCCATGCTATTGTAGCCAATTATTAAGGTTTGGCCATTCACAAAATGGGGATTATACTTTGTCAGAGCTATCAATATTAATTACTCAGCTAGACATAAGTTCATCCTCATGGAAAATGACTATTTCACATGATATAAGGAAGACAAAGCCTTTAATAATTACACAACTAAAGTGGTGATCAATTTCCTTGAGGACCATATTGTCACTAGGTTTGGTATGTTATTTGTTCTAGTATGTGATGATAGCACTGCCTTCTCCTTACTAAAATTTATTAAGTGGGCCTATGTTAATAATGTAATCCTTATGTGTTCATCCAATTAATATCCATAGGGAAATGGGTTAGCCAAGTTGACAAATAAAAATTTTCTTTATGTAATTAATAAAATCTTGGAGAGGAATCCCAAAGATTGACATAATATTTTAAATTTTGCATTATGGGTGGATAAGACCAAAATTAAGTCTTCTTTAAGAAATTCTCCATATCATCTGGCATATGGACAATATCCTATTTTCTCTATAAATCTGAGGATCCCTACCTTGAAATTTATGAGGGATTACCTGAATATGAATACAAAAATAGAATCATGCCTTCTAAACTTGATGTAATTGGAAGGGAATCAAGATGCAACCTTGGTACACTTTAGTAAGCATCAAGGAGTTGTCAAATAATGGTTTGAAAAAAGATCCAAAATTAAAGCGTTTAAGATCTTTGATTTGGTCCTTATTTGGGACAAGTCTCATGAAAAGAAGGGTCAACATGGAAAATTTGATGCATTTTGGATAAGACCCTTCCAAATTTTTGAAATCATGGGTGAGAATGATTTTTTCTTAAGGTGTCTAACTGGTGAGGATGTTCCATTGCTTGTCAATGGATAGTTCCTCAAACATTATTTTCAATACTGAAATAACTTGGAAATTTTCTTTAAATAAATTATTTTACTTTAATGTTTTCCCTTTCTATTTTGTTTTTCTATTTTTATTTCCTACTTTGTTGTTTAGGTTGTTTACTTTTCTTAATTTTCTCATTTTCATTGTTAGTATAGCCTTGTTGTTATTATCCCAATCTATCTATTTTACCCTATGGGTTCTCATGATTAGTTAAATAATGAGGAATGAAAGGCCTAAAGACTAGTGACACAAATGACATTCTAGTGCTTAAGTACTATGAGTATTTTTTGACATTGGATTCAATTTCTAGGTCAGGTTCAAAGGCTTTAGCTATTTATGTGTGTTCTAAATTAGTTTATGTTCTGATGAGTTTGGGGTGGATTGTTTAAATCTTGAAGATATTATCTCAAAACCTTACACAAAATTCACATTAATGATCTTTAAATTTTCTTGGATGAAACTATTTCAGCCAAGGCCTAAGAGTGAAAAATATATAATTTTTATTTATTTTGTCATGGTGGTCCCCAACCCAAGATTGATATGTTCAAGAAAATAAAAAAATAAAATAAAAGAAAATAAAATTTACTACTCAAAAATTGAATGTATGACTAATTCAAGTAACCTCTGCATGGGCTATGGATGTTTGGCTGGCAGTAGAACAAGGCTTTGTGTGGGACTAGAGATAACTTCATCAGGGATATAGATATCTAGCTAATAGTAGGGCAATGTTCATGTATTTTTTCCAAGATGAATTTCACTAGCTTGATGATCCCAATTGCATTAAATAATCCTTTCAAGATTTCATGAAGAAAATGAATACACTAGCACACACTGGTTGATGAGATTATCTGATTTGGTTCTATAGTATTTCAATTCTTATATTTGCATGAGTTGTTTCATGTTCCGAACATTATGTTAAGCTTGATATTATGGGTTTTAGGCAGTGTTTATTTCATCATAAAATATTCAAGAATGTTTTCCATTATAGTCACCATTTTTTTATTACACAACACGTCCTAATTTCATCATGAAATCATGGAACCTCTTTTTTAATCTAGAGTCTAATTTTTCATCCTAATAAAATTTGGTGGATTTTTCCTTATTGAAATTGTCTACCCGATTTAGGAGGGTCCTTGGGATGTTGAAATCATAATGTTAAGCTTGATTTATGGTGTTAACCAATGTAACAACCCAAATTTTTTTTATAATACCTAGGTAAACAACTATGGTACATATACTTATTCAGAGTTTAACATGAAAAGACATAGTGAGTTACATAACTATATAATAGCCAACACAAAAACTAAACTAAGTCCATAAATTAACAATGACTTAATTAATAATAATTTTAACTACTTAGTATTTAGATAGAAGTGAGTCTATGTAGAAACACTCATACACGTCTATCTATATACTTCAATGTGGCCTTCCTAGTAAAGTCGTCACTAACTTATACACTTACCTGAGTACCTGCATAGGCTATAAAATAGTTAGTACCTCAACGAATAAATCAAATAAGTTCAAAAATAGCTATAATAAATAAGATATATTTAAAAAAATAATCATCATACTAAGCTTCTATAATCAATATTTATCAAATTCATAGGCAACAGGTAGTGATCATGGAAAGGATGATTTACAAAAGCAATGCAAAGCTTTATAACACTTTATGAAATTCATAAAAATCAAATGATGAGATTGACATCCTTTTGGTAGGTATCTTAAGGAGGTTGATCAAAGGTATAAGTGTACTGATTAAGATTCTTGAGATGTTTCAACAACCATTCTTAAGTTCTATTTTAGAACATATTACCTTTTTTATAAGATAAGGTTAGTCTCAAGGTACAAGTCAAGACATGCCTATATACTAATCTTATTAGGTTTAGTCAACCCTATTAGGTTATGCAAACATACATAAAATAACACTATTTTAATTACCTCATTGTTTTTAAGTAACTCAATGTACTTATAGAGAGTTTATCATTTAACATCATTTCTTAAGTGAATTATTATTCCATAATTCAATTCCAAGTAAGGGTAGATGATCCTCAAACACATCATGCCTTGATTGGAATAACCATTGGAAATTGAACCCTTAATTTACTTATCCTATTTACATACTTGATTTTAATTTAGCTTAGTTATATTGAACACTTGTATAAGATTTGAAAATAATTATTTGTATCTTAATTTCCAAGTGATTTTACAGTGCTGCCCAAATAGTCCTATCACTTCAAATAGAGACATTATTAGTTCCAATAAAATTGATTTACTTCTAATAACCCTAAGAATATATTTAACCTTAATCACTTTTTAAGTTCATTTAATTTATTACTTAATAAGGAGTCTATTGGTAGTTACATCCCTTCATAGTTTAAGGTAAGTCTTAAATTTTGTTGTAGACCAATTAAGACACCATATCATACTTTAGAATGATTAAATTATTAATAATACTTAAGATTGTATTAGACTTAAATGACTTATTTGGAAGCCTCTAAAATATTCTTATTAAAAAATCTATTTTCATAATGCAAATTTGGATAGTTTAAGGTAATTTTAGAGCCTTTATATAGACTAACATGTCAAAAATACTTATGATTAGGAAATAAATTATTTTATACATGAATTATATCAAAATACTTTATGCATACAAATTATCACTTTCCAATTCCTTGTACACTTTAACAAACATAGTGCCCACATAGTATCTCACAATTGAATCTTATAACTATAATTTAAAAACAACTAATTACTATTTGAATTATCCAACTAGACTCAATGCCATTGACCTAAGATAAGAATACTAATAATATTGAATAGTCCTATAAACTTTAAAAATCTTCATGAACACATATTTATAATATAAGATAACTAAATGAACTTGTACAACTATGTGAAGAAATGTATTTGCATTCTAAATTTAAGCATAACACTTAGAGGTTCAATTATGAGTCTACATATTACAAGTAATAAGAAAATAATGCATGAATAAATTTAAGTCTTGTAACTAAAAGTTCACAATATCAAAATGCCACAATGAACATTTATAGTCATATATGTAAATGAAAACATAATGAATATTTTGATATTTAAAAGATCAAACTCTAATCAAAATTATAAGTCAACTTGAATACACTAAAATAATTATTAAAATTAGACATAACCTTAAAATTGCATCACATAACTGAAGAACATCAATATAATCAATGAATTTAATTTTACATTAATGAATCAATTCATTTTACAATCAACTATCAAAATAATTAAACTAGAATAAGTACAACAAACAATCTTCAACATGTAATCCAATGTTGTAAATACCCACTTCTCCAATCCCAATGAACCAAACCATAAGCTACCCTAAACCACCCCATCCATTAGTTAGATATGATTTTGGTTAGACGAGAGAAGTTAGTAAGGTAAAAATATCTAATGAGCTTGACTTAACAAAACTGAATGATGAAAACATTCAAAAAAGACTATTTATATTCATGGTTAACAACACTAACACATTTGAATTTATTCTAATTGTTGAAGCTCATGTTAGAGATTTTAAGATTTAAGATTAAGAGTGCAATCCATGACATTTCACTCACAAACCCCAATCATAATTTAGTGTACATTACCTAAAATAAATGCAATTGTATTACTACTAGTAACCCTAAATATAAATAGTATTTTCTAAATATTTCCATCTAAGTAAAATGAACTTAAATAACTAAAATAACATTAAAAAAACCAACTAAATCATAGACTCAAAAACAACAATATAAAACCTTCATGAAAAATTATCAAACTTACATCAGTATAATGATGACATTATAACTCAACTCAAGTTCTCATGTAAGGTAACATATTCACACAACTAGTAAAAATAAACTCAACTGCACTAATATAATAAAACAACATCAAGATTATTTAAAGTGCCATATTAATGTTGACCAATAGGGTCAAATGAAAACCATGATAAAAAGATAACAAGGTCATTATCACTAATTAGTAATGATAATAATGACTAAAATCATTCAACGAACGTCTAAAGTCAAACCAATTTTAAAAATTCATGATGAAACCAAATCATCAAAATAATCCTTTACCCGAAGTCAAATAATTATGAATGTAATTGATAATAACTTGATTAAAAATAGACTTTCATCATAAGTCAAAAACCCTCATAATGACCAAATAAAATATTATAGTCATATAGATACTAATGGAATAAATTATAATAATAATAAAATAATATTTTAAGAAAAATCCAGATGGTATTCTAATACCACATGTAACTCAAGTATTTCAATATATTCTTCTAAGGATGTGGCCAAAAAACCAAAGCACATGCTAGTGTTTTTAAAAACAAAACAACCCAATAGAATCATGAATATAAAGCTAGGGTTTTTGAATTCATAACAAGGTTTTCAAACAACAATAACCCATTATAATATGCATAAACATAGCCCAAAATGACATAACCAAAAATACAAATGAACTTTCATTAAACAAAATGAACCTTGTCATAATGTAAACCTAGAAAATACCAATTATATGCTACAATCGAGCTGTAATGACTTAAAAAATATTTTTGTTAGAATGATAAATATAACCCATGGTTGAACTCAAACCCTATAGGGTTTTATTCAAATAAACAAGCCACTACAACACTTGATTTTGCATTCTATAGAATAATAAAATGATTGCATTCATTTTAAAACAAAAAACCCAGTTCAAAATCAGTAAGGCCAAATCACAAAAATGACTCAAAATTTTAAATACAATTTTTACTTAAGTGCCAAACAAAAAGAATGCAAAATAATGGTGAGTAAGATTGATTCCTTGCCTTTACTAAATTTATAACTACCACATGACGAATGCAAAAGACTAGTCAACCCATTTAAGCCAATTTACAGTAACATAAAAGTCGATAAAAACTCTCACATGGTTGACAAGACAAATGACTCACTACAGTTCAAACTCCAAATGAAGCTCATGCACCTAACCACATTCATATTTACATTGGATACCATGTTTGAATTTTTTCAGAGTTTCTCCAAGCGTAGGGATTCCATAATGAAAGTGAAAAATAAACATGCAATAACCTTAATGAAATTAGAAGAGTCTCAATCCACTTGCATCAAATGGTGAGATAATGCCATTAAACCAAAGTCAAATAACAAAAAAATATTTCAAACTAATACCATGCCCCAAGGTGGGTTGTTTCCCTCCCTACCTATCCAAAGCAAAGCCAAGCCAAGACTTGGTCTAATTAAACATTGAATGTCAACAAGAGTCACAAATCAAAACAAAGACCTTTAATACAATTAAATGAAATGTCCAAGACCATTTCAAATGCTTTATTGCCTTTAAATCATAAAAACATCCCTTTATGATAATAACCAATGTAATAAGTCTAATAACCAAATATTAATGATGTTAAATTGAATCCAAAATAGGAATATGAAAAAAACTAAATGCCACTCATAGACCAATGCAAGTCAAAAAACTTGAGTCATTCTTATGAATGCTGACAAGTTTTAAATCGGGCTTAAGAATCAAAATAAAAAATTGAGTAAATAAATCAAAAAATTTGGATTCAAAACCAACTCAAGACTTAATTCATTTCAAAATGCATATGAATCCAACAATATAAACTCATCACAATAAGTCAAACATATAAAAATGATTTAAACACATTATAAATAGTCAAAGCTCAATTTTCATAATTTTAAGTTCATAATTTTTTTTTGTTCACTTTCTTGGCCTCACCTGATTGATTAGAGTCACATCCAACCTAAATCATATTTGGTACTTATAGTTATAACAAACCATTAATAATATCTATACTATATAAGAACAATACATGTAATAACAACATTAAATGTAGTAATATAATTGAACTAAAAAATGAATCAATAACTCAATTTAACATGAAATATCAAATGTTATAATGAAAGGAATAATAAACATAAAATCATAATATCCAAATGATCACTCTCAAATCAAAACATCGTACTAGATTAAGCCATATATCATAGTACTGTATCACAACAATACAAATTAAATAATCACGTCTTAAATAGTTTATAACAAAACCATAAACAAGTGAAATAAATGCAAAAAATAGGGTCATGACATCCTCCCCCACTTGGAATAGATCCATCTCAATTATCAAAATAGCTAAAGATAGTGTTTCTTGAAAATACTCTCATCTTCACAAGTAGCACTTCTTTCAGACAAAAGATCCCATTGAACCAGAATTTGGAAAATCTCATAATTTTATAATCTAATTATGCGATGGTCTAAGATTTTAACTGGATCTAACTACATCTTCTCCTCTTATAAAACTTTAAAGTGAGTCTAATACAAAATATGAGAATCATCATTCATATACTTTCTCAATAATGCAACATGAATCTGGGATAGAGAAGGGAGGGTTAGTTGATAGGAAATAAGAATAATCTTCTCCAAAATTTCAAAAGATCCTAAAAATTGAAGAGTTAATTTGGATGACTTTTCAAACTTAATAAAGCTTTTTCATGGTCTAGCACGTACAATTTTTTTATCACCAACTTCAAATTCATGTGACAATCTCCTTAAATTAGCATAACTCTTTTGCCTATCAAAGGCAACATATAGATTTTGCCTTATTATTTTCATTTGTCTATCATACTCTTGTAAAATATTAAGCCAAGAAACAAATCTATTTTCTAAACTTTCTCAATCAAGTGGAGTCCTACACTTACATCCATACAAAGTGTCGAAAGGAGTTATTTTAATAATAGAATGGTATGTGATATTATAAGCAAACTCAACTTTGTTTAAACAATTTTTTCATTTACCTTGTTAATTCATCACATATATTATTAACATGTCTTCCATAGCTTGATTTAGTATTTCTATCTGACCATCTATTTCTAGATGATAAGACAACATAAAGTTCAATCTTGTATCAAAAGTAGTAGTCAAAGTTTTCCAAAACTTTGAAGTAATTTTTTTTTATCTCTATCAGAAATAATAAATTTAGGCATGCCATGTAGTCATATTATTTTTTTCATAAATTATTTAACAAATACAGATGCATCATCATTTAAATTTTTAGTAATAAAATGACCAAATTTAGTAAATTTATCTATTACAACTAGAATAGTATCATGTTTGCTTCATGATTTTGGAAAACCAGTTATGAAATCCATATAAATCACAACCCACTTACCTCATAAAAACATATGAGGATACAACATATCACTTGGATGACAATATTAGATTTCACATTTTGATATTTCAAATATTTTTTCATAAATTCAACAACTTTATGTTTCAAACCATGACAATAATACAACTTTTTCAAATCACGTGTCATATGCGTGACACCAGGATGAGAAAAATGAGGTGCTTCATGCACTTCTTTCAGCAAGATGTTCCTTAAGTCACCAGACTCAGGCACATAAAGTTAATTTTTGTGTTTTATTAAACCATAAAAATAAATATAAAAGTCATAAAATTTATTTTCTATAGGTTGATCATTCAAATTTGCACTTACTTCTTGGAAAAATTTATCAGAATGCTATTTTTCTAAAATTTTAATTTTGAAATAGTTATGTAGAATAGACAAGGCATCGAGATATGTGCATCATCTAAGTGCATCAACAACATGATTTTTCTTACCTTAATATATTAAATATTCATATTAAAATTATTCAAAAATTCCAACCATGTATGTTGGAAAGAATTCATATCATATTGGGAAAACAAATATTCAATTTTGTGATGATTACACTTTTCTTCAAAACACTTGCCCAACAAAAAGCGTTTCCCTTAATTTAAATCATGTAAAATAGAACAAGTTCTAGGTCATGAGTGGTATAATTTTTATCATGATCTTCAATTTCCATGACTCATAATCCAAAACTTAACCGTCCTGAGTTAACATGTCATCCAAACTTTCTTTAGATGCATCAGCCTAGATTTTGAAATTATCATTTGGATTTAGTATGATAATTATAAGTACCGTAGTTAATAGATATTTAAGATTTTGAAAATATTATTCACACTCATAAGTCTAAACTAATTTCTTATGCTTTCACTATAATGAAGTTATTGGATTAGCCAACTTAGAAAAAAATAACAAACTTTTTATAATAGCTAGTCAGTCCCATAAAATTGTGTACTTTATGGACATTTTTAGGAGTAGACCACTCTTGGATAACTTTAATCTTTGCTAGATCAACAATAATACCAACCTTATATATTATGTGACCCAAATAGTTGATCTCAATTTGAAATAAATAACACTTAGATAGCTTACCAAATAATTTATGTTACTTTAGCCTTTGTAGCACTAAACACAAATGTTGTTCAAGTTCAACTACATTCTTATAATAGATCAATATGTCATCAAGAAAAAATAAAATACACTTGTCCAAAAAATACTTGAATACACTACTCATTAAATTCATAAATGATACCAGTTCATTAGTTAAATCAAAGGGAATTATCATAAACTCATAATGTGTTCTAAAAGAGCTCTTATAGATGTCTTCATTCCTGATTCTTAGCTGATGATACCCTAATCTCAAGTTTATTTTATAAAATATAGTTTCATCATTCGTTTAATCAAATAGATCATCTATCATTGATAAAGGATAATGATTCTTGATAGTAACCTTATTAATCATGTGATAATCAACACATAACCATAAGGTTCCATCCTTATTTTCAATAAAGACCACAGGTGCACTCTAAGGCGATACACTTGATCTAATGCTACTATTTTTAATATCTTTTACACTTTAGATTTTAGCTCCTGTAAATCTATTACATTCATATGATAAGGTGCTTTAGATGTAGGGGCTACCTCTGGTGTTACATCAATAGAAAAGTCAAAATACCTCTTAAGAGGTAAACCAAGTAGTTTTTCTTGAAAAATATTAGAGAATTATTTAAAAAATGGATATTCTCAAAAAGTTGTTTATATTACAAGTGTTATTTTATGCATCTATACAACATATAGTTTGTAGCCTTTATGCACTACTTTTTTTTGTTTTAAGGCTGTAGCAACTTGCATACTTTAGGTTTCATTAGAACTTTAATTATTATTAATTTTACCATGTCATCACATAATTTAACCAAATTATTACAACATTATAGATTGGATTTATGCTATTGCAACTAATCCATGCACAAAATGACATCAAAAAAATCAAGATGAACTAAAAATAGGTTAACTTAGGTTTAAAAATTACTTAAGTCTAAGCTTATTTGTTCAAGACATGTAAAAAAATAGTACCCTTTTTTTTGAGTTGAACTCAACATCCCAACCATCCTTCAATGTCACAAGATTTAGTTTACAATTATTCACTGACTTTGGATTAATAAAACTATCCGTTTCTCCTGAATAAAATAAAATGGAAACAAAAATATCATTTAGTTTACTTTTAAATTTGATTAGGGTGGCCTGAAAAATATACATTTCTACTATCCATAATTACATACACCATGTGGTTAGTTGATTGACTTGATTTTAACTTTAAGTAATCTTTATGATAGTGATTATCACCACATTTTCAACATTATACAATACTTTAAGGTGACACATGAATGATATTTTTTCCAGTGGTAGGTATATTTTAACTACCTTGCATCTAATTTATATTAAAATTTGCAAACTTAAAATAATTCTGATTCTTGAAGTTTTTATTCTGCCCTTGAAATTTATTAAAACCGCTCATACTATTGGTAAACCTGTGGTTTTGATCAGATTTAATGAAATTATTTAGTGAAGGTGACAAATTCTTATTTTTAGACTATTTTTTATTCTATTTAACATCTTGCCTTATCTTTTGACAAGATTTCTCTTTTTTTTTGCCCTATGAGCATATTCAATGGTAGCAGTTAAAGTCTTAAGATTGGTCATATTGACATCATGCATCAATATCTCCTTTAACCCCAACTTGAACTTGGTAACTTTAGTCACTTTATCATGCATGTAGTTAACATGCTATAGTAGGTTTAAAAACTTGTTCTCATACTCATTTACATACATATTCTCTTGTTTTAACATCTAAAAATTAGTTATTTTATGTTCCTTAAAGTTTGACCTAAGACACCTCTTTCTGAATTACCTTTTAAAAGTATGGTTGGTAAGAGTCATTAGTTGGTAACCTTCTAAAACATAGAGATGGTTCCATAAAAGAGTTGCATATGCAACTAACTAATAAGCAACTACTCTTGATTTCACATTGGAGGGCATATTATGAAGGTTAAAATATTTATGCAGGTGAACCAACCATGCATTAGCTGTATCACCAAATTCCTCACCTAAAAAATTTGGTGGATGTAAATTTTTCAATTCCTTGATGATAGGATCCACCACATTTGTAGGTTTATCTTGAATCACTTGATCACCAACTTGCCCTTATTCTCTAAGAAGAAGTTATTCAAGTGTAAGACCCTTCAAGTTGTTTAATCTACATTCTTGGGTGTCTATCTTATTTTACAAGGTATTTAATGTTGTAAGTATCACATTAAATACTACCTCCTGATTAACATTACGGTTATTTTCATCACCGTTAAGGGTCCAATATTTATTTTAGCATTGTTGAGAGGAGGTGCATATCTTTTAGGGATATTGGTCCTACAACCTCTACCTCTACTAGGGTAACATCCCTTGGGTTATTATTTTCTATTCCAGATCTTGTTCTCACCATCATGAAGTGAAACAAACAACTTCGTAGGACAAACATCAAGAAAACATTACCTAAAGTTCCATGTAGTAGTATAACTGTGCTCTGATACCTATATGTAACAACCTCAAAATTTTATTTTATTTATAATACCTAGGTAAACAAATATGGCACATATACTTAATCAGAGTTTAATATGAAAATATGTAGTGAGTTCAATAATTGTGTCACAAGCAACACAGGAACTAGACTAGTCCATAAATTAATGATTTTATTATGAAGTATTTTAACCACTTAGTATTCAGATAAGTGAATCAGTGTATAAACAATCATGCACAACTATCCATATAATTGAGTGTGGCCTTCTTAGTAAAGTTATCATTAACTTATACACTTACATGAGTACCTACACATGGTTTAAAATAGTCACTACCTCAATGGGTAAATCATAAAAGTTTAGCAAATAGCTATAGGAAGTAAGACATATTCAATATAAGAATCATCGTACTAAGCTTGCATAAGCAATATCTATCAAATTCATAGGTATCATGTAGTGATCATGGAAAGGATGAATTTTAAAAGCAATGCAAAGCTTTGGAACACTTTATGAAGTTCACAACAAGGGACGAGATTAAAATCTTGTTAATAGGTAGCTTAAGGAGGTTGATAAAAGGTATAAGTATACTAATTAAGCTTTTTTATATGTTTTAACAACCACGCTTATGTTCCATTTTGGAACATCTTACCTTTTTAAAAGATAGGGTTAGTTTTAAGGTATATGCCAAGACATGCCTATTTACTAATCTTATTAAGTTTAGTCAACCCTATTAGGTTATGCAAACATACATAAAAAAAACATTGTTTTAATTACCTCATTGTTTCAAAGAACTGTATGTACTTATAGTGATTTTACCATTTAACTTCATTTCTTAAGTAAATTATTATTCCATAAGTCAATTCCAAGTAAGGGTAGATGATCCTCAAACACATCATGCCTTGATTGGAATAACCAATGGAAATTTAACCTTTATTTCACTTATTCTATTTACATTCTTTTAACTTAGCTTAGTTAGCTTGTATAATATTTGAATATAATTATTTGTATCTTAATTTCCAAGTAATTATACAATGCTGCTCAAAAAATCCTATCAATTCAAATAGAGACATTATTGGTTCCAATAAAAGTGATTTCCTTCTAATAATCCTAAGATGATATTAAACTTTAATCACTTTTTAAGTTCCTTTAATTTAATCCTTAACAAAAATTCTATTAACAGTTACAACCCCTCATACTTTAAGGTAAGTCTTATATTTTTTTGTACACCAATTAAGACACCATATCATACTTGTGAATGATTACACTATTAATAATCCTTAAGATTGTATTGGACTTAAAAGAATTCTTTGGAAATCTCTAAAAGATTGTTATTAAAGAGTCTATTATCATAAATTAAATTTAGATAGTTTAAGGTAATTTTAGAGTCTTTATATAGAATTAAGGTTAACATGTCACAAACACTTGTTATCAATTAATTACTTAATTTTCACATGAAGTTTATCAAAATAATTTATACATACAAAGTATCACGTTCCAATTGTTTGTACACTTTAACAAACACAATTCCCACATAGTATCTCATAATTAAATATTATAACTATAATTTAAAAGAAACTAAGTACTATTTCAATTATCCAACTAAACTCAATGCCATTAACTTGAGATAAGAAGACTAAAGTATTGAATAGTCGTATGAAATTAAAAAATCTTCATGAACACATATTCATAATATAAGATAACTAAATGAACTTGTATAATTGTGTGAATAAATATATCCACATTCTAAATTTAAGCATAATACTTAGAGGTTTAATTATGAGTCTACATATTCCAAGTAATAAAAAACTAATGCATGAATCAAAGTAAGTTATGTAACTAAAATTTCACAATATCAAAATGCCACAATGAATGTTTATAGTCTTATTTGTAAATAGTAACATAATGAATATTTTGATATTTAAAAGATAAAACTCTAATCACAATTATAAGTCAACTTGCATACATTGACCTAATTATGAAAATTAGACATAACCTTAACCTTGTATCACATAACTAATGAACATTAATATAATTAATGAAATTTATTATACATTAATGAATCCATTCACTATATAATCAACTATCAAAATAATTAAACTAGAATAAGTACAATAAAGAATCTTTCACATGTAATCTAATGTTGTAAATACCCACTTCTCCAATTCCAATGAGTGCAACCATAAGTGGACCTAGACCACCTCATGTATCATTTGGATGTGATTCTGGCTAAATGAGAGAAGTGAGTAAGGTAACAATGTCTACTGATCTTGACTTAACAAAACCAATTGATGAAAATATTTAAATAATATTGTTTACATTCATGGTTAACAACACTAACACCTTTGCAGACATTCTAACTGTTGAAACTCATGTTAGATATTTTGAGATTGAATATTAAGAATTTAATCCATGGTATTTCACCCATAAGCCCTAATCATAAGTTAAAGTTAAATAACCAAAATAAATGTAATTGTATTACTACTATAACCCTAAATAAAAAAAGTATTCTCTAAATATTTTTATCTAAGTAAAATGAACTTAAATGTCTCAAATAAATTTTGAGAAATGAACTAAATTATATACTAAAAAAATGATAAAACCTTCATGAAAAAATTATCAAACTTATAGCAGTCTAATGATGACATCAAAACTCAAGTCAAATTCTCATACAAGGCAACATATTCACACAACTAGTGAAAATAAAGTCAACTACACTAATCAAATAAAACATCAAAAATCTTTAAAGTGTCAGCTAAATGTTGACCAATAGGATAAAATGAAAACCATTATAAAAACATCCCAAGGTCATTATCACTAACTGATAATGATAATAATGATTGAAATCATTCATATAAATGTTTAAAGTCAAATTGATTTTAAAAACTCATGATGAAACCATATCATAAAAATAACCTTTACCTAAAGTCAAATAATCATGAATGTAATTGATAATAACATGAATACAAATATACTTTTATCATAAGTAAAAAAACCTCATAATAAACAAATCAAATGCCTTAGACATATGGCTACTAATGGAACACATTAAAATAATAATTTAAGAAAGAACCGGATGGTATATGAACCCCACTTGAAACTTAATTATTTTAATATATTCTTCTAAGGCCACAACCTAAAAACAATGCATAGGCTAGTGTTAAAAAAAAAAAAAAACAACCCAATAAAAACCTGAATATAAATCTAGGGTCATTGAATTCATAATAGTGTTTTCAAACAACAAGAACCCATTATATAATGCATAATCATAGCTCAAAATGACATAACCAAACATACAAATGAACTTCTATAAAACAAAATGAACCTCGCCATAACCTAAACCTAGAAAATACCAATTATATGCTATGATTGAGTTGTAATGGATTTAAAAATCTTTTTGTTAGAATATAAAATATAACCCATATTTAAAATCAAACCCTATAGGGTTTTATTCACATAAAAAATCCACTATAACACTTCATTTTTGATGCCATAAAATAGTAAAATGTCCGAATTCATTTTCAAACAAAAACCTAGTTCAAAACTAGCAAGGCCAAATCACAATAACAACTCAATATTTTAAATGAAATAATTAATTAAGCACCAGACAAAAAAAATCAAAATAATGGTGAGTAAGATTGACTCCTTTCCTTCACAATTTTTTTATCTTCCACATGATGAGTGAAAAAGACCAGTCGACCCATTTAAGCTAATTCCCATTGATAGAAAACTCCACAAGAACTCTTGCATGGGTGACAAGATAAATGACTCACTACAGTTTGAAATATGAACAAAGCTCATGCATCTAACTTCATTCATATTTACCTTGGCCATGTGCCCAAATTTTGGTAGAGTTTCCCCAAGTACATGGCTTACAAAATGACAAGGAAAAATGAAAATGTAATAACCATAATGAGATTGGAATAATCTCGATCCACTTACATCAAATGGTGAGCTTATTCCATTATACCAAAGTCAAATAAAAAATAAGTACTTTGAACTAATACCATGTCCCAAGGTGGGTTGTTTCCCTCACTACCTAGCCAAAACAAATTTAAGCTAAGAATTGGTCTAACTAAACATCGAATGACAACAAGATTTCCAAACCATAACAAAGACCTTTAATGTAATTAAACAAAATGTACAAGACCATTTCAAACATTTTAATGATTTTAAATCATAACAACATCCCTATATGATAATAACTAATGTAATAATGCCAACAATCAAAGTTTAATGGCATTAAATCGAATTCAAAATAGGATTATGAGAACAACTAAATGCCACTCATAGACCAACACAAGTCCAAAGTTTTAAGTCATTTTCAACAATGCTGATAATGGGGCTTAAGATTCTAAATAAAAAATTGAGTAAAACAATCAGTAAACAAGGATTCAAAATTGACTCAAGGCTTGATTCATTTTAATATGCATATGAATCCAAAAATATAAACTTACTGTAATAAGTCAAGCTTACAAAAATGAATAAAACACATCATAAATAGTCAAATCTTAGTTTTTTAAATTTTAAGTTCACTATTTCTTTTCATTCACTTTCTTGACCTCACTTAACTACTCAGAGTCACATCTAGCCTAGCTCATATTTGCTACCTATAGTCATAATATACCATCAAAAATATCCATACTATATACGATCAATAAATACAATGATAATATTAAATGTAATAATATAATTAAATTAAAAAAAGAATAAGTAATTTATTAAGCATAAAATATCTAATGCTGTAATGAAAGGCATAATAACCATCAACTCATAATATCAAACTGATCACTCTTAGATCAAAACATCATACTAGATCAAGTCATAGATCATAGTATTGTATCATAATAGTAAAAATTAAACAGTCATGTCTGAAATAGTTCATAACAAAACCATAAACAACAAGTGAAATAAATGCATAAAATGGGGTCATGACAACCAAGTATAAAAAACTAGATTTTCATGTTATGTACTTGGTCTAAGGAAATTAGAATTTTAGAATTCGTTGATCTTGTCATCTAAATTTTACTAAACCTACTAAGTCTTGGTCTATTATAAAGCAAGTTTTGAGTGCACTAAAATTCCTATTTTAGACTATTTTACCTTAGATTTATGAAATTTATTTGACTATATCAGAGTTTATATACTCTTTTCTTAGTTTTTCTAGCATATTTTTGCCTTATTTCATATTAAAATGACTAATTATTTACATGGTTTTGCTTTTGGACTTAATTTCTTGCTTCATTTTGGATTGAACTAGTTAAAGTTTGGCAAATAAAGTAGTTTTTATTTAATAGATTCGATTCATTTCTTCTTATTTTGGGTCTAAAGTGGTTTTGTTTATGTGTCATTCCATTTCTAGACTTCATTAGTTTCTATGAATGGATAAAATTTGACATTAAGTTTTGAAAAATGGGTATTTCAATTCTAGTATTTATTTCCACTTTTTTCTTTCTTTTGGCTCTTGACTTAGCTATTTTTATTTGAATTTAAAAGATAACATATATTTCCTTTACTTGTAGGATTCCATATAAGCATGGAGTTTCCACTTATCATTGGGTCATGTACTTGTAGCTTTTGGGAATTAGTCATTTTTATCAGGACTCATGAGCTCCAAGATAAGTTATATGTTGCCACTTACCCATATCTCACCAACCTATGTCCCCAAGCCCTTCTAGTCTTAATGCCAAGTATTATGAATCTTAGTAAATTGTGAAACTAACACTTGTCATGACATAACATCTATGGCTCATTGTGGAATTTATATCCTTAAACCCAAGTCCTCATGCCCCTAGATGAATGGGATGATGCCATGTGGTGAAATATTAATTCTCTAGAACCTTGGGATAGTTAGTGAGTATCAAAAAAGTGAGAAGGCACTAGATAAGTGATATGAAGACACTTATTTGTTAGAGGTATAATACATTGAGAGGGGGGGGGTGAATTAATGGTGGTAAGCAATCCAATTTAGTTTCTAAACCATTGTAAATACTTAAGAATTCAATATAATCATTCATGAAGCATACAAATGATTTATGGTAGTGAACAATGAACATAAAGAAAGATCACATACACAACACAAGATATACATAAGAAACCCTATTAGGGAATAAAACCCACTCTCAAGCCTACAAACACATGGACTAATGTCCTATAAGATGATCACAAATAAGAGATTGATCAAGTCCTTTTAATTATGAACCTTCGATCAAGTCCTTCTGATCTACAACCTTGATCAATTCCTTTTGACCAGAGGTATTTAGTGAAAAACTATTTCACAAGGAGCAACTTCCCATAAGGAAGATCAAGTCCTTTAGACCCTATTTTGAAAGAAAGATTCCACCTTAGAACTGATGTCTTTAACACCTGATGATGGACTTCTTTATTATCTTAAAATTTCACAAACTCTCTCTCTTTCTCAAACAAGCCTCTCACATAGGCATGCTATAATCTATTTCCTTCACTCAAACAGTCCTCATATACACACTCAGATCTATTCATAAAAATTCAAATAAAATAATACTATATTATAATTATAAAAAAGATCTACAGATCATGCACATAGTCCTTAATATCCTCTACTTATCAACCCAACAATTGGGCAATCTCACTCTCCTCTACTTTCCTTCACTCTCCAACTCTCTCAAATCTTCCATGAAGTCTCTCACTTCAAAGTCTCTCCTTCATCTCTTCAAAAAAGTCTTAAAATCACCATCTATGATTTCATTATATATAGAGATATCATGAATTATAAAGTTCATAATATTTCCTTGTCAACCACAAAACATGCGTTCACCCTTAAGGCACCTCATATGGGTCACACTTGAGCACAATCCTTTTTCAAATAGGTCTAAGTCACTTTTAAGTCCTATAGAGACCCAATTTTGACAATTCTCCAATAATAATAAGAACACAAGACCACTTTCAATACATAGGTCAACTCCTTATGTCTCTTAAGACATCTTCAAATTATCATAGACACCTTTTTTCACCTCTACGTATTCTCAATCAACTCAAACATAGAACTTATACACACGAACAATATTATCAAATATAAAATCAAATTATTAATCATTATTAATACTCAATATAGATTGATAACACTTCAAAATACTCATAGAGCATCCCCATGGAGTCTACAACACTCCCCAAAATCCAATTCACCATGAAACAACATCTACATGAGATCAAATACTCTTCTCAGGTTACTTGTAGAATAAACACAAACATAATAAAATTATAAGATGAATCTATATGATTATACACACTTCCAAATATTCAAATCTATATTACCATATGTGCCTTGGAGTCCTCTACCACTTTTATTTTTACTGCATGAGTAAATTCATCTTCTATCAAAAGATATGGGAAAATTACTAAGCATTGTTTTTTCCTTAGCAAATTCATATATTCAAATGGAAATAGTCACATTTAAACTTCAGATGCTTTTCAATCATCTTGTGTCCTCACTACTCAGATTGAATACACACCATTGATCTCTTTAGATATTTAACACATATGCACCAATGCTCAAATGTTAAACCTTGACCACTCTTCTATCATCTCATTTTCTCACTTAGCTTGGAAAATCATGCTCTATCGATCTTTCTCAAAAGTACACCAAAATTTAACTCTGTTATACTTTAGTTACTTTGACCATTTTTACTTAATACATTCCATTGATCTCAATCTTACAAACACATGCTCACCATTGATCTTTTATGCTTACATTTGCTCAGTCATTAAATATCATGTACTTATCCTCATCTCGCTACTTCATATCTTCTTATAACAATGTGAACCACTGATATTTCTCAATATTTAACATGTGCATAAATGACTAAGTATGGGGACCCTTTTAATATGCTTGAGTAGCCATTTTTGAACCTTAATAACTTCTTTTGTACTTCAACGCATGATCTCAAATTTGGACTAGATGATATCCTCATATAGGAGAATCCAAACATTTAAAAAATAGATCCTAAAACACTCATGCATGTGAGATATAATTCCATTAAAATTCATTCTCAAAATCTTGTCATAGAGCCAACTATGTCAAATTTTGCTTGAAAGGCCAACTTTGGTCCTGCATAAGTTTTGTCGTGCTTTAACATATGATCTCAAAATTAGCACAAAATAAATATGCTTAAAAATAAATAAACCCATATAATATGATAAAAATGATCACTCAAATTTTCTTACCACATTGTAAAATTGGCTAAGTACGAGAAAACACAGTCAAAATGCTTGGGAGCCCAACTTTGCACATGCATATCTATATACACACTTCATCACATGATCTAAAAATTAACGGAAATAAACTAGGCACAAAAATTAATAAACCCATATAATCATTTTTTCATGACACCTCTATGTGTGTGAATTCTAACCTCATCCACATGCTTACTCAGCTCTGCTTGAACCCTTTTGCAAATTTGGCCAAGTATGAGAATATAGTGAAATTTATCTGAGTATCCAAATTTGTACCCTCATATCCTTAACTATGATTTGATGCATGAATTTAGATTTAGCATAAAATAACTAGGGAATACTATGATCACAACCATATAACCAACTCCCCTTAACTCATTCACATGTGGTAATGGTGATGTCATCAAACTGCCTACTCAAAATTTCTACCACTAGACCCAAAGTGTCTAGATGAGAACTATGGACTACTAGATGAATTCCTCTTATAAAAATAAGATATAAAAGCATATATAACATATTAGGGACATATTTCACATGCTAAAATCACCATACTCATCCATGAACACCTCTAATCATGCTAAAACTGAAGATCAACCAAGCCTCATTTAAACACACTAGTACAAGAACATTGCACACTTTATCATTATTAATTAAGATATCAAATCAATTCATCCACTCACAAGGACACCTATATGACATCACCATGACATCACTAATAACTATCCAAAAATATCCCCCTTTATCATTGAAGTCAGCACATATCATAAATAGCAATATACACATCACCTCTCTCTTCAAGCACTCCCATAATATGAACTTTCTCCCCCTTTTAAACAATGAAAAAGTGGGAAACAAATAATTATGAGGACCTAAAAATAACATAAATAGGAAATGACCATATTATATAGATGAAAAAATTCCCCCTTACCTTGAGCTTGCCTTTTCTTGCCTTGACAAACTTCCTCTTGCTCCATGCCAACAATCTTCTTCAAAATCACAACACATAATGAAGATAGAACACACCAAAACACTAAAATATGATGTAACTCACCAAAAAACATCTGAGAGGGACTCCCCCTAAGATTTATTAGCATTTACACATTTTGATCATCTTCATATCTCCACACACCATGAAGAACCACCATGCAAGCTTACCAACCTTCTCTCTCACGACACTTCCATGACCACCAAAAAAGAATCATACCATTCGTAAATTAGGAAACATGTTCTAAAATAACTTGAGAACTCACCTTGAGACACTCATGCCTTTCTATTTTTGAGAAACTAAACAAAATCACTCTTTTTATCACTAGGCCTGTCTAGCCTTTTTGAAGCCCTACCTGGAACTTGTAGAGCTCACAATTTTTAGAAGACACATATTAAATACTATAAAATTTATATATAAATCACTCTCATATGACCATTTAAGCACACCAATTTTTATCACCAATCTCATCCTTTTCAACATATTTACTTCACAAACCTACTAGCTAATTAAATCTCCATTTTGACAAAAACATGAATAAATTGAGAACCACAAACCTTCAGATCTTTGTGAAAATTTATTTGACCACAAATTTGACCCATTAATCATATTAAAAATATTTAGACCTCAATTTATAAGGCAAATTACTTTTCTAGCAGAGCCCAAAACCCTAGGATCTCAAAACAAACAAAGTCAACATAACACATTCCAGTCAACATCCACCTCTAAAACCTTTTGTACACTTGGAGACAACCATTACAAAATTTTAGACCAATATTTGATATTCCAAACCATTTATAACCTTGACTTATTATAACCCATTTTAAGACTTACATACTCATAAGCATAAACTAGGAAACTTGAGAGCGAATAAAAATCTTCAATTTGACTTCAACATACCTTTAGATCACAAAACCACCTAGAACATGATAGGATAAGGTCAATACACCTTTATTTTTAGAAATATTACATTTAAAAATAAAAAATCCTCCTTTTCCATTTTGGAACCTTCAATCTGACCTTGTAGACTATTGTAATTGAAAAACACCACTCTAGTCTTCTAGGACCATCTCAAGAATACCACAACAACACTTATTTCTCCACATAAATGAGTCTCCTAAGAAGCATAGATAGAGATACATTATATACCTCAATGCTCTAAAATAGAAATAACTCCTTATATTCCTCCTCTTCCTTACTCAATTGATACTTATAGTTCTTCTTCTTCTTTGGCTTTAGAGAAATAACTTCCTCAACTAGTACAACATTCTCCTTTTTTTTATGATTGGATTATCAATACATGGAGACAACATAGATTCATGGCATTCCTTTTCATTTGAAGAAACTTCCTTATAACTTGAAACCTCACCACTAGGTATAGATAATTGATGTTCTTTACATGAATCTTGCTCAACAACATGATGTTCACTTAGATCCATACACATATTGGAACTAGCCTCAACCAGTACTTTGGTCTTCTCTTTGAGCTTAGTCTCTTCATCCTCAACATGAGTAGACAATGAGACCTCTTGGGAATCTTCAAAAATTTAAGCATTCTCCACCATAAAAAACAAATTACTTAGACCTAAAAACTCATCATAACTTCTACTTATCACCTTTGGTCTCCATGAGTTAACTTGTCTTCTTACATGTACTTTGGGAGCCTGATTAAACTTATTCTATCTTGTAGGCATTTGCTTGCAGAACCTAGAAATGTGACCTCTCTATTCATAATTTAAACACACCATACTTTTTTAAAAAATCTCTTTCTTCCTTTTTAGATTTGGATAAAATCTTGTAATGTTTCCTAGTTCATAACAACTGTAGCCTTCAATAGCTCTTGAAGGAAACTCATCTTGCCTTGCCTTAAATGGATAATGTTTTACAAAGTGTACTATATCATGATAGTTGAAACACTCAACCTTGATTACACTTTTTAACTGATGACCCCCATCATAGTTCAATACAAATTCATTCTTAACAGGTCTTGTACATTCTCTATCTCTATGCTCAAACTAATTACAACTATAATAGTAACCATTGAAATTTGCATACCTCATGTAATTTGGCTATCTAATTTGATTTGTCTTTATTATACCAACACCTTCATTCCTTTTCTGATGATTTATATTCAAAGGTTGATTGTCCTTGTTCACATTAGTCTTCATCTTGTTTTGAGTTACAGTCTCTAGTTCTTCTTTGTATCCAAAACCAGTCTTATCACTTGTATGCTTTTGATAATTCAAAATATTGTCTAGATCACTTGAGCTTTTTTCAAATGTCAAAAATGACATTAACTTATTAGATACCTTCTCTAACTCAAATTTCAATGACTCATTTTCAATTACATACCTTGCACATTCATCTTCTTTAGCTTTTAGGCTTGTAGAAATGATTTCCAATTGAAAACTAAGATGCTTGACCATATCTTCATGATCCTTGGCATCTTCATCCATTCTTGCCTCAAACACACTAAATTGATCTTTAAAGTCCTTGAGTTTAGATTTCATCTTTTTATTGATCTTCTTCTCAATCATTAGTTCTTCATGAGCATGTGTCAATATAGTCTCATAGTCAACTTCATCTTCATCATCATCTAAATCACTCCAAGTAGACCCATTTTGATGTGAGAAACTACCTTCCTCAGCCATGAACAGATCTTCATCTTCAACATGACCATCATCTTCATGATCATATTTTGAGTCACTATCTTCACTCTCATTTGATGAGTTATAATTTTATTTGGTGTAGAAACTCTTCTTGTCCTTAAAGTACTTCTTATTTCCAAACCTTCTAAACCCCTTTTTGATTTTATCAAACCTAAAATATGTCTTTCCATCATCATGACCTTGATCATGCTCTTCATCATCATCCTTATTATACTTATGAGGGCACTTATTAGTAAAATGTCCTATCTCACCACAAGTGAAGCATTTGAGGGGTAGCTTACCTTTATACTTTCTTGAACCTATTCTTAATTTACTTAAAATCAAAGCAATTAGTTCATCCTCATATATATCAAGAATTCTATCTTACTTGATTTTCTTACCTTATAACTTCTTCTTTGTCTTCATTTCAATATTGAAATCTGCTTCCTTCTTTGGAGGTATATAATCATTTTTCCTCATCTCATAGGCAATAAGGGTGCCATGAAATTGATCCATCTTCAACTGAGTAAGGTCATGAATCTCTTCTATAGAAGATACTTTCAGATCAAAATTGAGGGATTGAGACCTTAATACCTTTTGAATAATAGGATCCTCTTCAAGGTTTTTTCCAAGACCTCTGATGATGTTCACAATTTCATCAGCTCTCTATAGAAAGGATGCCACAATATCTTCTTCATTTATCTTGAGACTTTAAAATTGCTTTCTGTGATTCTAAAACTTTACCAACTTAACCTTTAAATATCTTTCAAAAATAGTCTTCAATTTATCCCATATTTCCTTGGCAGCTATGTAATTTATTACATTAATGAACTCAATTTTTGTAAGACCACAGGTAATGGCATTCATTGTTTTAGAATTATTCTCAAACAACTTATTGTCTACAATAGATGGAGGAGTAGTAGGAACAATATAAACATCCAAAAAAAATTGACATACATCAAACACTAGGGACATAATGTATGTACTCATCTTAGCACTCTAAAATGTATAATTGGATCCATTGAACATCAGTTCATTCTTAGTTTAAAAACCACCTTGCATATTCTGATATCCATTGTACCATGGATCACCTTCAAGCTGTTAATCTTCTACTAAAGGACTTGATATAATACCAATTGTTAGAGGTACAATACACTAAGATGGGGGGGATGAATCAGTGGTGGCAAGTAGTCCAATTCAATTTCTAAACCCTTGCAAATACTTAAGCATTTAATACAATCATTCATGAAGCATACAAATAATTCATAGCAATGAACAATGAACATAAAGCAAGATCACATACACAACATAATATCTACGTGGGAAACTCTCTTGGGGAGTAAAACCTCTCAAGAATACAAAAACATGGACTTATATCCTATAAGATGATAAAAAATAAGAGACTAATCAAGTCTTTATGATCAGGAACCTTTGATCAAGTCCTTTTGACTTAAAAACTTGATCAAGTCCTTTTGACCAAAGGTCTTTAGTGAAACCCTATTTCACAAGGAGAAACTACTCCTAAGGAAGATCAAGTCCTTTATACCCTCCATTGAAATAACACTTCTACTTTAGAACTGATGTCTTCAACACCAAGTGATGGACCTCTTGATTATCTGACAACTACAAAAACTCTCTCTCTTTGTCAAACAAGCCTCTCACATAGGCATGTTATAATCTCTCTCCTTCACTCAAATAGTCCTCATATGCACACTCAGATCTTTTTGCACAACTTCAAACTATAAGAACACTATATTATCATCAAAAACATGATCTATAGATCATACACACAATCTTTAATCTCCTCTACTCATCAACCTAATAGCTAGGCACTCTCACTCTCCTTTACTTTCCTTCGCTCTCTAACTCTCTCAAATCTTCCACCAAGTCTCTCACTTTAAAGTCTCTCCTTTATCTCTTCCACAAAGTCTAAAAATCATCATCTATGATTTTAGTATATATAGAGCTATCATGAATTATCAAGTTCACAAAATTTCCTTATCAGCCACAAAACATGCCTTCACCCTTAAGGCACCTCATATGGGTCACACTTAAGCATAATCCTTTTTCAAATAGGCCTAACTTACTTTTAGGTCCTATGAAGACTACTTGAGATCTTTGACACTTATCTGAGCATGATAAGAACATAGGATCAATTTAAATACATAGGTACACTCTTTATGTCCTCTAGGACATCCTCAAATGATCACAAACACCTTTAATCTCTTCTATGTATGCCTAGTCAACTCAAACATAGAGCTTATACAAAGGAACACCATACCAAACATATAATCAGATTATTAAGCATTGTTCACACTCAAGATATATTGATCACACCTTCAAAATACTCACAGAGCATCCTCATGGAGTCTACAACACTCTATGAAATCTAATTCACCATGAAACATCAAAAAAATATCTACATGAGTTCAAATACTCTTCTTGGGTTACTTGAAAAAAATCACAAACACACAATCAACTTATAGGACTAATATATTTGACTATACACACTTTTAGATCTTTAAATCCATATTACCAGATGTGACTTGGAGTCCTCTACCACTTCTATTTTTACTAAATGAGGAAATTCATCTTCTATCGAAAGATATGGGCAAATTATTGAGCACTAGTTTTTTCCTTAGCAAATTCAAATATTCAAATGGAAATGGTCACAGTTAAAATTTGGACACTTTGAAACCATATCTTGTCCTTTTTACTCAAATCAAATACACACCATTGATATCTTATGATCTTTAACACATAGGTACCAACGCTCAAATGTTAAACCTCAACCACTATGCTATCATCTCATGTCCTCACTCAACTTGGCTAATAGTGCTCTATCAATCTTTCTTGAAAGTACAACAAACTTTAACTCCATTATACTTAAGTTACTTTGACAATTTTTACTTACTACGCTTCTTTGATCTCAATCGTATAAACACCCACTCACCATCGATCTCTTATCCTTACCTTTGCTTAGTCATTAAATATCATGCACCTATCCTCATCTCATTGCTTCTTGTATTCTTGGAGAAATGGACACCATTGATCTTGATCAAGATTTAACATGTGCATAAATGACTAAGCATGGGGACCCTTTCAATATCCCTGATTAGTCATTTTTGAACCTTAATAACTTCTCCTATGCTTTGACGCATGATCTCAAATTTGGACTAGATGATCTCCTCACATAGGAGAATCTAACCATATAAAAAAAAACTCATAGAACCATCACATGTATGAGATATAATTCCATTAAAATACATTCTCAAAATCTTTTGTCATAGATCCAACTATGTCAAAACCTACCTAAGAGGCCAACTTTTCTCTTGCATAAATTTTATTGTGCTTCAGTGCATGATCTTAAAATTAACATAAAACAATTATGCTCAAAACTAAATAAACTCATATGATCAGTTTATCTTGAAACCTTCACATGTGCAAGTTATAAACCAACAAATTCTCACTCAGCTCTTCTTGCCACATTACAAAATTGGCTAAGTATGAGAAAACATAGTCAAAATGCTTGGGAACTAAACTTTGCACATACATATCTCTTGATGCAATTTATTGCATGATGTAAAAATTAGTGAAAATAAATTAGGCATAAAAGTGAACACACCCATATGATAATTTTTTATTGACAACTCCACATGTGTAAATCCTGACCTCATCAACATGCTTACTCAACTAATAAACCAACAAATTCTCACTCAGCTCTTCTTGCCACGTTAAAAATTGGCTAAGTATGAGAAAACACAGTCAAAATGATGACCTCATCAAGTTATAAACCAAAAAAATCTCACTCATCTCTTCTTGCCACATTACAAAATTGGCTAAGGATGAGAAAACACAGTCAAAATGCTTGGGACCTAAACTTTGCACATACATATCTCTTGATTCACTTTTTTGCATGATGTAAAAATTAGTGTAAATAAACTAGGAATAAAAGTGAACAAACCCATATGATAATTTTTTACTGAAAAATCCAAATGTGTAAATTCCAACCTCATCAACATGCTTACTCAACTTTGCTTGAACCCTTTTGTAAATTTGGCTAAGTATGGGAACATAGTGAAAATTATCTAAGTATCTAAATTTGTACCCCTCATATCTTTGACCGTGATTTGATGCATGACTTGAGATTTGGCATAAAAAAACTAGGGAATAATGTGATCACAACTATATGACCAACTTCCCTTAAATCATTCACATTTGGTAATGGTGATGTCATCAAATTGCCTACTCAATTTTTTTGCCACTAGACCTAAAGTGTCTAGATGAGAACTATGGACTATCAGATGAATTCCACTTATGCACATAAGCTTTAAAACCATAGATAACATATTAGGGACATATTGAATAGTTTTAATAACCATAATCATCCTTGATCACCTATAATAATGCCAAAACTGAAGATCAACCAAGCCTCCTTTAAGCACACTAGTACAAGCATATTGCACACTTTATCATTGTTACTTAGGCTATCAAAACACTTCATCCACTCATAAGGAAACCTCCATGACATCAACATGATGTCAGTAATAAATCTATAACATTATCATGACTTTAGGGCCCCACTATAGTTAATATCTCTCAACTTTTGATCTAAGTCCTACGAACTCTCAGATGAGTGAGATCATGCCACATGGTGAGATCTCACTGCATCTTAGCTAATAAATAACTATCATATGTTAAATAATAAATTAAGTATCAAATGAGAATAAATTTTTTGTGTGACATAACCAATAAAACTAAGGACATGTTTGCATCCTATTCAATAGTATATGAGCCCAAATTTGATGGTCTTCTTGCCTATCAAATCTGTCAAACTCAAAATGGGACTTAGATATTTACTAATTATTTAACCAATTTTAGAGTTTTATTTCTACATTTTTAAATTAATTTGGTATTTTATTACTTGATTTTATATTATTAAACTAAGTATTTATCATGTTTCATCCTTTATACTTGGTCATTTTTAGGGACCTTGAACTAAATTATGTATAGGTTTGATAAAAGTGTTATTTCTATTAGCCAATTTTAATCCATTTTTGCTTTGTCTTGTCTTCAAATGGCTAAGTGTTTCATTATTTATCTATTGATATTAGTCAATTTTAATAGATACAGACTTATTTGGCTATGAGTTTGGTAGGTGGGCTATTTTTATTCCCTAAATTTGTTTAAGTTTGGTCCATTCCTACTTTAGTTGAAATTAAAATGGTTTATGTTTTTAATATTTTATCTTTAGATTTAATAATTTATTTAGAAATGGGATAATTTAGATTTAAAATTTGTAAAGTAACTTTATTTAGGTTTATTTACTTAGCCATTCATATTTAAAATTTTGAAACATAACATCTACCTTTTCTCTTCAGGATTTTAAGACCTAGATAAACATGATGCGACTACATGGGGAGATCATTTCACTACATCCTAGGGTGGTCTACATGTGCTTCCTTCTCCAACCATCTTCTAAGTGAGTAAGATATTAAAAATGGAAACATATTACTTCACCACTTATCTAGGATGGCTAGTACAATCAGGATATACAAGAGAACAATCATAATGATGCAGTGTGGTGAAATCCCACCTTATTGTAGCCCCAAAGTAATTTGTGCACAATTGAACACCTAGATTTGATCTAAATTAGTGATATTTTACCACATGGTTAGATATCATTACATCAAATAAACAAATCAATCAGTCTAGTTGGGCCCCTTGGATGAGTAGTGGATAAGTGGGGAGTTATCACGTGAGATGACCATACCCTTAAAAGACATGGAAACATCCTAGTAAGCAGTATATGGGCTTCAATTTGATGATCATCTAACCCGTCAATACCAAAACACTTTTCATTTGAGCTATATGTTTTTTTTAATTAATTATATGAAATATTGATCATTTAATCATGTTTTAAAGGCTCTATTTTTTTATTTAAGTAACATTATCTTAGACTTCTGCATATTATCTAAAATTGCCTCAAATTTTATCTTGATTATTTTATTTGTTTCTTGGAATTTTAGTCAATTTTGAGTCCTCTTAGGGTTAAAGGACTGGATGTTTATCCTATTGCTTAGTCACCTTAAGGGATTCTAGATCAAATTGGTCATAGGTTAGAGTGTTGGGGGAGTCCTATATATTGACTCTAGTCTATTTTTTCCCCTATCATTAAATAATTAATTAGGTATTTTATACTATTTAATATTTTAACCTAGTTAATTTATTTATAAATGAACTAATTGGGAATTTTAATTTGACAAGTGGGGTAATTATCTGCTAGTTTTGGTCTATTTTCACTTTTAATTGACTCAAAGTGACTAAATGTTCATATTACCTTATCTTTAGAATTAGTCAATTTTATTATTACTAGACTAAATTGGTTGAATATTTGGTAAAGGTACCCTTTTTATTTGTTAAAATTCATGGGATTTTCACTTTTCTATTGAGGATTTTATACTTAGATATATTATTTAAAAATTCAAATCCTAACAACTATCTTTTTCTTTGTAGGTCCTTAGGCTCCAAGATGAATGATATGTGGTTGCATGTCAAGATATCACTTCCCCATAGCTCCCATCCATTTAGATCCTTGTGCTAAGTCTTTTGATCCCCAAGTAATCAATATTTAGCCATGTGTCTAGATCCCACTTCACCACTTCACTACAGTGTCTCGGTCATCAATTCATGACCCTAAGCTTTTGGATAAATGAGATGATGCTAACTACATGATCTCACCCTTTTGGTTTCTTGGGCCACTTTAAACATTGAGTCTACCTAAGGAATTCTAGGTGAATGGGATGATTCCAAATGGTGAAAAACTACTTCACCATGACCCCAAGATTGTTATTACATAGTGATCAAGTTTTTAGAGCCCTAAATTGTTGAGATGAGACCATGTGTCAAGATCTTGGAGCTCTAGAGTAGTCAAAGAATATATAACATCTATCCAAAAATAGTGAGCTCTAGATCAATGAGATAATGCAAATTTTCAAAGTCTTAATGTATCCTAGCCAAAGAAAAACAAAAGATATGGGCCCCTTAGCCAAGAAATATAGCAACAAAAAATTACCATGTAGTGTGGCCCTGACACATGAAGACACACTAGCATCTTTGAGTAGTGGGAAGTAGCCACATTGCATGGCCTTCCCAAGGTGGATACTTGGAACTCCATGAAAGGAATTTAGACTTGGATTTAATCGCTGTCTCAACCCATCAGGTCTATCAAACCCTAAAATTAGATTGTGGGCCTAATTTAATCAGGAAATTAAGTTATTATTTATCTCTTGTCAGTTAAAGGATCATGAGATGAAATTATTTAAGGCAGTAAGATGGTTGATTTGACCAAATAAGGGATGTGCATTAGGATCAAGAATGGACCATAAAGATAAAACCTTGCATGGTGAGGTGTGGTTTATAACTACACAAATGTGGCCAGTTGGTGATCTCAAAAATATCCCAAATACATTCCACTACACATAATTTAGGTGGAATTTATTGGTCTCAGTAAGTGACTCACCTTCATAAGTTGCTCATTGGATTAAACATTCTGAGAACTCACTTGGAGATCAAACCCAATAAGATAGAATACCATTATTTTTAGGATATGTGGGTGATCTAAGGGCCAAGATTTCATTGAACAAACATAGCATGGGTATACACATAAACTATTCTCCTAAAGGCTCACACTTAGTTGTTACTTCAAAATCTTCAGTGGGTTATAGGTATGGTCAAGACTATATAAACATATTTATAGAGGGAAAGGTAATCACTCATAAAAAAACATAAAAGGAGTAAGATAGGGTAGGGTAGAGAAGAAGTTATCAGTGAATATGCCAAACTAGTTAATGATAATAATTCATCAAGGCTCGTTGGATACAATAAACCACTGTATCACTATTCCATCTAGTGCACAAGCCATAATGATGTAACACAAAAGCTTCTGAGGGAACACAAAAGGAAAACACTTCATCCATACTATTTTATCTAGTGTACATGTAATTAACAAGAAGTAAAGTGTACACCATAGCTAAGAACATTTCAAAGTATAGATAAAAAATAAAGAGAGTGAACTTAATTAAACTAGTAAAGCTCAATTCAATTGTTTTTCCAGTAATAGTCCAAGATAATAATAATGTTTATAGTTTCAATCAAAATTGTATTCAAATAATGAAAGATAAATAATGCATAGACATAGTCACAATAGTAGGTGTATTCATGGCAACATTTAGACATAAACCTAGTGAAAAATCTCTAGACCCATTTTATAAAAAAACCATTGGGATTAAATAGACCAATTTATTCTCAAGATCATTAATTACATTTAGCTTCAAGTAGTTGGAAAAATCAGAATTGAAACTATAATTCTAAGTTACCCTTCACTGCAAATATGATCAAATCAGGTTGTCCTTATTACAACTAGTTTAGACACAACATTATCCTTCTTATGAAAATAATTTATAATTGAATATCTTCTCTATCTCTTTTATCCATGAATATCTATGCAATCATTTGATTACTCCCAACAACAATGTATTTATCTATCTACCACTTGGGTTCTCTACAACTCACCACATTCTTGAACAAATTGAATAATAATTATAAATATACTTGCAACAACCTCATGCCTTGGAATTTGAAGTAGATCTAGATCAATGTTCATTTACTAGGCATAAAGAATTAGTTGGGATTGTATTAGTATTACCAGTCACCCATGCTTCTATATAATTGATTATTATGCCTCTTTAAGGTTGGGTTTGATTTTTATGCTCTTCATGTAATCCCACTATGCACACCATGCTAATTATTACCGTATTATTCATGATTAAATTGATCTAAAATTAGAATATATAAATCAAATTGAATGCATAGTATATTATGGGATTTATATGGCTTTGATGGCCAGATAGGCCATCAATTTTATGCTCATGCCTTGTTGGTTGTACTACTAGTGTGCCCTTTATTTTAATAGGGTCCTTACCACATGGATTATCCTTTCTTTTCCTTCACCGTGTGATTAGATTTGCTTATATGGGTCCCATTTTTCCACTTAGAAACTTGTTTGTACTTATGAACTTTAACTTTGTTTCTTAATTTTTTTATTCCATGCCCATGTGGCCTTTCCTTGCTCTTTCATTACCTATCTTGTGTATTTATGAACATGCTAACTATTCCTTCTACTGTGAGGTGATATTCACCACGCATCATAATATTGCTTAGTTGACCTTGAACAACTATGAGGCCAAATGTTCTTTCCATGGTGAAGCAATATTTTACCATGTGGCATCCTATTACTTGCCCACTACTTTGATGTACTACTCAGCTTGCACAGACTACTCAGGGGATGTGGAGTAGCAGAATTGCACCACGTGGTGTGATCTTGCTCACCCACTTATTTGAGTCTCTGACATTATTTATAAGTTGTAAAAAAATAGATAAGGAGTGGGGTAGTGGGATTACACCTTATGATGTCATCTCACTCACTCACTTTCTTGAAGGCTTTGCATTCTATACGATATCCTCAAAATAGTGTAATAATGGGATGATTCCATGTGACATCATCTCACTAACTAACTAGCTTAGAGCCTTTACACTAGTACGAACATCTTTAAGATAGTGGAGCAAATGGATTTCACTATGTGGTGTCATCTCACTCTTTTTATAAATAGAGCTTTGCTAATGTGGAGACCTTCCAATCAAACTCTCAAAAATTGAATAAGCATTTTAAAGCACCAAAAAAGTGTCACATGTACTTAGGTAACTTTGTGAAATCATATAAGTGCTGAAAGTATTTTTAAAATGGGCCTAGGATGCTGGGTGGTCACCATGTGGTGTTTGGATTGATTTAAAAACTTGCAATCAAAAGGAAAAGAAGATGAGTCATTAATATTTGAGTTGAAAAGAAAACAACTAATTAATTTAAAAGTAAATGGCTAAGTCTTTTGAAATATAAAAAAGAGGCATAAAAACTTAGTGAAAGAAAACCATTTAAACATAAAATTTATCCATTTTAATGAAATTGATTCAATCAAAAGATGAATTAGAGTAAACCTTATATCTAATTTAGATCATGTTGAAACTAAATCAAACTAAAATCACTAAGGAAAAGTAGCAAAAAACTCTAAAATAGTTAGATAATTTGCTTAAACCTAAGGCAAAATAGTCTAAAAAGAAGCTATAAAATGTGTTTTAAAACACACACAAATAAATAGAATGACTTAGTAGATTGATGCAAATTAAAAAACTAAAACTAACTCACTACTAGATAAAATCTTGGCCTAAATTGAATAAATGAACAAACATTAAAGTAAACTCATTCAATCCCTTGTAATTAGGAATCTAGTAGATTGCCAAGAAGGATGATTTAAGAAAGTAACCACAATGTACTCCTGAAAGGTACAAGACCAAAACCCAAACCAAAAGAAGGTCCCCATCTTTATCTTGAAAAATGGGGTGTGTTGGATCCCAAAAAAAAGTGACCTCTATGGGGAGAATATTTCTTAACAAATAGAATGCAAAACATGAATCTTCAGAATTGAAATATGGGAATAATAAAATATAATTATTAATACAAAATCAAAGCATGAAAGTGATAAATCCTACCTCAACATGGGTCATACTAAGTTGACCTCCTATTTATACATCCAATTTGTGTATAATGTTCCCTTTTTTGAATCCAATTGGAATCCATCTTATCTTTATGAGAAATTTGAGTCTCTAAGAGAGGAATTGAGGTTAATTGGCTTGGAGGGGAAGTAGAATGAGCATTGATTCACTACTATCCAGGTGTCATTAGCCCTGAAAGATTTAATTTTTGATCTTTACAAGGCCTTACTCCATTTCTAGTGAACCTAAAAAGCATGTGGTGGAGTCGCCTAGATCACCCGTATATGTGGAGAACTTTAGGATTTATCCTTTGGATTCATTTTTTTAATTTATTAATTTTTAAGAGTCTCTCCACTAAGGGTTCATGAACCAAACCATGGGTCAAATGATGATCTCAGAAAACTTGTGACTACTTATTAAACCAACATGAACCCATTATCTTGATATTTATTTAAGACGTGTTTTTAAGTGTAGTTGGGAGGTATGGAATAGAAGAATCCACATTTATATTAATCCCTATGACTTTTTAAGCATCATGGACTTCCATAATTTCAATAATGCATCAAGAATAGGTCTATTCTATACTTCTAGCCAATCTTTTTATCCACAGTCTAGATTCATCATGCTAGGAAAACAGTCCCAGGCATCAATCACTAATTGGAAGAATAAAAAACCCTTATTATTGAATCTATACACAAGGATATCCCATATTAACAGGATAATACCTTCTTTATACCTATTTATATTAGCCACTAACATGAAATGGTATTGATCAGGATGAAAAACACATTCAAAATTACTACACAAGACATTAATCAACAAGTTTTATTAGTAATTTAGGAATAGGCATGCAAGGGGCTACTAATCATTGGAGTAGTGTTAAAAAACATAAACATCCACATTAGTGTTTTCATTGAGAACACTACTTCTATAAGCACACAATTTATAAGGTACATGACTGATTTTCATTAAAGCATGAGAGGTTGAGACATCTGCACCCAACATAAAAATGGAACCAAAATATGGACAACAAGCCCAATGAATAAAAAATATAGAATGAAGCAATATAAAATAATAAAGGAGGCAATAGATGAGGACCAAAAAAAACAAAAACACAAACAACATAGAAAAGGAACATATATACAAATTAAACTATAGAAAGCAAGGAAACTATATACACTTTATAAAAAAATGAATGCTTAATCACTCAAAGGCAATGTCTAAAAGGGAGTCCATGAATTAATGATTCAGGTTCTTCTTATTCATAGGGAGTGGTAACTCATTATACTAAATATATTTGAGTTTGAATGCATTATATTTAAGAAGCTTGGAGATCTGATATGGACCAATCCAAAATAGGTTGAATTTAGGATGTTGACCCCTCTTCTCATGTGCCTTGTTCCATACTAGGACCAAGTCTAATAACTTGATTCTCTTCAATTTGGATGATTGATCAAACCATATATTAACTATTATTTGAGACCTAATTAAATTTTTTAGAGCCTCATCCCTTCTATCTTCCATTTGAATTAGCTCCAACAACTGGGCCTAAGCTATCTCATTAGCTCAAGGTAGTCTATGATAAATTAATGAGTTAGTTTTTTGGGTGCATAAGTAATATGGGTTCCATGCCATATACTAGTAATAATGTCAAAATCTTCAATTTTTTTTTGTGTTGCATCTTATTTTCCCATAAAGCATACTTCAGTAGGGCATGCCAACTATGTAGATTTTATTCAATTTCCTTTTTTTTAGAGTCAAGCAAATTTTTTTTAGTGGATTTTGTAAGACCATTACCTTGGTGATATCTATTAGAAGAAAACTTAGGAATAATCCCATTTGTATATTCCCATTATGTTAAATTAGTATATTCAAATGAAGTCCCATTGTCACATACCAATGTAAGAGGTGTTTGAAAGCGAGTCAAAATGTGTTCTTCTAAGAATGAGATGACCTTCTTAGTAGTTTTATTCCTTTTAGCCTTGGATTATACCCACATTTTGTAATATTTTGTAGAAGCGATAATGAAATAATGTTCCACTGAAGATTTAGGATTCATAAATCCAATGAATTCCAATCCCCACTAGGCAAATGAACACTCTTCAATGATGGGCTATAGTAGCATGGTGGGGTGGATTTATTTCTTGGTGAAGGTTTGAAACTTGTGGCATGTGTGTACATGATCATGAGCATATTTGAATAGAGTAGGCCATTAATACCCTTATTTGAGGATCTTATGTGTAGTGACATTAATTGAGGTATGATCACTTCCCAACTTATCATGAAATGCACTCATAAATTCTTTCACTTCTTCTTTAGCTAAACAATGGAGATAAATACCCTCATGGTTATTCTTATCCATATTTCCTTTATTTATCATGAAATGGGAATCCTTTAACCTTAGATCTCTTTGGGTGTTCTCTCAAAGTCTACTAGTGGCATCCCATAAAGCAAGTAGTATATGATTAGATCATACCACAGGTTTGGCTAAATCTCTCACTCATTCACATTTACCACATCAATGTTGGTATCAACCTTAATAATAAATTTTGAAATCTCTTGGCCATGCACTAGATTTTTTGGCTTCACCTCTACATCATATTATTTCAATTTTTTAACCCAATGTCCTCTCCTTTCACTAAGCTCGTTATACCCCAACATTTGTTTGAGTGTAAGATTAAGAATAATGACATAGACTTTATTTTAAAAAATGTAATGTAAAAACTTGTTGGTTAGTTTCACCAATGCATAAGCTTGATTTTATAATTTTTGGTATCTCATCTCACCCTCCTTCAAGTAACTACTCATGAAAGTAATCAAATGCTCTCCACCATAATTTTTTTGTGTTAATACTGTAATAGTGTGATATGAGGTAAACAAGTAAAGGTAAAAGTCATTTACATAATCAAGGATAGATAAAATAGTATATTACATCATTGCATCTTTAATCTCATGAAATGATATATTTATAACAACATTCCAATCCAATTTAGCACTCTATTTCAACATAAAATTCAAAGGCTTAGCTATCTTTGTAAATATTGAAATGAATTTACATATAAAGTTTATTTTTATAAAGAAAGACTTCAATTCCATTTTACTATTAGGTAACTATAACTTAGCAATCAAATTGGTGTGGCCAGGGTCAATAAACATACATCTCTTCATGATCACATAGCCTAGTAACTTACCTTATACAACGTATAACATATACTTATTTGGATTGTAACATTTGAATATCATTTCTAAATGACTAAAATGTTCAGACCAACACTTAAAAATTTCATTCAATTCATCCATGTAAAATATGATACACTTTCCAATCAAATGTTTAAATCCAGTGTCTATTGCTCATTAGAAAGTATCCCCTACATTGAGTAGCCCAAATGACATCTTCTTGTAAGAAAACATGCCCCATTTAGTGGTGAAGGTGGTTTTTATGTGGTCAACTCTATCAACCAAAATTTTATTATAACCCAAGAATGTATCCAAGAAGGACATCATCTCAGAGCCACTGAATTATTAAATGACTTCATCTAAGGATGGTCGAGTGTATTTGTATTTGTTCAAAGCTTGGTTGAGGTTCCTAAAGTCTATGTTCACTATATTGACAACAATTTAAAATAGGTAAACCCTCTATAGTTTAAAACTTGATATAAGGGCCTTATAGTCTGTACCATGGTCCTAGTGATGTAATTTGATGTGTCATTAGCTTTTTCATAATCAATTTTAGTCCTTGTGTAAATTCATGTCATATAAGGTCATTTTGGGCCATTTAATGAAGCTTTTATGGTTTAACATGTAATAAAAGTGTTATAAGGTGTTTCTAAATGTCTGCCATGTTAGATTCTTGTTAGATATGTTAGTATTAATTGAAAACTTATAGGTGTTATGTTGAAATCCAGAAAATAGTTGGAAAAGGAGGAAGTTTTGGTAGTTATATGGCTTGTACATGAATGTGGAACATGTGGAAGGCTTATATAGTGTCCATTAAAATCCATTAAACTAATTTATACACTTGGTCAGATTTGAAACACCTGAAAATGGCCTAAAACCATTCTTCTCCTCCATCACTCTTCTGTACATTGTAGAAAGGTCAACTAATTTTGGTTTAGTATGAACAACATAAATTGAGTCAGGTAAAATTCACTTGGTGAGAATTATAATTACTTGTATTTGTGAAATCCATGTCAATATTTCTATTTTTGATGTAGTAGGCTTTATGATCCAATGTTAAGAGTGCTAGTCGCTTTTTCTATATGCTCATCCCCATACCCTATAGGTTTTCTCTCTATTTGAGATGATCTATACAAAAATATTATTATATGTGGTGTTGGATAATGTGGAAACTCTTCTCACATTGTTATTATCTCATTTTTCATGTATGAGATGAAAGAGAAAATCACAAGTATCTCATGCTACTAGTAAAAGACACTATCATAGTCTATAAACAAGTTTCCCTCAGTTATGGAGTTCCTTTTCATGTTTCAACTTGTATATCAAAGGTGTACTTATGTTTAATTCTCCCCATGGTCATGGTGATCAATTTATTTTTCAAATTATTAGTCTAAGGACTAACCTTTAGAGGGATAACATAATCATATTCATGCACAGTCAGTTTCCTACAGACATCCACCTATAGGTAGGTAAAGGAGGACCCTTGCACAATTATGAGGATAAAAAATGAAGGGTTAAAGGTAATTATATGTCTCAAAAAGTATAAAAAATCAAGTTTAAGCTATTCAAATTGTTTAATATTGGTTGAGACAACCAACTCTCCAATACATATACTTCTGCCTTGTATACTGCTGATGTGCACCTGTAAGTGGTTCAAATAGAGGAAAGAACATTGAAATTAGGGTGTTGAATCTTGTTTAAAAATATATTGAAGTATATAATCATTAAAAATTCCATTTTAACAGTCTTGGAGTCATCATGTTGTAGACAAACTTGAGAGTCATGCTCATATTGAGAGAATGTAACTTTAGAAACATGTTACTTTTAACTTTATGAAAAATGGATGTTTTCTTATTTTGATCCTTCCAAGGTAGGGTGACATAAGGTATAAATAGGTCTCAATGCTTCCATCATGTAGCCCAAATTTAGGGGAAATGCCTTGACAAAAAATGTAGATGTTTGGACAAGAGAAGGTGATGTAAGAGGGTTTCAAACTTAAGCAAAATTTCATTGTAGTCTCTCAGTGTTATCTATAAAATTTTGAAGTTCAAGTGACACTATAAGGAAACAATGACATGACAGTGGCATGAATTAAAGATAAGTGATCTTAAGTGAGTTAAAAGTGATACTATCCCTCCAAAAAAAATCAAAGGGTTTTATTTTCAATGCTTGATGTAGATCATCACCTATAGAAGGACCCCAAATTTCTTAAATGAGGTATCTATAGTTAGTCTATAATGTACATTATGCTGGCATTAGAAATTGAGAGCATAAACCTAAAAAAAATGACTATTTTAGGATTAAAATGGTACTAATATCCAGAAAAATCATTTTAAGGAGTTGAGGAATGGTGTTTTGACTCAGACTAACACCTACATGTCCCCTTTTTGGTCTGAAAATGGCATCTACAGTTTGACTATAGTATTATAGTGCCTTAGAGCATGATAGTTTAGGTTTTGAAAAGTAATAGGGTATGTTATGAATATGTTTAATTATGAATTTGAAATTAGGGTCTTTAGAGAGAAACTAAGAATGATAAACACTAATCATAACACCCTACAAGAATCCCAATGGCTTGAGAACATCTAGTTATGGTCACATAGTCTGACTATAGACTAGGCCTAGGCAGTGGAGAGAGGTGAGTCAAGAGGTTGATAAGGGTTGATGAGGTTTGAACATGGTTATAAATATCACATAGGTAGTGACATCCACATCATAGAATGCTCAAACCAAGGAAACAAAGCAAGGAGAGTTTCAATCTCCAACCTACAGTCAATATATAAACCCTGCACATAGTCAATATTGAGGGTTTTTAAAGAGTTAAAGGGCCTATTGGTGTGATATAAATATATATATTGATGCATAAGGTCATAAATACTTATTTTAACCTCTCATATATTCATATTGGCTAAGCAGATAGGGGAATTTCCCTTTGTTCTATCTCAGATAGAGGGCACTACTAAAAAAGCAAGACTGTAGGTTGGGTCAGTGGATGGTGAGAGGATGTGCAAGGGGGTATTAAGTACAATGGATTATTATGTTCAAAATTTTAATAAACATGAATAAGCACATAATAATTCATATAATCTAGAAAAACCACTCATAGGTGGTTAGGAACAACTATGCAGTCATGCCTATTAGGCCTAGTCTAAGCCTAAAGCCCTAATGGGGTCTCAATAACACTTCTAGGGTAAAATGAAAATTTAAATGCATTGTATAATTTTTAGGGGGATATATGAAGTTTTTTATAAATTTTTTTCTATAGGGTAAATCATAAGAAAGTCATTTTTTGGCTTAAGAACAACTCAGGGGTATGTATACTGCACTCCCAAGCTCAAGAGGCTAATTTCTAAAGCTTGCACGAGTACAAAATTATTGCATGGAGATAAAATAACTTGGGAATAGTTGGAATAAGTCCTAAAATTTCATTTAGTATGATGTTTTTCATATATTTAACATATTAATTTTATGAACAATCCCTAAGGGTCAAAACCACTTAAAACCCTTACTTTTAACCTGATTGGAAAGATAAGGAAAAATATGCTTTCAGATGAGCTAGTTTGGTTAGGAAAGTGTTTTAAACTTGTATTGGATTCTCCCATTATCTTCCCCACACATTTGGTTTGTAACCTATTTGTATAGACATGGTGAAAATAAGGGTTTTTGTAGGATTTTTTATGTTTTACATGTGTAGAAGAGAGTTGAAGACTGTGGATCATTAGGGAAGGTCAATTAGGATATATTATAACTCCCTATATCAATTAATTTCAATTTACATACATAAAAACACTTTTGTAACCTCCTTCACTTTAGGCAATTTGTGTAAGATAATGAGAATGGAGGGTTGACCACCAAGTGAGAAAGTGATAAGTCTAATTAGGAGGCCTTTTAAGGTCTGCCTGATGGATTTGGAGGCAAGGGGAATCTTGATAGGTTTCATATCACCTCTTCCTCATATTTTTTTTGAAAATTGAAGGTCACTTGTGTGAAAATTATGATGAATGAGTGAAAAAAGAGTAATGGTGACTACAAATGGTAAGAACAAGTGTTTAAAAGAATACCAACAATCAGGGATACATATAATAAATTTAAATCTTGTTTATAACCCCCATTCACATTTCATATATGTTAACTATTATTTGTCTACTTTTTATCACTCAAGATAGGCCTAATGATGAAGGTAGTTTCAAGAAACCAACTGAGAGTATCCTATGCCAATTTTGGGGAGTTTGATCCTTATAAGGGACATTTGTGCAAATTAACTTTCATGGTATATTTCATACTCCATTATCTTAAAAATTTAACTCTCTCTCCCTCTCTCTCTCTCTCTCTCTCTCTCATATTGACACTTTGTTTTGTTACTCTTGAGCTTTATTCTTCTCTCTCTTCTCATACATTCTATAAATGATATCCATTTTGACTCTTGTATTCAAATTCCACACCTGGTATGGCAAAGACCTACTAGTTTGATGTTTTGATTTGCCTTTGAATAATACTTGAAATCTATTTTTTGAGTTCACAAACATCTTGTATAAGTATGTGAAGTGATGTATGGTGAGGTCTAGTGATAAGCTTCTATCCTTGCTTCTCTTTATCCTTTCATGTTTGGTGTAAGAAGTTCTCATTATAACAGGTCATATGGAGTGTAACTATTATGTTTTGACTCCCTTAAAGTGTTAAATTATACTTAGTGTCTAAAACTGACCTCTGGTCCACTTACCTTGAGTAGTCTCATGCATATCACCTCAATATTTGAAATACTATTGTTAGAATATTCTAAGACATTGAAGCTAGTGTTGTAGGTATTGTCTCTTAGTAAGAGATTAAGATGATATTATGGAGATATTTATGGTGTATCACCCCCTTATAATAGTTTTATTTCATGAACACTTATATCTCTTTTCACATAAGTAATCAATTAATGTAGGTGATAAGTACTCAATGATTAATCTAGGGAGTTAACCCTTAAACCTAGAGGTCTACCTATACTATAGGCAACCCATAGGCCTAGAGGTATTCCAATGTTGCCCAAATATTAGAGTAAAATTGAAAAACCTTCTTTAGGGTGAAATATTTGGTGACAATAGTTATAGAATGCATGGTGGGACCATTGTCCTAAAGATAACTTGTCAAGGTGAATGCTGGTCTTGATAACATCACAAATTCATATGGTATTCTACTTAGCATTTAGAGAATCCATTCAAGGTAAAATATAGTTATAGACCATTTTTTTGTCATATATTTATGCTCATACTTCATGGTCCTTACTAGGTCATATTGTAGTAGAGTTTTCAATCCCACCAATCCACCTCTTCAGCTTGAACTTCCTCTTAGAGTTCAATATCCTCAGCCTATTCTAGCCTTTGAAGTGCAAGAAGACTTTACTAGCCAAGAAGACTAATAAAGTGAAGAATAAATTAAAGAGAACATGGATAGGCAACATGACTTACCATAATTTAACACTAAAAATCCAATTCATCTTGATGTATATAATGACATTCCCCCTAATGCTATAAAGAGTGTTCTTACATTCAATGGTGAAGGACATGTCACTCATAGTGAGCACATTAGGGATATATCAAACTTATGTAGTTTTCACAATATAAATGTGGTCAACATTTTTATTAAACTCCTTTCCATGTACCTTAGAGGGAAAACACTTGACTATTATAAGAATTTTATTGGTGGGTGTATCATAACTTAAGATGATTTTAGAGAGATGCTACCATCAATATTTCAAGACAAGAGTGATCACACATCACTCATCCATCATCTCAATATGATTCAAAGAGCCCCTAGTGAGACAATGCTTGATGTTAATGAGTGATTACAAAAGACTTGGCATAGGTTGCCTCCTCCCATGAGACCACTTACTAGCTTTGTTTTCCCACATATCTGAGGGCCATTAGTACTAACATAACTATAATGCTACAATCCATGGGTGGTTTCACTTTACCTAAATCATATGACCTTACCATTAGAGACGATAATGGCCTTATACAAAATGGAAAGTTTCCTCCAAAATCATCCATGCCTCTAATACCAAATAATTCTATTGTTACTCCAAGTTTTTCCCAAGTTCCAAGTGCCAACACCAAGCCTAGAGCTATCCCTAAGAAGGTAGATGGTGCCATGGATAAAGATGCAAGGATTCAATTATTAAAATCTAGACTTAGGCAAGAAAGTATACAATAAGGTGTAAATCAAAACCCTTATCCCTATCATTAGAAATATGGTCAATAATATGTGCAAAGGATAGGTCAAGGGAAACCTAATTTCAATAGGCCTTTGGATGCCTATCATTCCACTTCCACATCTAATACAAGATCAATAGTACCAATTCATAACAACTTGGTGCAAGGAGAAGAGTGTAAGCAAGATAAACTCATGGATGCCAATGAAGGTGGATAGAAAGATTTGGTTTCTGAAGGAGGAGTCACTCCTCAACTATCAACAAAAGATGAATTTTGAATGCAAGCTAATGAAGGATGGTAGCCTCAAGGAGTAAGTTTCACTAATTTCCTAGTTGAAGATACCTATGTCCTCAATCAAGGTAATTATGTTACATACAATACTAAATATAAGATTAAGGCTTTAGGAGATGCTAATGGTGTTCATACAAATTCAAAATGTCCTCTTACAAGATAGAAAGGCATGACTGCAAGCATGACACTCCATAATACTCCTACACCTTCTTCAAATTAGAATGTTGGAAGGTCTATTCAAGGTGATTTAATACCTCAATTTCTAAATACTTACTTGCCTTCAAGAACTCAAGAAAAATTAAGTATTATTTCTCTAAATATTATGGATTCATTGAATAATTCTAAGGAATATATCTTTCTTTAGGATGTCCTTCATATGCTTGGCCAAAATGAGTTATTACAAAAGTAGCTATCCACAATTCATGTTAGTCCTCTATTATCAAGCCATTTTCATAATAATGTTTATCTCACCAATGCTATTAATAACATTATATAGCCCTCTACCAAATATGAGAAGCGTCCACCTTTCTACCTCACTCTCATTATGGGGGATAAACTAGTTCATAATTACATAGTTGATAGTGGAGATAGCACATCAAAGGGGTACTACAAGTTGATGGGACACCTGTTAATTTATTAGTTTTGGTCAAGAGTTTGAAAGTTTTTCTTTATGATTGCCCAAGCTTCCCCATCCTCTAATGTATTTTGGTTGTTGACTTGCTTGCCCACTTTGCTATATGCCTCTCAAAGAATTTCAAAACCAAGATAAAGAGGCTACCTCTCATATGATTGGTCCTTCTTAGCCTTCTAAACAAGATATGGATCAAAGGTAACTATCAAGACCCAACCAATTGATAAATTTCACATTGATCCCTATGTATAAGTAAGATCCAATTTGAATTATGTCATCAATGCTAAAGAGGAGTCTATTGTGGATGATGGTGATTATTAAAATCTTGAGGGTATTTTTGATTTGTTTCTAGATGATTATAGTATAGAAACCTATGGACATGATCTATATACCTACTTTGAGAAAATTGATCTTGGCACCTATATCATTCATGAGGGAGCATATAAGTAATCTAAGGTAAGTATTGAGCATTATTTCTCACAAGCTACTAAAGGTAATTACTTGATTCATGTGTATGATGATGATATCTTGAATAAAATGATAGATCACTATGGTGAGAAGAATAATGTTTTTCTACCTGAAATTGATCAAGAATTCCTTGAACATGACATTCATGAGGAAGAAGATGACCTATGGTAAATGTTAAATGACATAAGTCTAGAGTTTGAATAGTTTGGTAAGTCAAAATTTCCTTCTAAGAAGTGTGAATCTACTAGTGAGTTTGTTAATGAGCCTAACAAGTAGGTTGTTGAGTGGTTGATTAATCATGAATTTGAGTGTCATGTTATGAATGAAGATGAACATCAATCTACTATCCAAGAAGCTGTAGTCATAAAAGAACCTAGTGAAGTTACTATCAAAGATGTTGTAGCTATAAAAGAGTCTCATGAATCCAAGATAGATATGTTTGTGTTTAAGGAGTAGTCAACACCTCAACTTGTGTTTGAACCATTTGAAGATGTGTCAGAGCATAATGAAGACAAAATTGATGATCCCATACATCAAGTATATCATACACAAGAGGAAGGTAAGGTTGAGATAGCTGTCATGCTTCCTAACACTCAATTTGAGAGGTGAAAATTGGATATGATAGGGATAAACAAGGTTGTAATTTCAAACAAACTCCTTAGAAGGTAGAATAGAACATCCTTGAAGGCCCAAATTAATCCACTTACAAATAGAAGAAGAGACAAGGATGGTAAGATTTTTGATCATCAACATGAGCAATTATTTTTTGACAAACATGATTCACATGATATATTTCTTTTGTGGAGTATAAAGTATGCAAGAGGACCCATATTTGACCTTAGTTGATGCGTGGTGAGTTGTTATTCACCTCAAGTTTAAGGTCTTGTAAATATTATGAAAGGTGTGTCCTTGTTTCTATTGTGTGTGTTCCATAAGTGTTCTTGAGAACACATGTGTGTTCCTTTGGTGTATCTTGTTTTATGTGTATTTTCTTGTTTTTTGGTGTGGTTTGAAAGCTAATTAAGTGTCAAAATTGTGCATAGGTGACTCCATAGCCCAATGGATAGGAGTAGGCTATTGGTCTTTGGCATAATTGGCTTTTCACCCCTATAAAATTACCAAGAATGTTGACTATTTTGAACAAAATTTAAAATAGTTCAACCCTCTATAGTTAAAAACTTGATATAGGGGACTTATAGGGTGTACCATGGTCCAAGTGATGTAATTTGATGTGTCATTAGCTTTTTCATAGTCACTTTTAGTCCTTATGTCAGCTCATGTCATATAAGGTAATTTTGGGCCATTTAATGAAGCGTGTATGATTTATATTGTAATACAAGTGTTCCAAGGTATTTCTCAATGTCCCTCATGTCATATTATTTTTAGATATGTCAGTCCTAACTAAAAAATTGTAGGTGCTACATTGAAATCAAGAACATAGTTGGAAAAGGAGGAAGTTTTGGTAGTTGTACATTTTGTATAATGATATAACACATGTGGAAGGATTATATAGTGTCCCTTAAACTCCCATAAAATAATTTATACACTTGGTTAGATTTGAAACACCTGAAAATGGCCTAAAACCATTCTGTTTCTCCATTTATCTTCTTTGCATGCCAAAAAGGTCAACTAGTTTTGGTTTAAAATGGATAACAGGGATTGATTTAGGTCAAATTCACTTAGTGGGAAGTATCATTATATTGATTCCAACATAACCCCATTTTTGAAAATTAGGACCCTTGAGAAACCCTAAAAATTGAACATGGAAATATGGCATTTTAAGATCATTTATAGAATTTGAAGATTATCCACTTTATCAAAAGTAAGCTTACTTAGTTATGTTTCACTTTAATTTTGTCTAACATTGTTAATAAATGGTCTTCAAAGATTTTAGTTGCAGGTTTCATGGTTTATTTTTCTAATAATTTCATGTTCCAAAACCCTAGAAAAACCCTCAATTCAAATTTGAATATTGACAGGAACTAAGTTGGTGGGAACCTTTTAAAAATTCATTTTGGACCTAAGTATAAAATTCATGTTTAAGCTTAGTCATGTTTTTTGACATGACTAAAACTTAACCTAAAAATGCTTGGTCCCCTTTATTATTTCCCTTTTCAGTTCCTTGTGTGCCTAACTAATATTCATTTTATAGGGTCTTTTTAGTATTACCTAGCTTGGTCCCTTTAATTCATAACTTAGTTTAAAGTTTTAATCATAAGGCCCCATTATATTTATTAATACGAATGAGAATTTAGCATTAATACCTTAGCCTAACTCTTTTATATCACTGTGGGTTTTAACTTAACTTCCTTATATCTTGTAAGATCCAAAGACCCTTGCTTAATCATGGTATTTGATCTAACAGAGAGAAAAAATCCCAAGCTTAGACTTAAAAAGCATGCATCTTAAAAGATTTAACAATCCACACTTTGTCATGGAAAATGTATCCAATGGCATGAAGGCCTTAAAAAATCTACACCCTTAACCTTCATGCAACAGGTCTTACTTCATCAAGAAGACCTAATTGAATGGAACAAAGAATAGTTAAAAAGTCAAAGGATTACAGAAGGCTTGCAAGATCAACATGTGGAGCTGTTACATTGAAGGATTAAAAACAAAAAGGCCCACTTGATAGAAATAACAAATCATGAGTAAGCTCCTAGATCATGATCCTATAGCTCTCACTTCATCATAGGATCCTCATCCAATAGAGTGAATCAAGTCCAAGATCTTGGGAATCCCCATGAAGGTACTAAGTGACACTCACAAATTGGGTCACAAGAAGTTGATGAGTTTAAAATTGATGTTTGTGCAACCATCAAATGATTCCCACATGGACGTATTTGATGTCCACACAACCATCAACTTTAAGCCCATAAAATTAAAAGTTTCACTAGCTTAAAGTTGACGTTCTCATGACCATCATTCGATGTATGTAAGGGTGTATTTGACATCCATGAGACTATCAAATTTAAGCTAATGAATTATTTTGTTCAAGATCAACATATACTCTAAAATGTTGCTAAAAAGCTCATGAATTACTTTGTAGATGATTGGAATCCCTTGAAAGATGCTCAAACACTAGAAATATTCAAGTTGTAAATATGGAAATGGTCTTATGGTCTAAGTATATGCAAAATAAACTTAGTCTAAGTCTATAATTTAAAGTCCCCATTATATTTTGATCAAATACCTTGAACCTTAAGCTATACACTAATACTAAGTTTTATTTTAAAAGAGTCTTTGTTTTAGATTAAGGTAAAAACAGGTTTTGAAGGGGCCTCGAAACCCTTTACAAATTAAAAAATAAAACAATAAAAACCACCTGGACAGGCAAACCCACTGAACAACAATAGAAAACCTAGGTTTTACATGGACCTAAAACCCCTAAGATAAACCAGACAAAGCTCCCCAGGTTTTTCAAGAACCTGAAACCTAAACAAAAAAACCAGGCACTACGACCTGAAATAGGAACCCAGGTTTTACAGGACCTGTAACCTTTAAAAAGTCCACACAATAATATATCTACACATTTTAGAGCCACATTAACATGAGGAGGGGTATATGGGAGCTGTATTAACGTCTGCCTTTAGACCCCATCCCCAACCAAACAAACCTTAGAACCAACACCGCCATCACTCCAGACCTCCATCCGATTGTTAGCCCGTTCTCCCCCTTTGCAAAACACAGAGGCAACACCGCCTTGGCAATCCATATTTCATCAAAGGATGTCTTGAAGCACTTCTTCACGAGCTATGATCCCACAGATGGAAGGCAATGGCAAAAAACCAGATCTGGCAACCACCCCCAAAAAACACATCTTCAATCGAGCCCCTGGGGTTACAGCAGAAATAGAGCCCCTCTGGATCTACTATTAACACAACAACTACCGCCACGGGGATCTATTCAAGGCCCTCCCCGCAGCCATACCCTCTCCAAGCATGCTGGTCGAGAAACACAATGGCCAACACCACGCCATGTGCTGGTATGACAGTCCAAATAGGAAATTTTTTTTTCCCCTTTTGCGCAAAAAAATCAACCCGTTGTCGCGCCGTGCTCACCACCAAGGAACCCATTAGCTCTGGGACCTGGTCTCCAAAAACCATGGCCACAGAGGTAAGGGTTTCAGCATGGCCGTATCCACGGCCATGCTCCCTCTTCCCTCTTCCCTCTCCGCGGTTCCCCTTTTAAAAGATTCTTTGTTATGTAGAACTTAGACTAAGTGTTTCTGACCAAAATTTTTAGTGTGTTTATTAATGCAATAAAACTCTATTTGATATTAGACCATTATATAATTTTTACCCCCTTTGAACATGTTTTATAGGCTTGGAATAAATATTTTAGCCCGAAGTATACCTTGTGTTATTTAAACACAATATAAACTTTAGCCTAAAATATTTACCCATGGTCTCCTTTTCATAAATTCAAAAAAATATGGCATAAATTTATTAGCCTAAGGTTTATTTTGAAATAAACCTTAGCCTAAGGAATTTAACCCTAAGTACCACCTTAATAATATTCTAACTTAAAGCTAGGGTATCTTTACAGATCAATGGATTGCGCTTCATCATGGGAGGCTGATCCAATGATGTGAAGACCCTATGGACTTTCAATGGAGTCTCAAAAGATCACAAGCTCAACATATATAAAAAAACACATTCAAGGTAGAACCGATAGATGATCTGATGATATAGACTTCATCATGCTCTATGATAAAATGGTGTGAAAGTGCCAATGAATTTTCAAAGGCTCATGAGCTCACCATGTGGCCAATACTCATTTGATAAATGATTGATGTAGGATATAGAGCATAGAAAGTCATGTGAAGATGACAACTAGCACAACCATGAGGCTTGGTGAGAAAAGGATCCAATCACAAATAAAGACCCGAATCATGATCAATGGTTTATAGTCACTCATAGGATCCCCATCTAATGGTGTAAAATAAAAGAAGGCATTTTAACTACCAATGGCTAGTTCTTAAAAGGCATTTATGATTTTTTTTATGAAAGGTCTAAATCATTGCCACATAAGCACCACATAAGTAGAAAAAGAAAAATTAAGAGATATTATGGGCTCAAAAATGCAAAAGTATAAAGGCAAAGGTCTAAATAAAATATAAGGCACACATAATCTAAATTTTTGATGTATCTTACCATTAAATATTTAAAACCCTAAAACCTACATAAAATCAACCCAAATGAACTCAATTGGTTACAATTTTATTTAAAGAAAGCTTGATTATGTTTTTGAGTGAAAAAGAGATACCATCGAGACCAATTTGAAATCCAGTGTGATTAATTTATAGAATTAAATACCATGGTAGCTCATAGACAATAGTTGAAAGAGGAGATAAAACTATACCTATCAATAGATAAAAAATGAAATATCTTTAAAGACATTGGATTGTATCTTGCAGCCCTAAATTCCCTAGGCATCATGAATTGGTGTGATCTCTTCTTCACCATGGAGGATCTAAAACCCGTCACTAAGTAAGAGTATATAATTACCATGACGAGCAGGAGACACTATGACTTGGTTGTAGTCTAGATGACTTACCTTCATTATGTTACTACCAATCCTGAGGTACATCATTGCATAGATGTTCTCACTCTAATTTTTGTAGACTGTACAATTGATAATGATTGGGTCATTTGAGAGGAGAATTCTAAGAGGTTAGCTTACATTTCCCATGTAGCCTTTAAAAAATACTATAAGCTCCCAATACCCCATGTAGACCTATCCAAAATCAAGGAGTGGACCTTAAAGCATGACCTAGACACCATCAGTAGACCTTGGTTGCACTGAGGAACCCATATCTTTAGAGACTTTGAGGGTAAGATCCCAATAGTATAGTTTATATAGGACATCAGGGTGATCATGACCCTATTCAAATAAGCATTAGGAGCCCCCTCAACCACCTATGAAAATAAATTTTGGGTCTACTATGTGTATTTCATGGTTGAAGATAAGCTCACCCCTCCATTTGGAGACTTGATCAGTGTCTTCTTAACCAATCAGTTCACTACTATTAAGAGGAGAAAGAAAAATCAAGCAATTATATATGATTTAATATTTACTAGATGCCATTCTTACCTCCATCAACTTCCCTGACATTATAAATTGGTCTCTAAAAGGGAGAACCACCATTTACCACCATTACTCTAAATTACATATCTTTAAGTACAGGAACCACATGAAATTTATCTGTTATTGTGTCTACCCAGCCATAATGGAGGCTATAACAATTTTTCCCATACCTAGAGTCCATCCATTGATTAATAATTATTTAGATATGATGGGTGACATATGGTTCTATCCATACTATATAGTTATCAGGATTGAAGGAGTCATGCCCTCATCATATAGATTGCCTATGTATGTATCAAGAAAGTTAGCTAAGAAATAAATTTATTTCTAATTCATAAATGAAGATGATGGAATTTTTAAGGAAAAAAATATGGGTCTTATACATCCCTTCCCTCTAGTTATTGGAAGGATCATGTTCAAAGATTGGAAATAGGTAGAACCATGTCCAAACATAGGGACTCATTTGGGTTTCAAGTTGATGAACTCAAAATATGGGACCCCAAGAACATAGTAAGTGATCATTTAAAGGGAAAGAAGCTACCTAAGCCTAAGTATATGAATCAAATCAATGTTAATGACACCATTTATATTAAGGCAAATAACTATGAAGAAGTGTTGGCCAGGATCTAGGGGCACAACATCAAGCTCGAGCACATATTAACAAAATATGATAAACCAATAGGAGAGGCATGACATATGCATCCTCTCTAGTATCACTTACTTCCTAGACCATTTGGGACATCCCAAGAACAATATAAAATGGAGCGACCACAACCTCAAGGGCAAAATGTGCAAGGTCAAAATAAGCAAGGGCATGGAAAAGAGAAGTTAGAAGAGAGACCCAAGGAGGGACCCTCATCCTTAGCCTTACCACAAAGGTCACATTACCCAGTTAAACATATAGATATGATTACCTTGGACTAGATGAGACAAGTAAATGTGACCTCAAGGAGCTTGAATAAGCATATGGCATAGATGAAGAAGGGGAATAGATTGAAGAGACTTAAGTCCAAGCAGGGGATCCTAGAGAAGAGAAAGGAAAGGAGATTATTCTAGATGTGGTCCCATTGGACCCTAAGGATAAGAGGAAGGTAGACTTGGATTTGGTCCCTATGGGATCAAAGAGACAAAGATTAACCATCTCTCACCCCATGAGTGAGATAAATATATTCAGCGATGAATTCTCCATTTAAGGACCAATCATCTTTGACTGGTTTACTTATGGAAAAATACAAAAGTTCACTTATTTCTCCCATTCATGAGCCTTAACAAAAGCTTCCAAAAATGAATTACATGATGACATTAATCCATGGATTAGGTCCATAATGAAGGAAGAGGAAAACAGAAGAATTATGGTCACTCGAAGACCAGAGAGCAAGAAAATAGATGCTCTAGGGGCATTGAGCAACATAGGTGTAGAGGTTCTAGAGCCTCTAAGATTCATAGGGTCATCCACCACCATGTAGTTTAAAATAAAGACAACTGGATTAGAGAGGTTCACCACTAGGAAAGCCATGGTGGGATCTAAGGAATTTACCTTCTAAAAGGTTGAGCCCTTTATAGGTCTAACCCTAGTAGGTGGGTAATAATTTGGAAAAACTTCTATCACTGAGGAGGATGTTGAGAGCTTGATTGAGGCTCAATCAACTCAAGCTAAGGTTGGGATCCAAGGGATGAAACAAAGGATCCAAAATTTGGAAAGAGAAAAGAACCTAAAAACACAAGCCATTTTTTTAGTGCCTGATGCCATGATGGATATGTTTGAGGCCTCATTCTTTGATATGTTTAATTCTTTGAGTTCAATAAATCTAAGGAAAGATAATCTAAGCCAATAAGGTGAAGTAGCTAGGGGTTAATAATAGAATGGAAAAATGTAGAGACCCAAGTAAGGGATCTCATTGACATTTTGATTAAGAACAAGATTCCTAAGTTTAGAACTATTATCTTAGCTCATTTGAACACCATATTGGAAATAATAGTAGACAAGGTTCAGGATCTAAGTGCTTGGATAAGGAATTTGAATAGGGTTTCAATGGATGATAAAGGATTGATCATTATAATTAAGTAGCTCCTGGGAATTATGTTGGTAAATTATACCAAGACCAATTCCCTTGGAATCATTGATGAAGTTGAATACAAACATAGGGTCACTTTGGTAATGTAGTCAGTTAAGAGAAAAACCAAGGCCAGTTTGGTAGGGATAACAAAATAATTGGACATGATATTCACAACCAAGGATAAAATTTTAGAGGTAAGGAACATAAAATAAGCTCTAGCCAGGGATTACAGAGACTTGGATGACTCAATTGATCAAGAAGAAGTCTACATCATGAAGCTAGTTGTGGACTTGGAGCTCATCAAAGACCAACATTAGAAATCAATGGAGCTTCTACAAAATAAACAAGGGGACCCTTCAGTAATAGACTCACCCATAAATTAATATTCCTTTTGTAAAAAAACATTGTAATATTTAGAATAGGAATATTATTTTTTAGGGCATATGCTAGTTTGTTAGCATATTTCCCCTAGGTCAGTTTAATTATGAAAAACAAGAGTATACTATAACTTTCTAAGGAATGATAGTTGTCCTTATCTTTTGTATGCCTTTATGTTGTAACTGAATGGTATATTACCTAACCTTTCTATAAAAGACATGTATCATCATATTATAAGGGGCGAGGGAATTTTGAGCTAATTTTGTACACTTGAAGCAATTAATATAATCAAGGAACTCTGAAAATATTGTCCATATTTGATATGTCCATTATTAACATGGTTTTTCTCTTAATTGCTATTTTTATGTCCTAAATTTGAATAACTATTTTAAATTTTGGGTTGCATTTTATAATCATAGGGTTTCTAATTTGTGCATATGATATATTAGTTAAAGGATATTGGATTTGATTCACTTCATTTTGCTTTGTATTCAAATGTACTAATGCTATTTGAATATAACAGTAAATCTCTAAAAATAAACCTAGTTCTTACTTGTGATTCTTTACATTATCTTTCAAAGTTTCCCTGGTATATAGTGAAATCTAAGCTTAGGCTATTTTGCATTATATATTGGTTTGAATTCATACTCAATTACAATTGATGCTTTGTCATGATATTTATGACTAAGATAAGCAATCACTTACTTATTTTTATACCTTACCCTTATCTTTGCTCTTTTTTTAACACCAAATCACTTTAGTTTAAACTTCATTATAAATATACATCTAGATTAATTTTTAGTTTAAGTTTAGATCATAATTCACTGAGTTAACATGGATATTTTACAATTCATAAAGAAAAGACCATGCTGGCTCCCAATCATCACTTATTATAAATTTTGTGGAACACTCATACCTATCTCTATCACTATTTCACCATAAGTAACATCAAGTTTCCACAACATGCTACTCATGCTCTAAATTCTTGGAATTCTAAAATGAGAAGTGTTATTTTAACACTAAGAAACTATGTGGTGCATTTAAAGACATCAAGAGGCATTTCCACTGGCACGAGAAAGAGTGCCATATTTGTGAATTCTTCAAATCTTTTTTATTATTAGCATGTTTCTATCTAAGATTAGTGTATCTTTTTGTTTTTGAGTGAATTCTTTGCGTAGAAGTATAAATATCATTGATTTTTGTAGTTTGTGGCATACTTTTATGCTTCCTTAGACAAAGATCAAGGTTCTTTGAGATTTGATTCTTGTTTTTGGTAAATTTAACTTGAAATTTGGAAAATCCATAGTATTTAAAGTTAGGATGGCTTGTTTTGATCAAATATTGACATATCTTTCATAGATCTGACTTCATTTGGGCTTAAAGTTATAAAGATAGATCATATTACCATAATTAGATAAATCTTTGAACTATTATAGGCAAAGATCAATGTCCTTTACTATTCTATACACAATATATGAAAATGAGCTTAATGTGCAAGTCTAATCCTTATTCCTTATAAAGATTATCTTGATACATTGTATTTCAAACAAGATCTTCAAATTTAAAATTGGAATTGCTGAATATTTAAACTAGATCACACTCAGAGACAAGGGAACCCTTGCTTGAACTTGAGGTCCACCAAAAGGCTAAGTGTGACAAAGGTAGGTGTAGGAGATCCAAATATTTGCCAACTTTACCTATTAAAGTTACCTTTGCATTAAAACTTTGTCCAAGAACGGCTTGGTTGGAAGAATCTTTAATCAATGTGCTAGGTGTGGTACATGATCTCCCACATAACCCTGAGAAGTATTTGCCTACATTTAGTCCAATTGGTATTATAACAATTCAAGAGCAAATTAAGTATTTTAAAGTTGCCTTAATATTTATAAATGTTGTGAATGAAGATGTAACTTGTAGGTTATTCATCTTTACCTTTAAAGACACCATTTATGAATGGTTCTTGAACTTGCTTAATAATTACATCACTAGTTGGGATGGTTTCACCAATCTTTTTATACATCAATTTGTTAACATTATTAGTCCCTATGTTATTTACCATCAGTTTACCACCATTAGAAGGGATGGAAGTGAGCCTATTAGGTCCTTTAATGCTACATTTTAGAAAATGTATAGTAGGACCATAGAACCCTATAATCTTGATAATGTCTTAGCTTTATAAATCTACAAGGATGTAGTAGATCCCATGACCTCTATGTTTTAGATCCATGGTAGTTATAAATTCATTAGTTAGGGATTATTTTGAGGTAGTAACCTTCAATGATTAGATGCAACCCTAGGGGAAAATGACATATTCTATTCCAAACATCAACCTACAAATGCCCTTGCTGAGCTTATTCCCCAACAACAATCAAAATATCCTAGCCTTAAACCAACTCCCAAACTTAAATCAGTTGTCATTGAGTCATGTTGCTCCCAATAAAAAATTAGGATTCTTAAATCATTATACTAATGGATTCAATACAAATTATCAAAGGGATTTAATACCATCTACTAATAAAAACCAGGTATGAATCTATCTTAAAAATGGTCCTCAACTAGAAAAACAAGTTGGAAATACTATTGAAAGCTTGGGTAGGAACTCATTTCAAAGGTACAATAGATCAAATAATAGATTTCAGAATGATAGTTTTCATAATAATAGGAAAAATGAGCCATCTTCTAAAAAGAATACCTTGGACATTAACCTTACTAATATTGCATTACCTGATTATTATAGAGTAAATTACATAACCAAGCATGGTGAAATTAACTGTATTGAATTTTTTAAATCTTTTGAAGCTTTCCAAGAGGATTTGGATATATTTTAAGTGGTCCCTAACAAGGAAAGTGGTGCAGGTGCTTGTAGATCTATGCCATCTAATCAAGCCTTCATGGTGGATACTTTCAATTTTCCCTTTCAAGAGGAAAATGAACTTGATGAGATCCCTGAGGAGATCCAAGCCTTTCAATAGTTATTGAAGAAGACTTATCCCTTGAGGAATAGAGAGTAGAGGCAATCCTTGACTACCTCAACACCTCCAAAAAATTTTAGAACTCCTCTAGACACTTCTTTAAGAAATAATCCTGATCCACCTAAAGAGAGTACTTATAAACCTAACATTGATATTCCTAGTTCTTCTAAAACTAGATATAACATTGTTGAGGATATGAAGAAAAAAAAAGGCTAATATTACATTGCATGAACTTACATAGATTATAGATTAAAGAGACATCTTGCTAGAATATTTGTCAAAAAAGTCCAAGAAGCCCCCCAAGGTTGACCATGCTAATGTGACTGTACACAAATCCAAGGCTAAATTTCCTCCTTTTTTGCTCACTATTAGGATGGTTGGTAAGAACTTACACAATTGCTTACTAGATTATAATGCTTCTACCAACATAATGCCTATAGGTATATGTAAACAACTTGACTTAACTACTATTAAGTCTATTAGGGTTGTTACTTAGTTAAACAAATTTAGAGTTAGGGTAATTGGGGAACTTTTAAATGTTCATATGCAACTAGCTTATGAGCCTAAAGTGCAACAATTCATTGATATTCAAGTAGTTGATATACCTAATGTTTATGGAATCTTGTTAAGTAGGGAATGGACCAAGGCCTTGAATGGTTAAATGTACACAAATTTCTCACATTTGTGGCTATCTTGGAAGGGAGTTCCTAATCAGATCAGGGTTGAGAGAGAACCATAGATGAAACACAAGATAATGGAATACAATGTTGTGAATGAGAGGATCAACATATTAACTCAGACTTAGGGGTTTTCACTCTAGAGACTGATAAGGTATGTGATCCTAAGAGTGTTCATGTTATTATTGGAATATGGAAATTTTATTTTGATAGTGCTAGGTGTAAGGCTAGGTCTGAAGTAGGTATTGTCCTTACTAACCCCATTGGTGAGAAATACCATGCTTCCTATAGACTCTAATTCCCTTGTAATAAAAACATTATTGAATATGAAGCCCTTATCCTATATTTGTAATTTTATTTAAAGAATAAGGTCAATGAACTACTAGTTTATGGGGATTTAGAACTAGTGATCAACCAAGTAAGAAGCAAATACCAATACAAGCTTTCATATATTAAGAGTTATAAGTTTAGGGTTTGGGATTTGATTGAGTCCTTTAATGCTTTTAGAATTACCTCCATTTAAAGAGAATAAAACCAAACCATTGATGAGTTGGCATCACTATAACCAACCTCATGCCTAACCAATATTCTCCCAATTTCAGCATTGATCTGGTCCCTTATCCTTCAGTGCATGATAATATTAACCATTTTCAAGTTTTTAGTGATGATCAATAGATATTGGATTTCATGACCAATTTTGGAGCATTTGATGCTCATATTATTGATGAGACTAATGCAAAAACATCTAAGGAGGATATGCTTGATGGTAAAGTCATCTAGTTGAATGAAAACAAGATCCCTAAGGGGATGATTGCTTTAGAGAGATTGTTTGATCATGACAAACTAGCTAAAATTTCTAAGATTCCCAAGGTAAGTGGGAAGGATCATAATGTTATTGATTTTGGTCTCCAAGATCAACACCAGCTAGTAAATATTGGAAAATCCTACAAAAACATTAAGAGTAAAAAAGCTAAATAGCTCCTTACCTAATATAGGGATGTCATAGCATGGTATTATGATGAATTAATGATATTTGATCTAAAGGACATCACTCACACCATCCCTCTCAAAGAAAACTGTAAACCTTAGGTAGAAGTAGAGACTTGTAAACCCTATCTTAGAGCTAATGATCTTTAAAGAGGTTAAGAGACTAATAGATGCTGGGATAGTCTTTCCCATTAGGCATTCTACCTAGGTGGCTAATTTGGTGCAAGCTAGGAATAAGAATGGTAATATTAGGCTTTATATTGATTTTAAAAATTTAAATAAATCATTTGAAAAGGACAACTACCCTCTTCCTTCTCTTGACCAGGTTATTCAATTTATTTTAGGTTTAACCATGATGTCTTTTCTTGATGGCTTTTCAAGTTATAACTAGGTATTGGTTGACAAAAAAGATAGGATGAAGATAACTTTCACCACCAAGTGGGGAACCCTTACTTATAAAAGGATGCCTTTTGGGATAATTAGTGAAGGATCTACTTTTCAAAGAGCTATGGACCATGCCTTCTAGGGCCTGATAGGTATATGCATCATTATTTATATGGATGATCTAACAATTTTTTCTAAAAATAGGGAAGATCACTTCACACATTTAAAACAAGTGCTTGAAAGATGCAAAAGGTGTGGGATTTCCTTAAACCCTAAGAAAAATTATTTCTATGTTATTAAAGGTATATTATTAGGACATATTATAATCAAGGATGTGATCTCTATAGATCCTAAAAGGGTAGAGGCTATATCCAAAATATAACCCCCAAATAGTAGGAAGAAGCTAAAGTCATTCTTTGGTAAGATAAACTTTGTAAGAAAATTCATTTTTGGATTTGTAGAGATTTTTAAGCCATTAAATGACATACTAAAGAAGGATTCCAAGGTCACATGGAATGAAGAATCTAGAAAGGCATTTAATGACATTAAATATGTCATTAGCTAGGCTCTAGTCATGATAAGTCCTAACTTTTCAAAAGACTTCTACCTCTATTCAATCACCTCTAATCATACCATGGTTACTGTATTGACTTAGAAAGTTAAGGGTGTGATAATCCCATAGCATTTATGAACACTAATTTTAAGAATGCTAAGTTAAACTATTCATTGATAGATAAATAAGCATATGCATTAGTAAAGGCAATAAATAAATTCATGCATTATATCATTAAAAATAAGGTGCATGCTATTTTACTTGATCCTACCATAAAGCTTATGTTAAGCTAGCATGAGCTCAGAGAATATAGAGGTAAGTGGATGTCATTTTTGTAGGAATATGACATAGAAATGAAAACAACAAAACTAGTAAGATGCCAAGGTCTGATCTAAATGATTTCTAATACCAACACTAAGTTAAGTATTATGCAAGTTGATTAGCAAAAATTTCAAACTAGTGAATGGTATGATTCTATTATTCATTTGATAATTAATGATACCTATCCTACATGATTGATAAGGGAGAAAAATAGGGCTTTAAGAATCAAATCTAATCATTATATAATTAAGAATGGAGTCCTATATAGGAAATTTCTTGAGAGAGTCTACCTCAAGTGTGTTTCAAAAGAGGAAGCTACTCAAATTATGAGTACTTTCCATGAGAAGTTTGGCAATGGACACCATCAGGGAAGACTAATACACATAAGATTATCATATTTGGATATTATTGGCCAAATATATTCAAAAATACCCACAAGCATGTGAGAGAATGCCACTCTTGCCAGATTTTTAGCACCAATGAGACTAAGGCAATAATGCCTCTATAACCAGTCATGATTGACAAAACATTTGCATAATGAGGGTTGGAATTTGTATGAGTAATCAACACAAATTCATCTAAAGTTCATAAATTCATCTTGATTGCCACAAATTATTATAAAAAGTGGGATGAATCTATAGCCACTAAACAATGTAGAATAGAGGAAGTGATCAACTTCATGGAAGAGAAAATTTGTACTAGATTTGAAACTCTAGTCTCTCTAGTGTATGACAATGGGTCTGCATTTTAATCCATAGAGATGACTAAATGAGATTATAATAATGGTAAAGTTCTAAAGTTTTCACCTAACCATTATCCCTAAGGGAATGGAATTTTTGAATCTACCAATAAAAATTTGAATAAAAGCAATCAAGAAATTTGTTGAAGACAAACCCAGGACTTGACACAAGTTGCTCAAGTATGCATTATGGGTAGATAGGATTAGGATTAAACAAGAATTAAAGGCAACACATTTTATATTAGTGTATGTCAAGGAACCCATCTTTCATATCACTCTTAAGTTACCCACGTACATATTCATGCAAGAATATATGGAAGAGGGTTAGGAATTAGCAAACTCAAGACTGTTAGAGATAATTAAAATGGAAGATGGAAGGGAGAAAGACTTTTCTAATTTCAGTAGGCATCAAACCATAATGAAAAGATGGTTTGATAAGAGATCAAATATTAAGGTGTTTAGATAAGGGGACCTAGTTCTCCTTTGGGATAAAGCATCTAAGCCGAAAAGCAAACATGAAAAATTCACACCTTTGTGGATTGGCTCCTATAAGATTATAGAAACACTTGGAACAAAACCTTAAAGCTCAAAAATTTAAAAGGAGTAGGGTTCACACTACCCACCAATGGACAGTACCTCAAGCACTACTTCTTTGCTAATCCTCCTAAGGTCTTTATGGAGTAAATTGTAAGATGGTTAGATTTAGTATAGGTAGGCTAGTTAGTTTATTTAATGTCCTTTCCTTCTTATCCCTAATTTGTACATAAGCATGTATATATTTATTTGCTTTCCTTTTCTTTCTTACTTTCTTGATTTCTATTATGTGTTTCCTTCTTGTTTCCTTGTTCCTTGATTCTAATAAGTCCTTTTAGGATAGTTTAAAGCTCAAAGTTAGATAGTTTTCTTGAAAACTCCTAAAATTTAGAGATGTAGGTGTGTAACTCATACATATAATGGATATGGTTCTAGAATATAAACCTAATATTGTAATTTGAAGAAAATGGTAAAGACCAATGGAAGAATCCAATAATTCAAGCATTGTCTTGACCTCAAATTAGTTTGAAGAAGATTTGCACTTATAGAGTGAGAGCTAAAACTATCCTTATGTATCCAAACTAACACTTAATCAAAATCCTTGCCTAGTGTAAGGGTTAAAACCATAGGTGATTCTATGAAAATCAAACACTTGACCTAATTTTAAAACCTAGGTATTCTAGTTCCCAACCTTGATAAAAGCATAAAGATCTAAAGAAAATACAAAAAAGGGAAGAATTTAATGAAAAATAAAAAGCTTTATGAGCATAGGTAATTTTTTTAATCTACATCTAGGCTATGGATGCCTAGCTAGCAATGGAGCAAGGCCTTGAGTGGAGCCAAAGGCATCTCTATTGGGGCTATGGGTGCTTGGCTGGTAGTAAAGTAATGCCCAAGCATTTTTTGAGCTAAAAGCATAGTTCTTAATGAACATCTAAACATGATATTAGTCAGTGTTAGTGATTAAGAAAATGAAACATGGAAGTTATTTCTTGAACCCCATGGCAACAAAAAAGTGGAATCAAACCACACACATAATATGGCTATGTCTTGATGTTTGACCCTATTTTTTCAAGTGAAAGGTTTATTTCAACCATAATCTAATATAAGTAATGATATTGATCAAGTGGAGTGGATAACCCAATTATTTTTCTAAATTAGAGTCTCTAAGTTCTAACATATTTCTATGTTTCCCCATGAGTCACCATTTTTAAGGCCAACATACCCCCATTTTTAAAAATTGGGGCCCTTGAGAAACCCTAAAAATTGAGCATGAAAATATGGCATGTTAAGATCATTTTTAGCATATGAAGATCATACACTTTATTAAAAAAAAGCTTACTTATTTATGTTTCACTTTAATTTTGTCTAATGTTGCTAATAAATGGTCTTCATGGCTTTTAGTTGTAGATACCATGGTGTATTTTTGTGAGAAGTTCATGTTCCAAAACCTTGGAAAAACCCTTAGTTCAAATTTGAATATTGGTAGGAACCTTTTAAAAATCCATTTTGGACCTAAGCATAAAATTCATATTAAATCTTAGTCATGTTTTTTAACATGACTAAAACTTATCCTAAAAATGCTTGGTCCCCTTTATTATTTTTCCCTTTTAGTTCCTTGCATGCCTAACTAATATTCATTTTATAGGGTCCTTTTAGTATTACCTAACTTGGTCCCTTCGATTCATAACTTAGCCTAAAGTTTTAATCCTAAGGCTTTTTTGTATTTATTAATATGAATGAGACCTTAGCCTCAATACCTTAACCTAAATCTTTTATATCACCATGGATCTTAACTTAACTTCCTTGCATCTTGTAGGATCCAATGACCCTCACTTTATCACAGTATTTGATCCAATAGATTGAGAAAGACCTAAGATTAGGCTTAAAAAACATGCATCTTAGAATATATAACAATCCACACTTCATTGTGGGAAAGGGATCCAATAGCATGAAGGCCCTGACAAAGTTATGCCCTTAACTTTCATCCAATGATTCTCGATTCATCACAAAGACCTGATCAGATGGAGTGAAAAAAAGTTGAAAAGTCAAAGGAATATGGAAGGCCCACATGATCAACATGTAGATACCTTACATTCAAGGATTAAAAACAAAAAGGTCAACTTGACATAAATAACTAATCATGAGTAAGCTCTCAGATCATGATCCTATAGCTCTCACTTCATCAAAGGATCCTCATCCAATGAATAAAATAAAGTCTAAGTTCTTGGCAAGCCCTGTGGAAGTGCCAAGTGGCACTCATGCATTAGGTCATAAGAAGTTGATGAGCTTAAAATTAATGTTCACACAATCATCAAATGATGCCCACATGGGCGTATTTGACATTTGTATGATCATCAAATTTAAGCCCATAAAATTAAAAGTTTTACTAGTTTAAAATTAACATTTATGCAACCATCATTTGAAATCTTTAAGGGTGTATTTGACATCTAATAGACCATAAAATTTAAGCTAATGAATTATTCTACTTAGGATCAAAATATGCTCCAAAATATTTCTAAAAAGCTCATGAATTATTTTGTAGATGATTGTAATCCCTTAGAAGATGCTCAAACACTAAAAATATTCAATTTTTAAAATGGAAATGGTCTTATGGTCTAAGTATATGCAAAATAAACTTAGTCTAAGTATATAATTTAATGTACCCATTTTATTTTGATCAAATACCTAGAACATTAAGCTATAGACTTATACTAAGTCTTATTTTAGAAGAGTCTTTGTTATGTATAACTTAGACCAAGTGTTTCTAACCAAAGGTTTTAGTGTGTTTATTAAAGCAATAAAACTCTATTTGATATTAGACCATTATATTATTTTGACCCCCTTTGAACATGTTTTATAGGCTTGGCATAAATATTTTGGCCTGAAGTATACATTATGTTATTTTAAAACAATGTAAACTTTATCCTAAAATATTTAACCATGGTCTCCTTTGCATAAATTTGGAAAACTTAGGCATAAATTTCTTAGCCTAAGGTTTATTTTGAGATAAACCTTAGCCTAAGGAATTTAAGCCTAAGTCCCAACTTAATAATATGCTAAATTAAAGCTTAGGCATCTTTGTAGATCAATGGATCATGTTTCATTATGAGAGGATGATCTAATGACCTGAAGATTTCATGGAATTTTTAATGGAGTCCTAAATGCCCGTGGGCTCGATGCATGGTGAAAGCACATTTAAGGTAGAACTAATAGATGATATAATGATATATGATTCCTCACACTTCATGATCTAATAGTGCAAAAGTGCCAATGAATTTTCAAAGGCCTACAAGCTTACCATGTGGCCAATTCTCATTTGACAAAGGACTGATGTAGGATATAGAGCATAGAAAGGCATGAAAAGATGCCAAGTGGCACAAACATGAGGCTTGGTGAAGAAAGGAGCCAATCACAAATAAAAACCCAAATCATGATCAATGGTTTGTGGTCACTCATAGGATCCTCATCCACTGGTGTGAAATAAAAGAAGGCATTTTAAATGCCAACATTTAGTGCTCAAAATGCATTTATGAAAAATGCTGTGAAAGGTCTAGATCATTGCCTCATAAGTACCATGCAAGAAGAAAAGGACAAAGTAAGACATCTTGTGGGATCAAAAATGTGAAAGTATAAAGGCAAAGGTCCAAATCAAATCCAAGGCATGTATAATCTAGAGTCTAGATGCATCCTACCATTAAAGCTCTAAAAACCTAAACCATACATAAAAGTGACCCAAGTGAACTCAATTGGTTACAATTCGATCCAAAAAAATATTGATTGTGTTTTTTAGCACAAAAGAGCTACCATAAAGACCAATTTTCAATCTAGTGTAAACAATTTGTAGAAGTAGATACCATGGCAGCTCGTAGGTAATAGTTGAAAGAGGAGACATAACTCTACCTATCAACAAATAACAAAGGAAGGATCTTCAAAGACATTAAATTGGATGTTTTAGCCTTGAACTCCCTAGGAATTAATAATTGGTCTAAGATCTTCACTATAGAAGATCTAAAACCCATTAACAATGAGGAGCAGAGAATTACCATGATGAGTAGGAGGCACTATGACCTAGTTGTAGTCTAAATGACCAACCTTCATTATGCTACTACCAAACCTAAGGTACTTCATTACATAGAGGTTCTCACTCTAATTTTTATAGACTGTAGGGTTGATAATGATTAGATCATCTAAGAAGGGAATTTTAAGAGGGTAGATTACATTTCCTTTGTAGCCTTCAATAAATACTACAGGCTCCTAATCCCCCATGTAGACCTATCAAAAGTCAAGGATTGGACCTACAAGCATTACCTGGACACCATCCTTAGACCCTAGTTACACCAAGAAACCCATGTCTTTAGATAATTTTAGGGTAAGATCCCAATAGTATAATTCAAAGAGGGCACTAAGGTAATCATTACCATATTAAACTAACCATTAGGAGCCCCATCAACCACCTATGTAAACAAAATTTGTGTCACCTATGTGTATTTCATGGTTGAAGAGAAGATTACCCCTCCATTTGGAGACTTGATTAGTGTCTTCTTAACTAGGCAGTTCACTGATATTAAGAGGAAAACAACCAATCAATTTTATATGATGTCATATTTACTAGATGCCCTTCTTGCCTCCATCAGCTTCCTTGGCATTAAAAATTGGTCTCCTAAAAGGAGAACCACCATTTCCCACCATTACTCCAAATTTCACATCTTTAAGTACATGAACCACATATAATTTATCTATGATTGTGTCTACCTAGCCATAGTGGAGGATATTACATGTTTTCCCATGCCTAGAGTCCATCCATTGATCAATAAATATGTAGAGATTATGGGTGACATATGGTTCTATCTAGACTGTAAAGTTATCAAGATTGAGGGAGTCATGTCCTCACCATATAGATTGCCCATGTATGTATCAAGAAAGCTAGCTGAACAAGAAATTGCTTCCCAAATCATCAATGGAGTTAATGGAATTTTTAAGGAGAAAATGAAGGGTCTTCTCCATCCCTTCCCTCTAATTATTGGAAGGACCATGTTAAAATATTGGAAATAGGTAGAAACCATGTCCAAACATAGGGACTCATTTGGGTTTCAAGTTGATGAACTCAAAATGTGGGACCCCAAGAATGTAGTAAGTGATCATTTAAAGGAGAAGAAGCTACCCAAGCCTAATTATATGTATCATATTAGTGTTCATGACACCATTTACATTAAGTTAAAAAACTATGAAAATGTGTTGGCCAAGATCCAGGGGCACAACATCAAGCTTGAACACAGATTAACAAAAGATGATAAACTAGTAAGAAAGGCATGGTAGATGTATCCTCTCTAGTATCACTTAATACTTAGACCATCTGAGACATCCTAAGAACAATCTCAAGTGGATTAGCCATAACCTCAAGGGCAAAATGTGCAAGGGAAAGATGAGGACGGGCATGGAAAAGAGAAGCTAGAAGAGAGACCTAGGGAGGGAACCTCATCCTTAACCTTAACACAAAGGTCCCTAGTTGAACATATAGATATGATTGACTTAGAATTAGATGAGACACTTGAAGGTTCCCTCAAGGAACTTATAGAGGCATATGAAATAGATTGAAGAGACTCAAGTCCAAGTAGGGGAGCTTAGAGAAGAGAAAGAAAAGGAGATTGTTCTATATGTGGTCCCATTGGCCCTTAAGGAGAAAAGGAAGGCAGAGTTGGATTTGTTCCCTATTGGATCAAAGAGACCAAGATTAACCATCTCTCACCCCATGAGTGAGATAAATCTATTCACTAATGAATTCCCCATTCATAGACTAGTCATCCTTGACTAGTTTATTTATGAAAATTGTAAAACATCCCTTCTCTCTCACATTCATGGGCCATAACAAAAGCTACCAATACTAAAGTACATGATGACATTAAGCCATGGATTAGGTCCATAATGAAGGAAGAGGAATAAAAAATAATTATGATCACTCCAAGACCAGTGAGCAAGAAAATGTATTCTCTAGGGGCATCAAGTAGTATAGGTGTAGAGGTCCTAAAGCCTCTAAAATTCACAGGGTCATCCACCACCATGTAGTTTAATCTAGACACAACTAGATTGGAAAGGGTCACCACTAAGAAAGCCATGGTGGGATCTAAATAATTCAACTTCCAAAAGGTTGATCCCTTTATAGGTCTAACCTTGGTACATGGGCAACAACTTGACAAAGCTCCTATCCATTAGGAAGATGTTGATATCTTCATTAAGGCTCAATCATCTCAAGCTAAGGCTAAGATCCAATGGATGAAACAAAGGATCAAAAATTTGGAAAGAGAAAAGGAGAACCTAGAAACACAAGCCATTTTGTCAGTACCTGATGTCATGATGGATATGTTTGAGGCCTCATTATTTATATGTTTAATTATTTGAGTTCAATAAAGCTAAGGTAGGATTCCTTAAGCCAACAAGGTGAAGTATCTAGGGGGTTAATAAAAAAATAGCAAAAAGAAGAGACCCAAGTAAGGGATCTCATTAATATTTTGATTAAGAAAAAGATTTCTAAGTTTATAACTATTAACTTAGCTCATTTGAACACCATATTGGGATTAATGGTAGATAAGGTCCAAGGTCTAAGTGCTTGGACAAGTAATTTGAATAGGATTTTGATGGATGATAAAGGATTGATCATTATAATTGAGCTTCTCCTGGGAACTATGTTGGTAAATCCTACCAAGACCACTACCCTTGGAATCATTAATGAAGATAAATACAAACATAGGGTAAATTTGATAATGTAGTCAGTTAGGAGCAAGTTCCAAGGTCAATATGGTAGGGATAATGAAATAATATTGGACATGATATTCACAACGAATGAGAAAATTATAGAGGCAAAGAACATAAAGGAAGCTATGGCCAGGAAAGATAGAGACTTGGATGACTTGGATAATTAAGAAGAAGTCTGACTCATGAAGGTAGCTGTGGACTTGGAGCTCATCAAAGACCAACATTAGAAAGCAATGGAGCTTTTGTAGAATCAATAAGGGGACCATTCAACAATGGGCCCACGCAATAATTAATATTCCTTTTGTAAAAAAAACATTGTAGTATTGAGAATAGGAATATTATTTTATATGACATATGCTAGTCTATTAGCATATGCTCCTAGGGCAATTTTATTGTGAAAAACAAGTGTACACTAGAAATTTATAAGAAAGGACAACTACCCTTATCTTTTGGATATCTATATGTTATAACTAACTGATATACTTCCTAACCTTTCTATAAAAGGCATGTATCACCATCTTGTAAGGGGAGATGGAATTTTGAGTAATTTTTGTACACTTGGAACAATTAATATAATTAAGGAAATCTGCAAAGATTGTCCATATTTGATATGTCAATTGCTAACATAGTTTTTCTCTTAATTACTAGATTTTATGTCCTAAATTTGAATAGCTTCTTTGAATTTTGAGTTGTATTTTATAATCATAGGGTTTCTAATTTATGCATATGCTATATTAGTTGAAGGATCTTGGATTTGCTTCACTTCATTTTGATTTTGTATTTAGATGTACTAATACTATTTGATTATAGTAGTAAATATCTAAAAGTAAACATGGTTTTTACTTGTGATTCATTACATTATCCTTCAAAGTTTCCATGGTATATAGTAAAATATGAGCTTAAGATATTTTACATTATATATTGGTTTGAATGAATACTTAGTTGCAATTGATGATTTGTCATGATATTTGAGACTAAGATAAACAATCAATCGCTTGCTTTTTTGCCTTACCCTTCTCTTTGATCTTATTTTTACACCAAATCACTTTAATTTAAACTTCATTATAATTATACATCTAGATTAATTTGTAGCTTAAGTTTGGATCATAACTCACTGAGTTAACATAGATCCTCCAAAATTCACAAATAATAGACCATGATGGATCCTAACCATCACTTATTATAAATTTTGTGGAACACTCATACCTATCTCTGTCACTATTTCACCATAGGTAACATCAAGTTGCCACAACCTGATACTCATGATTTAAATTATAAAATGAGAAGTGTTATTTGAACACTAAAAAACTCTATTGTGTATTTAGAGACATCAACACATTCCTTATCTACTTCAAATCCATGGTAGAATTTCCAAGTTTGATGTAAAAGGCTTTATGAACCAATGCTAAGAGTGTTAGTCACTTTTTATGAATGTTCATCCATATACCTTGTAGGTTTCCTCTCTGTTTGAAATTATTTGTACAAACTAATTACTATACATAGTGTTGGAGAGTGTGGACACTATTATCACATGGTTCTTACCTCATTTTTCATGTATGGTATAAAAATAGAAAAGCACAAGTATTTCATGATGCTAGTAAAAGACAATGTCATAGTCTAAAAATAAGTTTCCCTTAGTTGTGGAGTTCTTTTTAATGTTTTGGATTCCATATCAAAGGTGTATTTATGTTTCATGCTCCCCATGGTCATGGTGATCAGTTTATTTTTCAAATGCCTAGTGTAAGGACTAGAAGGCTAACATAGTCATATTCATGCATAGATAGTTTCCTGCACACATCCACCTACATGTAGGTAAAGGAGGACCCTTTCATAGTGATGAGGATATTACATGAAGGTTTCAAGGTAATATTAATTATTAAAAAGTATAAAAAATCAAGTTTAAGATATTAAAATTAGTTGTGATTAGTTGAGATAACTAATTCTTTAATACATACAGTTCTACCTTGTATATTATTGATGTGCACCTATAGGTGGTGCAAAAAAAGGAGAAAACATTGAAATGAAGGTGTTGAATATTATTTTAAACTCCATTGAAGTCTAAAACCATTGAAAATTCCATTTTAGTATTCTTAGAGTCATCATGTTGTAGATAAAATTGAGAATCATGCTCATACGTTGAGAAAGTAGCTTCAAATATTTGTTACCTTAAACTTTATGAAACATGGATGTTGCCTTATTTTGATCCTTCCATGTTAGGTTAACATGAGATATAAATAGGTCTCAATTATTACATAATGTAGCCCAAATTTAAGGGATTAAATTTAAAATTAACATGGATGTTTGGACAAGATAGGGTGATGTAATAGGGTTTCAAACTCAAGAAATCTTTCACTGCAGTCTCTTAGTGTTATCTACAACACTTTGAAGTTCAAGTGACCATATAAGGCAATAATGACATGATTTAAAGATACGTGATCTTAAGTGAGTCAAAGGTGATACTATACCTCCAAAAATAATAAATAGGGTTGATTTTCAATGCTTTGATGTAGATCATCACCTATAGTAGGACCCCAAATTTCTCAAATAAGGTGTTACAATTAGTCTACAATGTACATTATGTTGGCATTATAAATTGAGATCATAATCATATAGACATTTAACTTATTTGGGATGAAAATGGTACTATTGGTTCACAAAATCATTTGAAGGATTTGAGGCATACTTTTTTGACTCAGACTAACACCTATAGGTCCCCCTTTTGGTCTTAAAATGGCATCTACAATTTGACTATAGTATGACATTGTATTAGAGCATGATAGTTTAGGTGTTGAAAATTAATAGGACATGTTATGAATATATTTTATTGTGAAGGTGAAATTAGGGTCTTCAAAGAGAAACTAAGCATGATACACACTACTCATAATGTAATGTCCCCATTTTCTCGAACATCAATTCGTAGAGGGTTTAGTATATCCCTGGCTCTTGTAGGCTAACGAGGCATAGCGAGAGAGACATTTTTGCAATCGCTTGGTGATTCCCTGGCTCAGTTTTGATTGGAGTAAGATTTTCCACTAAATTTCATTATTATTTTTATTTACGAAAAATCTTATTTTATAATTTAATATTTTAAATATTATTTTATTACGGACGACCTCTTGAGGGAAAGCTTAAATAGACCTTGAGGTCTCACCATTTGGGCATCCAGATTTGTTGATTTGATGTGTTGGTGAATTTCTTGAGTATTTGTGGAGCTGGGCGGTCTGCAGATAACCGGATTATCACTGGGAATGGAAACTCCCATTGATAGCGATTTTGAGGGTGTGCAATATCACCTGAATTATTGTAGTTAGAAGTGATATTCCAGTCACTTTGTGTGGGCAGAATTTGTGGCTTAAGGCCAATTTTTGAGATCTTTATAGCCGTGGAGAATTCTCATTGGAGGGAGTCAAATAATTGACCAGGAGGACTTGCATTTTTTTGACGCCAAGTCTGAATTAACTAAGGCGCCATTTTGAGTTTTTATTTGCCAGAATCCATCCCAGTCGTGATTATCAGGGGAGTGGGGCGCTTCATTCCAAGGAAGGTGTCAGGGGTTGTTGGAGATTTGGACGCTGCTCAAATATTTAATTTGTTTAATTTATTCTGGACAGCCAGGCGTTTCCCCCACCAGGTTCATTCTAAAATTTTATGTATTTAAATAAGTTTTTAGTTGCATAAAACATTAGTATGGCTATAGGTGATTGTCAGTGAATTGTGTTAGCCAAGAATATTGGCTGTTAACATTGGCTGTATTGAAATATTCATATAAAAAGGAGATATAAGTGGCTGATTATTTAAAAGTCTCTCTTGCAAATAAATTTATTTGGATGCATGGTAAATATTTTTACAAAATGTCTATGTGGTATAGCTGGTCTCTGCATAGCTAATTTCCATATAATCACATAAAAAAGGAGTGCATATATGCATGTAGATCAGTGGCAGGGCATAGTAAGGATTAAAAATCAGTTATAGTATTTGTTGCTATCAACCATTTTCAATATAAACACTGCTTCAGCAAGCTACAAGGATGCATATGAACCATTTGACGAAATTACAAATCAGCATTTAAGTTAAATTGTGGACAGTTCTGAGTTCAGGTCATTACAGTGGTATTAGAGCGGTTTCCTGCCATCCTTTGGGTCAGAAATTGTCTTCATTTATGCACCAAAGTGACAGAACCAAGAGATATACAGCTAGAGAAGAAAGAAAACATAGACAAGACACATTATTAGCAGCAAGTAATAAAGTGATTGGTAGCCCTATGGCAGAAGAAAGAGAAGGAAGTCCTCCTAGAAATAGAAGAAGAGATGATGATAGAGAGGTACTTGATACTTTTAGGAGTTTAAGGGAGGGACAACAACAGATGACTGGGATACTTGAGCGGCTTGGAAATGCTCTACAGCAGTTGGACTTACCAAGAAGGCAGCCCCAAGATAATGATGATGAAAGGAGCATAGCTGGTACAAGGAGAATACTGAGAGCACCTTCCCACACAGCAGATAGACCTACACGGCCCACTTTTTTGAGGGAAGAACGGGTAGTAGAAGATAATGTTGAAGATGTTGAAGAACCTACCTTCGCTGATGCATATATGGCTGCTCATGATGAATGGCTACTCTTGACACCAGAAGCACGAGAGCTTACGCATTTTGATCATTTTGTACAAACAAGGACGGACTACTACAGGTCTCGACAGGAGAGGTGGCCTCAAAATCAGAATAGAGACCTTAAGCAAGCTACTAATAAGCTCACATTGTCCATGTTTGATGTTAGTGGCAAGATCACTGCACAGTCATGGATTCATAAGTTGGACACTTTCCTGGCTCTACGACCCATGACAGAAGAAGAAGCCATCAAATTTGCCACGTTGCACTTGGAAGGAGCAGCACACGAATGGTGGTATCATGGATTAGTAACATTACAGCATAATCAGATTACATCCTATCAAGAATTTGTGGACAAACTTGTGGAACGTTTTGATAAAAAAGATCCAGAATCCTACTTCAGGGATTTGGCCCAGCTCAAACAAGTTGGAAGTTTGGAGAGTTACATTGGAGATTTTTAGAAATTATCAGTGATGGTTCCTAACATCTCAGAGAGACGGTTGGTGGTCCTCTTTACTGAAGGATTAATGGAGCCTATCAGGGGATGGTTAAAAGCCTTCGATCCTCCTACTCTTCAAGAAGCTATGAAGAAGGCAAGAAGTATGGAACTGTCAACACCACAGGGTAAGTTTGTGACAAAGGGATCTTCTTCAAACCAAGATAATAAATCTTTATTTAAGAAGAAGAACGATCTAGATATCAAGGACAAATCAGTACCACCTTTGGATCATGACACACTCAATGAGTTGAGGGAAAAGAAGTTGTGTTTCTATTGTAAGGGGCCTTATGATGCAAATCATGATTGTCTCATGAGACCAAAGGGAAGGGCTAATAGAATAATGTGGGCATATTATGAATCTGATCTTGAAGACTCAAAAGTAGAACAGGGGGAAGAAAACCATGAAGGAGCAATAAGGCAACTTGATGCACACATCACTAACATCCAACAGGGAGGGTCATTTAAGATGCGTGGGGTCTTAGCTGGAAAAAAAATAATCACTCTTCTTGATACAGGAGCAACTCACAACTTCATTGATGCTCGCCTAGTTGATATAAGAGGCATCAAGACCGAAGACTTTGAGGGAATAAGGGTTAAGGTTGCAGATAGCTATATCCTTAAATGTGAGAAGAGAATTTCAGACTTGCCCATACGATTGAACAACTATGAGTTCAAGACGGACTTTTATGTAGTGAACATGGGTGATGTTGATCTGGTGCTGGGCATGAGATGGTTACATGAGATTGGGAAATTCACCCTTGATCTTAGAGAGATGGAGATGTCTTTTCAGGTTGATGAAAAGACTCATGTCCTTAAGGCAATACGAGACTCTAGTTTTAGGATGATCTCTTTCAGGAGAATGGTAAGGCTAGATATGGAAGAATGGGCAGCAAAAAGTGTGTTGACTCCTACACCAGGGGGACAGTAGCAACTAGAGTACCAACCTGACACCCTGGAGTTAAGGATTGAGCCAATCATCAAGAGGGAGGTGAGCGCCAAGATGGTTATATTCACTCCATACAGACAAACCAAACAACTCCCCAAGCTTATATCACTATGCAATGCAGGTAAAAGTAATCCATCTGTGACAGAAGCAGTAATGGGAAATATGAAACATTCACAGCATTTAATTCTTCTCTTAAAAAGTTTTATGGTTGTTTACTCTGCTGTAAATGGTTTTGGCTCAACATCAGTAAAATTAACATCTACAGCTACGCATTTTGTCTGCTTTTGAATTGCTGCTGTCAGATCTTTGTCAGGAAAAATCTTGAAATTGTGCCATATAATTATTTATGGAAGGCGTGTCAAGAATAATATTCGGCGGTTCTCTAGTGTTGAACCAGATGAGAACAAAAAGACTGAGAAAGATTTGCCTCGAACATTTCCAGGTCATCTAGCGTTAGATGAAGATGATCAAAATACGCTAAGGCGACTGCTCACAGCATATGTGGATCAACTTGTCTTTGAGGAACTGGTTCGAAAATGCTTTCCTAGACTGGTTGCACACCTGGATAATTTGGGAGTACAGGTGGCATGGATTTCTGGGCGACGATCCCTTTTGAATTTTGTAAACGTGCTACTTTGGGAAAGTATTCTACTAGTATGGGATGTGGCTGAAAGCTTGCTTACTCTCTGTGGTCATCATCTTCTTACAGTTGCTGTTATTAAAAAGGCACTTAGAAAAGAGAGTCGAATAGAGAAATGGGAAAGCGCTGTAAGCAACCTTCAAATATTTGCCACATATGCCCCTATTCCGGTCCCATATTTGAATAAAAAGGAGACTGAAAATGCTACTACTATATATGGCTCGTTTGAATTTAGTTTAAAAGCTATGCCTCCTTATTCTAGAAATTTGTTATTTGCATTTACAGCACTTTCATGGTCTGACCCTGTATGGTCTACTCCAGGACAGGGTAACAACTTTCTTCTTGTGGCAAGAAAACTTATAGAAGGTTCTTTGTTGACAAAAGGTTCGTTGCTAACAAAAACAGACACACATGAGATGTACCATGTACATGATACAGTTTCCCTTTACCTTGAAAACAAGGTGCATGATGCAATTAAGTTGCTTCTAATTGATGCAAAATTTGAAGCTTCTACAGCTGTTGCCCCAAGGTTTTTTGTCTTTGGAAAAGAAAAAGTAAAGGAAGTTGCAGAACAAAAGTTGAGGGGATATCTAAGATCAGTGCATGAGAAACAGGTGGTCGTGACTTTAGAGGCAATGTTTTTCATCCTAATAGTGGTTCACCACAGTGCTGAGCATGATTCAGTATTTTTTTAGGCACTTTACAGAGTCATTTGGGATCTAGGTGGAGTGCAGTTTTCTTGGTAGCTGAGATTGCTTGGGGACAAGCAATTTTAGGGAGGGCGGACTGTAATGTCCCCATTTTCTCAAACATCAATTCGTAGAGGGTTTAGCATATCCCTGGCTCTCGTAGGCTAACGAGGCATAGCGAGAGAGACATTTTTGCAATCGCTTGGTGATTCCCTGGCTCAATTTTGATTGGAGTAAGATTTTCCACTAAATTTCATTATTATTTTTATTTACGAAAAATCTTATTTTATAATTTAATATTTTAAATATTATTTTATTACGGACGACCTCTTGAGGGAAAGCTTAAATAGACCTTGAGGTCTCACCATTTGGGCATCCAGATTTGTTGATTTGATGTGTTGGTGAATTTCTTGAGTATTTGTGGAGCCGGGCGGTCTGCAGATAACCAGATTATCACTGGGAATGGAAACTCCCATTGATAGCGATTTTGAGGGTGTGTAATATCACCTGAATTATTTCAGTTGGAAGTGATATTCCAGTCACTTTGTGTGGGCATAATTTGTGGCTTAAGGCCAATTTTTGAGATCTTTATAGCCGTGGAGAATTCTCATTGGAGGGAGTCAAATAATTGACCAGGAGGACCTGCATTTTTCTGACGCCAAGTCTGAATTAACTAAGGCGCCATTTTGAGTTTTTATTTGCCAGAATCCATCCCAGCCGTGATTATCAGGGGAGTGGGGCGCTTCATTCCAAGGAAGGTGTTAGGGGTTGTTGGAGATTTGGACGCTGCTCAAATATTTAATTTGTTTAATTTATTCTGGACAGCCAGGTGTTTCCCCCACCAGGTTCATTCTGAAATTTTATGTATTTAAATAAGTTTTTAGTTGCATAAAACATTAGTACGGCTATAGGTGATTGTCAGTGAATTGTGTTAGCCAAGAATATTGGCTGTTGACATTGGCTGTATTGAAATATTCATATAAAAAGGAGATATAAGTGGCTGATTATTTAAAAGTCTCTCTTGCAAATAAATTTATTTGGATGCATGGTAAATGTTTTACAAAATGTCTATGTGGTATAGCTGGTCTCTGCATAGCTAATTTCCATATAATCACATAAAAAAGGAGTGCATATATGCATGTAGATCAGTGGCAGGGCATAGTAAGGATTAAAAATCAGTTATAGTATTTGTTGCTATCAACTGTTTTCAATATAAACACTGCTTCAGCAAGCTACAAGGATGCATATGAACCATTTGACGAAATTACAAATCAGCATTTAAGTTAAATTGTGGACAGTTCTGAGTTCGGGTCATTACACATAACACCCTATAGGAATCCCATTGGCTTGAGAACATGCACTTATAATCACATAGTCTGACTATAGACTAGGTCTAGGTAGTGGAGAGAGGTGAGTTGAGAGGTTGACATAATTTGATGAGGTTTGAACATGGTTATAAATATCATATAGGTAGTGAAATACACTCATAGGATTCTCAAACCAAGGAAATAGAGCAAGGAGAGTTTTATTCTCTAACCTATAGTCAATACATAAACCTTGCACATAGTCAATATTATATAAACCCTGCACATATTCAATATTACATAGTCAGTCTTGAGGTTTTTTAAAGATTTGAAGGGCTTATTAGTGTGATATAACTCTATATATTGATGAAAAAGGTCTTAAAGACTTATTTGAGCCTATCATATATTCATATTCGCTAAGACAAGGGAAGTGCGCTTTTTTCTATCATAGATAGAGGGCATTCATAGAGAAGCAAGACTATAGGTTGGGTGAGTGGATAGTGAGAAGATGTGTTATGGTGTATTAAATATAATAGATGATGATGTCCATAGTGGGAATAAACATGAATAAGCACATATGAGGTTCTAAAATCTATAGAAACCACTTAGAGGTGGTTAGGAACAACTATGCATAGTTAGACCTATTAGTCCTAGTCTAAGCCTAAAACCCTAATGGGGTCTCAATAACACTTCTAAGGTAAAATTAACTTTCCAATGAATTGGATAGTTTTTAGGGGGAGATATGAATTTGTTTATAACTTTTGGTCTATAGTGTAAATCATAAGAAAGTCATTTTTTGGCTTAAAAACAACTTAAGGGTATGCAAAATGCACTCTCAAGATTGAGAGGCTAATTTCAAAAGATCACACTAGTACATAATGGTTGCATGAAGACCCAAGCACTTGGGAATAGTTGGAGGAAGTCCTAAACTTTTTTTTAGTATGATTTTTTTCATATATTTAATGTATGACTTTTATGAACAATCCCTAAGGGTCAAAACCACCTAAAATCCTACAAAACCCTTGATTTTAACCTGATTCAAAAGATAAGGAATAAGATTAATAAAAATGATCTAGTTTGATCCGGGCAACAATTCAGATGAAAATTCGGGTGATGGTTCCACCCCAATTGATGGTGGAACTTCTGGGAGCCATAACTTTTGCACCATAGCTCCAATTGACTCATCATTTGAATCGTTGGAAAGCTAATAATGAGGGGAATGTCATGAGATGATATAGAGATTTGATAAATGAAGTTTAACCCATGAAAACCTAATGGAAGTGCCCAAAATTTCAATTTTAGTAGTGTAGTCTAAAAATAGTAAGTTTCTAAAAATAGTAATTCCTCAAATTCTGTATTGTTGTAAATCGTGGAAGTCAAACCACTTAATCTACCTCAAGATTGGTGACCTTCCACATCCTCCTCACACCTTAAAAACATGTATAAATGAAGATGTAACTTGAAAAGGAAATTAGACATCTCTTCTTAGAGATAGGCATATGTTTGGGTTTGCAATTTTGATCAATAAAACATCTCTTTTTAGAGATAGCATTATTTGAATTGTGTTGTTCTTATTTATGAATTATCTTTCAACCAAATATTTTGAGTTTTGGATAAGTGGTATCAGAGTGGTTTATCTTTAGAGTGTATGATCCCAAGAATGAGGTTAGATTATAGGAAACATGGGTGGAAAATATAACCAACAAACTATCCACCTATTCGCTCTAAATGACTTCAAATGGTGGAAAACACCAAGACATCTGATCCTTTCAAGGAAATGGTGAATGAATCCCTCCAAAAAAAACAAGTGTAGATGTTACAAAAATTCACTCAAATTCTCCAACAAATCTCGATGGGAAATTCTAGCTCCTCATCTGCACCTGCACATCCTTTTAGTGCCCCAACACCCTTCAAGGTTTAGGTGAATTTTGATATCCCTACATTTGAAGGCAAAATCAATGTTGATGTAGTAGAAAATTAGTTAGATTAATTGTCATCTTATTTTTATATAAATAAATTCACTGATAAAGAGAAGATTACTTTTGATCTTCTGAAAGAACCATTACCTATCAAAAATTGGTGGGAAGTGTACAAAAAGAGATTTAGTGCAGATGATATTGGCCTTGAGATAGAACCTACATGGGATGATTTCATAAAAGCTATAAAGCAAGAATACTACCACATTGGAGCATATGACGATCTGTATATAGAGTGGCAACAACTTTGCCAAGGTAAGGAATAGTCTGTTCAAGATTACACTGACATTTTTCATTCTCTATCTGCGAGATTGGGCATCCAAGAAAGTGAGAAACATAAGGTTCTCAAATATTTTGCAGACTACAATGGTACATATGGGGAGAAATGGAACTCTTCAATTTGGAAACCATCAGTGAGGCATACAAGTTCATAGTGAAGATTAAGTAGGAGCATGGAAGAATGAATATAAAGAATCAGTCTTCAAAATGGAAAAGTGACAAAGAAGGTCAAACACAAGGCCAAAATTGGAAGCAAAAGGAAGGAAAGACTAGGAAGTGGTGTGATTATCACATATTTGGAACTCACTCTAAAGAATAATGTCGAGCCATCAAGTCACTAATTTCTGAGTCACAATCCTCAACATCTACTGCTCTACCTCATACAAACCCTACAGTCAAAGAGGTTGAATAAAAAATTGTAGATGCTGATCCTAAAGCCATTATTGCTTCATCACAGACCCATGACGAGACGCTAGATGACAAGGAAAGGTTATTTCACTCAAAGTTATGGGTGAAAGGTAAGCTTATGCATTTCATTCTTGATAGTGGAAGTCAAAAGAATTTAATCTCTACTAATGTTGTGAAAATCCTAAATATATCCATGAAGCCTCACCTAAACCCATATGGTATTGGATGGTTGAGTCCAGGGAGAAACCTCTATGTCACCCACCAATGTCTTCTCTCATATGCAATAAAACCTTTCCAAGATGAGGTCTTATGTGATGTGGTCAATCTAGATGTTTGTGATGTACTCTTTGGTTAGCCATTCATGTATGATTGACATGGCATCTATGAGTCAAGAACTCAAAGGATCACTCTCACTCTTGGAACACGACATTACAGGGTACCAGAGGTACCACCTTCTACATCTGTCTCTCTGATTAGTGCCAAGAAATTTGTTCTCATAGTGGTCAAGCCATAAGAATCCAAAAGGGTTGATGTTACATCCCTGACTACACAAATAACATAACAACATAATAAAATATATATCGAGCTGATGAAGTTCATGGCCTTCCATCCATAGATTGTTGGTCAGATAGAAATGGTGAACAATTGGGCCCTGCATAGTTCTATAAATCACAATCCCTTCCAAATATGCATTGGGAATCAAGTAAAAGTAAAAGTACCACAATTTATGATAAATATTGATGAAATGGGGATCATTGCTTCTCAATGAGGGAGGAATGATCCGAGTAACAATTCAGATGACAATTCGGGTGATGGTTCCACCCCAATTGATGGCAGAACTTCTGGGAGCCATAATTTTTGCACCGTAGCTCCAATTGACTCACTGTTTAAACCATTGGAAAGCTAATAATGAGAGAAACATCATGAGATGGCATGGATATCCTATTTATTAAGTTTTAACCTAGAAAACCTAATGGAAGTGCCCTAAATTTCAATTTTAATAGTGTAGTCTAAAAATAATAAGTTTCTAAAAATAGTGATTCCTCAAATTCTATATTGTTGTAAATCATGGAAGTCAAACCACTTAATCTCCCTCAAGATTGGTGACATTACACATCCTCATCACACCTTAAAAACATGTATAAATGAATATGTAACTTGAAAAGGAAATCAAACATCTCTTCTCAGAGATAGGCATATGTTTGGGTCTGCAATTTTGATCAATAAAACATCTCTTTTCAGAGATAACATTATTTGAATTGTGTTGTTCTTATTTATAAATTATATTTCAACCAAATATTTTGAGTTTTGGATCATAGTTTGGTTAGGAAAGTTTTTTATAATTGTAGAGGACTCTCCCAGCTCTTCACCACACATTTGGTTTGTACCTTATTTGTACTGATATGGTGAAATTAGGGTTTCTTATAGGATTTTGTATGATTTTTAGATGTATATGAGAGTGGAATACTAAGGATAATTAGAGAAGGTCAATTAGAACATATTATAATTCCATATATCCATTACTTGACACTTTTATGTGTAAAAACACTTCTACAAGCTCATTCACTTTAGGTAGTCTATGGAAGATAATGAGAATGGAGGGTGACCACCAAGTGACCAATTGATAAATCTAATTGGGAGCAATTTTAAGGTTTACCTAATGTATTTTTAGGGAACGAGACTTTTTAAAAGTTTCATAACACTTGATCCTTATATTTTTTTAGAAAATTGAAGGTCACTTGAGTGACAAGTGTGAGGAATAAGTGAAAGAAGGCTAATGGTGACTGCAGATGGTGGGCACAAGTATCTAGAAGAAGACCAATGGTTAGGGACAAATATATTATATTTTAAATATTGTTTATAACCCCCATTAATAGTTCATATGTGTCAAATATTCCTATCTACTTTGAAGTGCTCAAGAGAGGCCTAATGATGAAGGTAGTTTCAAGAAGCCAACATAGAGTATCTTATGCTAGTTTTGGGGATTTTGATGATTTTGAGGGATATTTGTCTAAAGAGACATTTCATGGTATATTTAATACTCAATTATACTAAAAATTCAACTCTCTTATCATGGCACTTATTCTTGTGACTCTTGAGCTTCATTCTTCTCTCTCCTCTCACACATTCTATAAATGCTAGCCATTTTAGCTCTTGTATTTGAATTACACACTTGGTATGATGAATCCCTACTAGTTTGATATTGTAATTTACCTTTGAATAATACATGAAATCTAGTATTTATTTCAAAAATATATTTTCTAAGTGTGTGAAGTGATTTATAGTGAGGTCTAGTGATAAGCTTCTATCTTTGCTTCTCTTTATCCTTTCATGTTTGGTGAAAAAAGTTCTCATTCTAATAGGTCATATGTAGTGTATCTTGTGTGATTTGAATCCATTAAAGTGTGAAATTAGAATTATTTTTTGCAACTAACCTCTATTCTACTTACCTTGATTAGTCTCATGCATATCACCTCCATATTTGAAATACTAATGTTAGAGTATTCTAGGACTTTGAAGCTAGTGTTGTAGGTCTTGTCTCCTAGTGTAAGAGTATGATAATATTCTGGAGAAATTTATGGTGTATCACCCCCTTATAATAGTTTAATTTCATACCAGTTTTATCTATTTTCACATAATCAATTATTTACTATAGGTGATAAGCACTTAAGAATCAATCTAGGGAGCTAGCTCTTAAACCTAGAGGTTTACCTCTATTATAGGCAACCCACAGGCCTAGAGGTATTCCAATGTTTCCCAAATCTTAGAATAGGATTAAAAAAAATCATCTATAGTGTGAGATTTGGTGACAACAATATACACACAAGTGTATTTACCCATTATTATTATTTATGGGCACTAAATTAGCTACCTAGGTTGAGTGTCTTACTATAAAAATGATCCCTGCTGATAGCATTTTCTACACTTCTCTAACAATGAGAGGTTCTAGGATGGGATTGAATGGTATTTGCCTTTGTCTAAAGGGTTTTTTATTAGGATTCAAGGGGTTACTGTGTCATGATTTTAGGATCAAAGGCTTTGAGATCATTATAGCCCCATGCTAAAATGTCTTGTTAATGAAAAAACATCTTCATAAGCTTCTAAATTTCTTTACTAGTGATCAAGGCCCTACCAATATGTTTTTATGCTTGGCTATAGTCCCTAGATTAAGCATATGATCTATATATGTAGGCTAATTTTTGTTTTCAAAGGAAATAATGATGTTATCTAGGTCAAAGAGCCTCCCTAAGGATAACATACCCTTGGGTATTCTATTGTCTTTTAGCTACAAAACACCCTCATGATTGAACTAATTATCATATTAATCAAGATTCTCCTCATAAATTATCTACACATCAAATACATAAGAAATAATAATGAAGTCCAAAATCTAATTTTCATCATCAAATAATTGAAAATGTTTTATGTTGTCTGGAATTGAAGGAGCAAACATTAATTCAATAGAGAATCTTTGTAGATAAGAATTATATAGTGGTGTCAAACTTGTAGTTGAGATAACCAATGAGTCAGCCATAAAATTTTATTCCTTAGAAATAGTTGAGATGTTAAATGAATTAAAATATACAATTAGATCCCATGCACGATACTTATACTTCCTTAGATAAGAGAGCTTACATTAGAATTAACTAGTACTTGATAAATAACTAATTCATAATCACTGAAGACTCTCAACATATGCACCTAATGACTAACCATAAATTGAAGACCCAAGATTAAATATTCATAATTATTGAAAATATAATGAATTTTAAACATGAATATGTGACATGTTGGTTATGCCTTTTTAATGTTGGGTTTGTATTTTATGCTCTTCATGTAATCCCATTGTATACACCATACTAATTATTCCCGTCTTATTCATGATTCAATTAATATAAGATTTTATTCTACAAATTAAATTTAATGTATAGTCCATTCTAGGCCTTTCATAGTTTTGATGGTTAGATGAGCCATCAATTTTATGTTGATGCCTTACTGACTACGCTATTAACATGTCCTTTGTTCTAATGGGGTCCTTGCCATGTGGCTTCTCCTTTATTTTCCTTTAATATGTAATTGGATTTGCTTCCATGGGTCCCATTTTTACACTTGGTAACTTGTTGTTACCTATGGGATTTAACTTTGTTGTTTCCTTTTATCATTACATGGAAATGTGGCCTCGCCTCTCTCTTTCATTACCTAGATTGGATATTTATGCACATGCTGACTATTCCTTTCAACTAGAGGTGATATTTAACCACATGTTATAATATCACTTACAAAATCCTTGAAAAACTATGATTCCAACTATTATTTTGATGGTGAAGTGATATTTTTCCATGTGGCATCATCTCACTTACCTGATACTTTGATATATTGCTCAGCTTGCATGAACCACCCCAGGATTGTTGAGTAGTGGGATTGTACCACGTAGTGTGATCTCACTCACCCACTTTCCTAGGTATCTAAAATCATTTATAGGTTATAAAAAAATATCTAAAAGAGTGGGGTAGTGGGATTTCACCTCATGTAATCATATCACTCATCTAATTTCTCGAAGGCTTCACACTCTATAAGACATCCTTGAGATAACAGAGTAGTGAGATGATGCCACATGACATCATATCTCTAGCCTATTAGCCTAGAGGTTTTGCACTAGTATAAACATATCCAACATAATGGATCATTAGGATTTTACCATGTTGTTTCACCTCTCTCCTCTACTAAACTAGAGCTTTACTGATGTGGAGACCCATCAAGCAAATTCTCAAAAATTAACCAAGCCTTTTGAAGCAGTGAAAAAGTATCACATGTACCTGGGTGACTTCATGAAATCAGATAAGTGAAGAAAGTATTTTTCAAATGATCCTAGGCCATAAATAGGTCTATATGTGGTGTCAAGATCAATTTATGCACTTTTAGGCTAAGGGAAAAGAAGCAAAGTCAATAATCTTTGAGTTAAAAAGCAAATGGCCAAAGAATTTAAAAGTAAATGGCTAGGTGTTTTGAAATATAAGAAAGAGGCATGAAAAATTAGTGAAATAAATCCATTTTAACATAAATTTTATCCATTTTAATTAAATTTACTAAGGAAAACTATGAACTAGAGGAAAATTATATCCAATTTAGATCAAATCAAAGCTAAAACAAACTAAAATTACTGATAAAAAACACCAGCAAACTCAAAAATAGTTAGATAATTTTTATAAACCTAAGGTGAAATAGTCTAAAAGGAAGATATAAAATGTGTTTTAGAACACAATTAAATAAATAGACTAAGACTTAGTATATTTATATGAATATAATAATTGAAACTAACTTATTACTAGATAATAGCTTGGACTGAACTAAATAAATACAAAGACATTAAATTAAACTCGTTCAGTTGCTTGTAAGTAATAATAAAGTATATTGATAAGAAGGATGATTTAATCAAGTAACCAATATGAAATCCTAAAAGGTACAAGAATAAAATATAAATTAAAATAGGGTCCCTATTTTTATCTTGAAAAATGGGGTGTGTTGGATCCCAACAAATGATGACCTTTGTGGGAATAGTGTTGCTCAACAATCAAAACCTAGAACATCAATCTTCAAACTTGAAACAAGGGCATAAATAAAACATAATTCTTGATACAAAAGTAAAAAATGAAAATTATAAATCCTACCTCAATATAAGACATACTAAGTTGACCTCCAATCCATACCTCCAATGTGTGTGTATAAGGATTATTCAATTATTACCCTTTTCTGAATCCACTTGAAATCTACCATATCTTTATGAGAAATCTAAGTCTCTGAGAAGGGAATTGAGGTTATTTGGCTTATATGGGAAGTGTAATGAACATTATTCCAATTATATATGAGCATCCATAGTCCTGATGCAGTTAATTTTTGCTCCTTGTAGGCCTTGCTCTTTTATCAACCAGGATAGAAAGCTTGTGGTAGAGTTGCCTAGATCACCCCTATATATGGAGAGATTTAAGCTTTAACCTTTTGATTCATTTTTTTAATTTTGGAATTTTTTAGATCCTCTCCACTAAGGGTTCAAGAACCAAACCACAGGTCAAATGATGATCTCAAAAAACTCACAACTACTTATCAAACCTATATGAACCTATTATCTTTATTTGGCTTTAAGATGCACTTTTAAGTATAGTTGGGAGGTGTGGAATAGAAGAATCCACATTTATATTCATCCCCATACTCTATTAAGGATATTTAAATTTAATAATTTAAAAAATGCATCAAGAATAGGTATGTTCTATACTTTTTTCCACTCTTTTTATCCATCGTCTAGACTCATCATGATAGGATAACCCTCCCAGGCATCAATCACCAATTGGCAAAATCAAACACCCTTATTTTTGAATTGATACATAATGGTATCCATATTAATAGGCTATTGTATTATCTCTACCTTTTGATATTATCCACCAACATGAAATGGGATTGACCAGGTTGAAAAGCACATACACGATTACTATAAAGACATTAGCCAACAAGTCTTACCAGTGATTAAAGATAAGACATGAAAGGTGATACTAATAATAAAATTAGTGTTAAAAAAACACAAACATCCACATTAGTTTTGTTAATGCGAACACTACTGATGGAAGAAAATAATCTACAAGGTATATGACTGATTTTCATTAAAGCACGAGAGGTTGAGACATTTGTACCCAACACAAAAATGGAACCAGAACATAGGAAATGAGTCCAACAAAGAAACAAACTAGAATAAAACAAGAAAAAATAATTCAAGATATAATGGATTAGGACCAAAACAAAGCAAACACATAACCAATTTAGAAAATGAACATATATAGAACCTAAACTATAGAAAGTAAAGAAACTATAAACACTTATTTTAGAAAATTGAATGCTTAATCACTCAGAAATGATGTCTAAAGGGGAAGCCATGAAGTAATGATTCAAGGACTATCCATTAATAGGGAGTGGAAACTTTTTTCCTTGAAGATATTTGAGCTTGAATTTATTAGCTTTGAGTATCTTAGAGATTTGATACATATTGATCCATAATGGGCTAAATTTGGGATGTTGACCCCTCTTCTCATGTTCCTTGTCCCATAACAAGACCAGGTCTACTACGATGAAGATTTTAAATTTGGATGATCAATCAAACCATCTCACCATTGTTATTTGAGGCCTACTAATTTTATTAAAATCTTCATCCCTTCTATCTTCCATTTGAATCAACTCTAATAACCAGGCCTAAGCTGTCTCATTAGGATTGAAGTAGTCTATGCTAAATTTATGAGTGGGCCTTTTGAGTTGTATATAAAAGGTAGGATCCATTTCATAGACTAGTAATAATGGAAAAATATTCAAACTTTTATTATGCCAGGTTCTATCTACCCATAAGCATACTTTAGTAGGGCATGCTAACAGGGTGGATTTTAGTCAATAGCCTTATTTAGAGTCAAGATTTTTTTTAGTGGATTATTTAAGACCATTTACTTGGGGATATCTATTAGAAGAAAAATTAAGAATAATATAATTTATATATGCCCATTAGGTCAACTCAATATATTAAAATGAAGGCCCATTATCACATACCAATGCAAGAGGTGTCTAAAAATGAGTCAAAATGTGTTCTTATAAGAATGAGATGAACTCCTCAATAGTGTTATTCCTTGTGGCCTTTAATTTTTCCCACCTTGTGCAATAGTCTATAGTGGTGATAATGAAATGATGTCCCATTGAAGAGTTGGGATTTATCACCCCGATGAAGTCCAATCCCCACTAGGCAAACATATGCTTTTCAATGATGGAATATAATGGCATGGTGGGGTGGATTTATATCTTGGAAAAGTTTTGAAACTTGTGGCATGTGAATATATGACCATGAACATCTTTGAATAAAGTGGCCCAATAATACCCTGATTTAAGGATCTTGTGCATAGTGACATTTCCTAAGGGATAGACACTTCCCAAATTATCATGAAATGCACTCATAATTTTTTTCACTTATTATTTAGATAAACAATAGAGATAATCCCCTCATGGTTATTCCTACACATAATTCCTTTCTTCAACATGAAATGGGTAGCCTTCAACCTTTGAGCTCTTTATTGTCTTCTATAAATTTTTAAAGTGGCTTCCCATAGAGAAAGAAGCGTATGATTGGATCATACCATAGGCTAGGATGAATCTCTCACTCATTCAAATTTACCACATCAATGCTATGATCAACCTTAGTCATGAATTTTGAAAGCCCTTGGCCATGCACTATATTTTCCAACTTCACCTCTACATCATATTCTTATAACTTGGTAACCCAATGCCATCTCCTTCACCAAACTCATTCTACCCTAACATTTATTTGATTATACAATCATAAAAATGGCATAGACTTTATTTTCACATAATTTAATGAATTCTTGGTTGGTTTTACCAATACATAAGCTTGTTTATCTAATGTCAGGTATCTCAGCTTAGTATTTTTCAATTAGCTACTAATGAAAGTAATTAGATTCTCTCCATCATCAAGTTTTTGCATCAAAACTAATGCAATAGTGTGATCTAAGGTAAATGAGTAAAGGTATAATTCATTTACAAAATCAAGGCTACATACCATATGATCTTTCGTCACTAAATCTTTAATTTCATGAAATAATTTATTTACAATAGAATTCCAATCCAATTTATCACCCTATTTTAACATCAAATTCAAAGGCTTAGTTATCACTTCAAATCCTAAAATGAATTTAAGTATAAAGTTTATTTCTTTGAAGAAAGAATTCAATTCCCTTTTACTATTAAGTAGCTATAACTTAGCAATCAAATTGGTATGGTTAGGGTCAATAGACATAACTTTGTTTGTGATCACATAGCCTAGTAACTTACCCTCTATAGCATAAAATATACACTTCTTTGGGTTAAGAGATATATGATAGTGTCTGAAATGTTTGAAGATATTTTCCAAATAGCTAAAATGTTCAGACCTGTAATTAGGAAATACAATCAAGTCATCCATGTAAACTATGATACACTTACCAATCAAACCTTTAAACATGGTATCTATTGCTCACTAAAAATTATCCCTTACATAGAATATCCCAAATGGCATATTATTTTAATAAAACATGGTCTATTTGGTGGTGAAGGTAGTTTTGATGTGAACAAATCCATCAACTAAATTTTATTATAGCCCAAGAATATATCCAAGAATTACATTATCTCAAAGCCACTCACTTGTTGAATGACTTCTCTCAAAGATGGTAGAGGGTAATTATCTTTGGCTAAAACTTGGTTGAGGTTCCTAAAGTCTACACATAAGTGGATTTACTCATTCTTCTTCATTATGGGAACTAATTTAGCTACCTAGGTTGAGTTTCTTATTGGAAAAATGATCCTTACTAATAAATTTTTTTGTACTTCTCTAAGAATGAGAGGTTATAGGATGAGGTTGACAAGTCTTTACCTTTTTTTGAAGGTATTTTGATCAAGATTCAAGGGAATAATATGGGTCATGATGTTAGGTTCAAAGTATTTGAGATAATTATAGCTCCATGTTAAGATCTCTTGGTAATGAACAAGCATATTTCTAAGCTTATGCATTTGTTCACTAGTGCATTGGGACCCTACTATTATGTTTTTAGGTTTGTATGTAGTCCCTAGATTAAGCACATGGGCTGGATGGGTATTCTAGGTTTTATTCTCAAGGGAAATAGTGATGTTATCTAGTTTGAAGATAATATATAAGGATAACATACCCTTAAGGATTCTATTGTATTTTAATTGTAAAATGCCCTCATTATTGAACTGATTATCCTCTAAATTAAACTTATCCTCATCAATTATCTACACATAATACATCAAAATTAGTCATGAAGTCTAAAATTTTCTGTTCATCATCAAATACTTGAAATTTTTCTATGTTTTATGGAACTAAAAGAGTATAAATTAATCCAATAGAGAAACTTTGTAGATCAAAACTATGTAGTGGTGTCAAATTTGTAGCTAAGATAGCTAATGAGTTGACCATAGAATTTTATTCCTTGGGAATAAATAAGATGTTAAATACATTAAAATATTCAATTAGATCCCATGAATTATACTTATAATTCCTCAAATAATATATCTTGCATTGGAATTGACTACGTCCCTAATAAATAACTAATTTAGAATCACTGAAGACTTTGAACACATGCACCTAATGATTAACCAAAAATTGGAGCCCTAACATTAAAGCTTCAAATTTGGCCATGTTATTTATGTATGGAAACTATAATAAAAATTATTTATCATACCTTTTTACATTAGGATCAATTAATACAATAATAACACCTAAACCTTGCTTGCTGCAAACTCCATCTATAAAGAGAGATCACATACATGATTTATAATTTTGATATGTAGTCTTGCTCTTTGATAATTTGGTGGTTAAGGTATACACACCAATATAAATGAAATTATAATTAACTTGCTCATTGGTAGTATTATATTAAGTTACCATGAGTTTCATGTGGGGCTCTCGGTCTACATGGATTTGGTTTACAACTCCACACCATGGTAATCACATGTGAGAGAAGTCAGTGGTCATATATCTATTCAAGGAATTAGATTAGTATTTATTTAGTAGTATGTTGTGGCCTTTAGGAATGTCAATCACTTGTACATCCATAAACATTTAAATACAAGGATCAGCCTACAATTGCATATTCAACAAGTCACCTATGAACTCAACTTCATATTTATCTAATTAGACCACAATATTATTAGATTTGATAGGAGTTAGACTCAAAATTTTGCAGACTCATATAGGCATGACATTTATAGATACACCAGAATCAACTAAGAAATTATGTACATTCTTTCGAAAGATTCAAACAATTATCAAGAAAGGGGGCACTTCTATCTTAGTTTTGTTTATGACCACATTGGTATTGGTTGGATCATTTTTATTAATCTAGATAATCTGATCATTAAAATATATGAGGACTCTTAACTAGCTCATGGAACATAATATTGGCATTAATGTTATTCATATCCTCCATGATGATCTATACAGTCTTGCTCATGAGAAGCTAACTATCATTAGCCTTAGGTGAAGGAGGAATGCTATTTTCCTTTAAATCTAACGGTGTATAAGGATTATTAGGTGGAGTGGAAGTCATTAAAGGATGTTGGGTCTTGTTTCCATGAGTCAAGGGAAATTTTTACCATATTTACGGTGAGATAAGCATTATGAATATAAAAATAGAGACTCAAGAATATATATTTTATAACTAGGCAATGAAATTTTGAATGGGGTCATTGGGATCTCTCTTCATACTGATAGAATAGATTAAGGTTCACTACCTAGAAAAATAAGGATATAAATGTACTATTTAACTAGTCTCAATTGGTAATGGAGTCTGGAGGAAGGTTAAAAAAATAATATTAGGCAACATACATCAGTGTAAAGGGTAATAAACTACATACCATGACTTCATGTTCAACATTCAATAGTCTTAAGGATGTCTTATAGGTGACAATATGTTCTTATATTATTCTACCTATATTAGGGGTGAAACTTGTAATATAACATTTTTGATTCCTTAAAAAATCATGTACGTCACTAGGCACATTAATAGAAAACCTTGTTAATGAGGTGGATGGCATTTAAATAGGTCTGTGGATAATAAGTTATGAAAGCACTAAGGCTGGGAAGGTTAATTTTTTGGGTCTCAGTATACCTTAGTTTGATATTAATTTCCTATATATTTTCAAGTGGGATAAAATAAATATTATATAGCTTGATCTACTAGTAGACCATGTAATCTGTGGAGAAGGAGCTAGAGTGACAAACCACACTAAAGCAAGTAATGCGATTCACCCAACCTTGAAATAACTTGAAGATACTCTAATGGTATCAAATAGAGCCTACCATTATAAACATGTTACATGAAAATAAATCATGTTGGATATTTGTAAATTATGTCTCCAAGGTGACCAAAGATGTTGATGAGGTGTCATATATGCCAAAATGACAATGACAAAGTGTGCTTCAATGAGCTTTAGTGTTCCTACATGGTTTTTTAGTGTTTGAATTAGTGAGGTAATTGATGGATGATAGTGATGGTATGGAAATGTTGAATATACATCATGAGGTGTTATGAGTGCTTGGAGTTCTTATTAAAATTAACATAATTCATCAAAGCAATCATATGAAGGTCTAGGTTCAAGTAGTCATCTTGGTAGATAAGGCCAAGTAAGCAGTTTGATGATGTAATAGTTCACATGTGTAAAAGTTTTAGGAGAAGTTTGATACGTGGATGGATTAACATATGAGAGGAGATAATATGGTTCAAGTTTAAAGTCTAGACATGGATCTTATCAAAATTTATTAAGGTGCAAAGTTGGCTTCTTAGACAGAGATCACTAAGTTTCTATACTTAGCCAAATTTGTAAAAGGAGATCTAACGGTGAGCATTCAAAATATCTAACAACACACATATAATTTTAAAGATGAATATAAAAAGGTGATAATATTAACATAAAGATATATATTATTGGAATGCATGAAATAAATGTGTCAAAGGATGCTCAAAAGCCATGCAGGGTTACCAAGTGGTGGAAGTTCATTAGAGATTGACTAAGAGGGCACTCGGGGCTACCAAGTGGCTTGATATCGGAAGAAAGGATATAAGATAAATGGTGAGAATTAAAAAGTAAATAATAGGATGATAATGAGGATATTTATTTATCATGTTTGATCTATCTTCTAGGGAAAACAAGATGTAGAAATGTGGCTGATATTTTTACAATACAAATGATCATTAGAATTTGAATTTCAAATTAACAAAGACAAAAATAGTCTATAGTGTTTGAGCTTTAAATTTTGATATATACATTATTTTATGATGAATTAAAATAAAATTTGTAAATTAATTCAAGTTTATTCTATAAAAATTTGTTATAAGGTTTGAATGTTTGTAAAATCAAAGATATTAAGCTTTAAAGTTGACTATGTTTGACCATGTTCTGTAAGTGACCCAAGAAGGATAATTAAAAAATTCTTGATAGTATTTTGATGTTTCAAGATGAAATAAATATTGGAGAGAGTTTTATACTACATGAGGACTATATTTATGTATTTTTAAGGTTTTACCAATCCATATTTAGTATGAACAAAAACTTAGAAGTTGATTGTGTTTGTTGAATGCACTGGTAGTTTGAGTGACCATGTTGTAGGAGAGAGTTAAAGGTGTTATAAGAATAATTTAAGAATGAAACGAGTATGGAGATTTTATATAATTATATAAGGATTATATTAAATTATTTTATGTCATGATATGCCCCTAATTAGATATGGAGAGTCAAAATAGCTTGACTGTATTTTGATTGTATATGACCAATCTGACTGGTCATTCTAAGAGAGTTGATTTGAGTGCTTAGAACATATGTTTAAGTATATAAAGAACATTATATATATTTAAGGTTTAAAACATGTGATATAATCATATGGATATGTGAAATATTTGAGTTTTTGCTTTAGAAGTTTGAGATTATGTTTTTTTGTGTATAAAGGCTTGAAGGACAAGAAGACCTAATTGGTAGGTTCAAGTACTGAGTTGGTGTTCCAAGTGGAATGGAACCATATAATAATAAGAAATGGAATATTTAAGATAGGTTTTATGTGTTTAAAACATTTATATAAAATTAAGGTGGTTTAAGAGGTTGCAAGAGTAATGTGTGGATGTGAAGGCCTAGTTATTTTGGGTCTTATTAAGGCCTAATGGAGGTTTTGAGTCTTAAGGACTATGGCCGACCTATAGAGTGGAGTCTTTCACCCATGTAAAATGTTTGGAGACATATTTAAAGTGTAATAAAAGTATGGTAAGAATTTTAGATGACCAAAATGGGTGAGACCAAAAGAGTGGTATAAGTACAAGTTCTAATTGGACTAATTGAGTGAGTTAAAATAGTGGTAAATGAACAAATATTTGTGAAGGCTATGAGAGCCATGTAGATGTTTTGAGAGGTATATCAGAGTGAGGATTAAATTTATGACCTTATGGTCATAATTATAATGTTGAATTTATATGTTTGATGCATGAGAACAAGTGAAGGTGTGTAGATTGATCCAAAAGGTGGTTTTGGATGCCTTGCTTATGTGTGAAGGTTTGAATGAGTGAAGAGGATTGAAGGAAGTTGGTTTGTATGGTTTATACATTATATTGAGAATAAATAAATGTTATGGAGTTATTCATTTCATAGATTTTGTGTTTTTTCTCAACATCTTAGGCAAGTTGGTGTTTGTCATCTTTAGGGGTTGGTGCTCCTTGTGAAGTGGGTGCTTCACTAAAAGTATCATGTTTATAATTATCTTATGAGACAAGTGGTCCATGTGTTTTTAGGTTTGAGAGTGGGTTTTGTCTTCTAAGAGGGTTTAACACATATATCTTGTGTTATGTAGCTTATCTTTCATGTTCATTTCTATAAGTGAGTTATTTGATTCTTGATTGCTTATGGTGTATGACTAAGGGTTTAAAGGATTTAGATTGAAGTTTTGAAATATATTAATTCACTGATTCAACCCCCCCTTAGTGATTATACATCTAATAATTGGTATTATAGTGGGACCTTTTATATAAGTTTAACCACTTGAAGGTAATCTTAGGTACAATGACAAGTTCTCAAGGTTTCTCTATTAAGCTAGGCCTATTGTTTAATGGATCCAGTTATGCTTTCTAGAGTGTAATAATGAAGACATAAATCATGTACTTGGGATTTGACACTTGGAAATATATTTTGGATGGTTATTCCATGCCACCTACTCCTCTAACTAGTGATGCAAATAAGAAGTTGAGTGATAACAATTTTAAAGTTATGAATGCTATCATTTGTGGTTTTTTAGAGGTTGAGTTCATAAAGGTAATCCATTACAAGTATACCAAGGAGATTTGGGAAAAGTTATAGCTCATTTATGAATGATATTTAAAAGTCAAGTTGGTAAAACTAAAAATCTATTGAAGGTAATTTAAAAGTCTTAAAATGAAGGAAGAGGATACTGTGGCTTCTTATCTGTTATCGCTCTAGAGTAAACCTTGCTTAAAGCCATGTAAAACATAGCCTCACTCTAGCTGATACAATTGGAACTTATTAGAGTGTGGATGAATCTATATTGAGAATAACCTATAGAGAGGGTTGGTTCACTTAAGATTTATAAATTAAATTTGATTTAATTTGATATTGAGATGAAAAGGGGAAGGGAAAATTGAAAGTAAAACCTATCTAATTGGGTGATGCACCTAAATTGTTTATATCTTATGGAAGCTTACTAAAATTAATGCACACATGTGAATCAATAAAATTCCTATATTTCTCTTAAGCATAAATATTTTAGATGAAGGATTAATAGAACTTTGGATTACAAATTTTTTTTACCTCTTCAAATAACTTGTAAAAGGTGAGATAGAAAGCAATAGGTGAGGAATGGACTTGTCAAAAGGAGATATAATCTCACTAATATGCTGATACACAATGAATTACACTTTATTAACTATAAAAACTTATATTAAAAATAAAAATCTCCTTTTGGTAAGTCCATTTCTTACCTATTGCTTTTTATCTCACCTTCTATAGGTCATTTGAAGAGGTAAAAAAGGAAAATTGTAATCCAAAATTCTATTAATCCTTCATCTAAAATATTTATGCTCAAGGGAAATATAGGAATTTTATTGATTCACATGTGTGCATTAGTTTTAACAAGCTTCTTGAGGATATAAAGAATTCAGGTGCATCACCCAATTAGATAGGTTTTAGTTTCAATTTTCCCTTCCCTTTTTCATCCCAAAATTATAGTAAATCAAATTTAATTGATAAATCTTAAGGGAACCAACCCTCTCTAGAGTTTCTTCTTAGTATAAAGTCACCCATAATCTAATAAGTTCTAATTATATCAACTGAAGTGAGGCTATTTTTTACACAACATCAATCAAGGTGCACTCTAGAGTGATAATAGTTTTTGGCATGCTTGGTGGGAGATTTTTCTATATACTAGCCTTTGGAGGCATTCATAATATCAGTGTAACTTTTAGGTACTCAAATCTGATTATGAATATTAGGTACCATTTAAATATTTATTACTTTCAAAATTTGACTTAGTAATGGTCTCCAATGGCTTATTTTAGTATGAATCCATATTATCTTCACTATGACCAGCCATACTATGATCTTCACCAGGAGTTTGAGGATCTATATTAGGGATATTGTAGGAGTAATATCTAGATTATCCTTATGAACAACAAATTCATCATAATATTATCCTTACCAACCTTATCATGGCCATTTTATATCTACCCAATCCATATTAGCACTCAAGAAAAATTTAGTGAGCTTTGAAAAGCATGCACTGGAGATATATTCACAAAGCTATTATGGCCAAGATACCCATACCAAATCCATTTTTTGATAGAGTCATTACAATAAATAAAAGAGCAATGGGCACTTATTGAGAGGGAAAATTAGGGTAATCTCAATGGTGAGATGATGTATGTAAGTGGTTACATTCAGAGTATTGAGGACAAGATAAAATGCCTCAATGAACAATAAATTCAATTTCACTTTCCTTATATGACATCCATTCCTCCTCAATAGACCATTCCAAGGGATCCTTTGAGTTTTTCAAGTTATTCATATGTTTCTCAAAACTTCCCTTCTTGGAGATCTATCTAAGAGAACTGTCAAAGAAAGAAAGAGGTTGTTATGGGATAGCCTACTATTGAGATCACTGACCACTTTAAAGAGAAGATATTCTAGGAGAATATTGTTAAGAAGATCATATATTTGGAGCTAAATAAAAGGAAAAAGGAAGAGAACTAGAATCAAAAGGTCAGAAAAGAGCCTTTATCTTTCCCATATTGGAACCAAATCATGGAGTCAAGCAAGAAAGAGGAGCAATCAAGCATCAATCAGGATGTTGAATTCAAGAAAGAGATCATCCACCCTTCATCTCTTCCTATTTAGAAGCCTAAATCCTTTCCTTCATGGAAATATATTCAAGAAAAAGTGTAATAGAGAGATGAGGTGAAGGTGATCAAAGAAGAACAACCTCATGAGCAAAATCAAGTATCTATGGTTACTTCTGTAGACCTTTTGCATCTTATTGAATACTCTCAGGGATCTACCATTCCAATTTTAGAGAAATAACCTCTTATTTGTGAGGAAAGTGAAGAAGATGCAACCAAAGAGGTAGAAAATGAAGGTGACTTGGAGAATATTCCTAAAGAAGATGATCATTGGCAATAGTTGTACCATGATTTCATGAGTAAAATTGAAGAGCTTAAGATGGAAGATATTGATGATGAGATAGAACAATATGTTGATGATTAATCTAATGATTTTACCAATGTTTTGAAGCTTTAAGAAAGAAATTATATTTTGGATATCCCAAAGCAAGATGAGCTAGAACTTGACTGGATAGATGAGATGTTATTCTCTATAGAAGATGAAGATAGAACAAGTGCAGTAGATCAAGAAATTTCATACAACTCCATCTAAAAGGTATAAATATGTGATCAAAATGTTTCAAATTGTAAAAATAATTATTAATTTCATGTATTTTAAATTGATCATGATGAAGAGGCCTTTTGGGATGATTTGAAGAGTTTTTATGCAAATTTTGATTGTCAATTTCCACCCCAAGTATAAATTGATGAATGTCTTGTAAAGAGTAATATTGCAGCTATTCATCAAGAAGAAATTAAAATCATATTAGATATATGTTTGGATGATTATCAAATATCTACAGACTTTGAAAAAATACCACTTCAAATGGAGTCAAATGAAGACATCAATCCAAGTATACAATCTGAATTGCCAATACAATTATTGAATGAAAATGTGTCAAATCATGATCAACCTATAAATGAGGTAGAGATAGTAGTATTGATACAACAAATAAGAATATGGGAGGAGGATTATTGTATTTTAGATCCATATCTTCAATCCATACTCCTAAGTTTGGGATTTGAAGGTATGCACTTCATGAATCATCATTTTAAAGATTCAGCTTCAAAGCTTACCTAAAACCTTAAAAAATTATTTTTATAAAAATTTGATTTTATTAACATTAAATCATCATTGATAAACCTAATTTTTTTAAAAATGTTAAGTACACTCAAAGAGGATTATAGAAATGTCAATTTTATATATGGAGTTGTATGGATGAAGGTAGAATCATGTTTTTTGTGGGAAAAAACATGTAAAATAAAGTATAGGATAGTTAAATGAAATATAATAAATGGAGCTCAAATCATAAGAATTTTTATTCATACTAAAATATTCATTTAATTATAAATAATCTTGAAAGTGTTCCAACTAGCTTGATCAAAATGGCTAGTCTGTAGGAAAATGAAGCAAAATAGGCCTAGTCAACCATGTTGACTGAATGGCAAGTGTTTTCTCATCAAAATCACATGTCTTGTCATTAAAAAAGTTTTTTAGGTATATTTAATTATTTTTTATAGTTTTATGGCATCTTTTTTTAGGTTTAATGAAGTGTAAATGCAAGAAGATAGGCTATTAGGCCTAATTGGTCAATCAAGCAAGTAAAGAATAACATTAAAAATCCATAAAATGAATTAATTTTGGAGCTACCATATGCCATATATGATATTATTATGGATATTCATATATTTTTAAATTTTAAATACTATTTTATGCAAAGAGGAGCCAAGTGGAGTTAACTAGCCTTGAACTTCCAATCAAAGCTTTAGTTGACTAGTTGACCAACATCATGCAATATTACTTTGATATAATTTAAATAATGATATTAAAATAATTAAAGATCAGTTCAAGAGGAGATAAACATCAAATAATTGCAGTAAATACATGCAAGGAGAGTTGACCAAGTCAATGGGGCCCACCATTTCTTGTTTCAATGCCAAAATGGATTTCTTACAAAGCAAGAAAATTAAAATATTTTTGAAGATTATTGTATTTATTTTTGAACTCAAAATATACTTGATTTGATATAAATATGGGCCCCACCACCTATTTTACATTCCAAAGTTTGAGAGTGCATGCATGCTTTGTGAAGGAAAGCTATTTTTAGGAGTTTTCTAAATATTATAAAAAGGAGTTTTCAAAATATTGTAAAAGGGAGTTGATTAAATAATTGTAAAAGGTTTTAGTCTTTATTTAATTAAATAATACTATTCCTTATGTAAATTAACTCCACTTAGGCCATTATTAGATTTTAAGACTTATATATTGGCTTTTCAAGCCATTATTTTATGATTCCTAAAGCTGAAGAAGAAATTATAATTTGGACCATACATCAATAAAGGAGATTTTTATTTTGCATATGAGTTTTGATAGATAATAGAATGTAATTGATTATGTATTCACATATCAGTGAGATTATATCTACTTTTGGTAGGTCCATTCCTCACCTATTACTTTCTATCTCACCTTCTGTAGGTCATTTCAAGAGGTAAAAAAAGGAATTTTGTAATCCAAAGTTCTATTAATCCTTCATTTGAAATATTTATGTTTAAGGGAAATCTAGGAATTTTATTGATTCACATGTGTACATTAGTTTTAGCAAGCTTCCAAAAGATATAAAAAATTCAAGTGCATCACCCAATTAGATAAGTTTTACTTTCAAATTTTCCTTCCCCTTTTCATCCCAAATTCATAGTAATTCAGATTTAATTGATAAATTTTAAGGGAACCAACCCTCTCTGGAGGTTCTTATTAGTATAGAATTACCCACACTCTAAGAATTTCCAATTGAGCTGGAGTGAGGCTGTGTTTTACATAGATTCAAGTAGGGTGCACTTTAGAGTGATAACACTATCTTCTAAGAGTTGATGAGGTAGTGAACATGATCAAAGGTATGAGAGAGGTTATTGAAGAAGGCATTGTAGTTCAAAAGGTATTAAGGTCTCTCACTTTCAAATTTGATTCAAAACTTTTTGATATAGAAGAAAGTTATGATCTCACCAAAATTAAGATGGATGAATTGCATGCATTATTTTATCCTATGAGATGAGAGTTAATGAGGACAAACCACCAAAGAAAGAAGCAACTTTCAATGTACAAAAGAATATAAAGAATAAAATCTAAGCTAAGAATATCAAGGATGATGAGATTTATAATATTGATGATGATAAACTAATAACTCTATTATCAATAAAATTGAAACTAGGTTCAGGTAAGTTTAAGGGTAAACATCCCTTCAAATGTTTCAATTATGGAGACATAAGTCACTTTGCCAAAAAGTGTCTTCAAAATCATAAGGGAAATGATAATGAAGAACATGAAGAATATCATGATAATGACAAGAAGAAATTCAGGTCTAATAAGAGCAAGAACAATTTCAAAAGGTATAATGGCCAAAAGAAGTTTTACAAGGACAAGATAAGTCTCTACACCAAGGGATATTATAGATCATCTAATGAGAATTATATCAATGATTCTAAGAATGATCATGAAGATGATGGTCCTATTGAATATGAATCTCTCTTCATGGCTGAAGAAGGTAGATGCTCATATAAAAAAGAATCTACATGGTTTGGGGGTGGTTTAGGTGATAGAGATGATGAAGAAGACAACGTAATTTGTGAGACTAAGTTGATGAATGCAATTGAAGTCTAAAGATTTAGAAGAAGAAAACCAAGAATTTGAAGTCTCAAATAAAGGACTATGAAGTGCAATTCAGTGTGTTGGAGGCAAGAATGGATGAAGACACCAAGGAATATAAAGATATAGTCAAACATTTCAATTGTTAATTGGAAATCCTATCTACAAGCCTAAAAGATAAAGAAGATGATTATTCAAGGTTTGTGATTGAAAATGAGTCATTAAAATCTGAGTTAGAAAAGACATCTAGTAAGATGAAGTCATATGGGATGTTTGAAAAGAGATCAAGTGATCTAGATAACATTTTGAATAGTCAAAAGCATGATAGAGATAGAACTGGACTTGGTTACAAATAAGAACAAAAGAATGTAATACAAGACAAGATAAAGACTAATGTGAACAAGTATAATTAGACCTTGAAGATCAATCATCAGTCAAGGAATGAAGGTGTTGGTAGAATGATATCAAATCATATTAGATAACAAAATGCCATGAGGTATGCGAATTTCAATGATTATTGCTATAATTTAATCAATTTGGTCATAGGGATAGAGAGTGTAGAATACCTACTGAGAATGAATGGAATCATCAATCAAATAGTATGAGAAAAGTTGAGTGATTTAGTTATTATGACATAGGATACATTACAAGATTTTGTCTAAATCAAGTAAGGAAAGGTGAGTTCACTTCAAGAAGAATGGTTTGATACAACTATGAGAAGATTGGTAACATTTATAGGTTATACAAGCAAAGGCCATCGAGTCAAAATAAGTTCAATCAGACTCCTAGAGTGTAAGGAAGAAAGCAAGTTAAAATATGAAAACCAAAAGTGGAAAGTATGTGCCATGATCAATCTGTAGGTCCAAGTGTATTGTTTGTCATGGTAGAAAATTCTACAGAGGTTGAAGAGAATTAGGAGATCTCATTGTCTTCTCATTTTGGGAATGAAGAGGATACAAGTGAACATCTTAATTCTCTTGAGAAAGTTTCTTATAAAGAATATTAATTGACAATGTCAAGTGTTGATTCTTTAAAATGTGAGACTAATAATTCAAGTGAAAAGATATGCCAAGAATATTCATTTTCTCCATGTATTATCAATACCATCCTACAAGAAAAGGAAAGTGATAAAGAAGATAAACAAGTTAATTTAGTCAAGCAAAAGAATAATAAGTATAATCATCAGTTCAAGTTGTCCAAGAAGGAGAGAGAATATGAGGATTTATGGGCAACTCCTAGTTTCACATTATTCTAAGACATTGTTGGTTAGGGGTGTCTCTTTAGGCTTCCTAGAGACACTTGTTAGAAAAAAGAAGCATAGTGGATGCTAGTTGAGTTTTGGATGATATTTCAGGACAAGAAAGGTCATGAGAAGATATGCTTGGTTAAGGGGGAATAATGAGTTTTATATAACTAATCTAAAGGGTTGTGATGGAATGATTTAGTAGATATATTCAGGTATAATGATCTTAAAGTCAAAGTTTTGGTCAATCTTTGATGGATGATATAGTTAGTCAAATGGTGAAGAATGAAGATGTGTGAGCAAGGTCTGTAGGTAGGGAATGGAGGTCTCTAGGTGTTTCATCAAGGATAGTGAGTTGTCAAATTTTTTTATCTGCATAAAAAGGTATGTTGATCCTATTCTATTTGTGCTCAAGGTGTGTTGAGGGTTTTTTGTACCGAAGATAAGAACTTGTCAATTTATATTGCTTAATTTGATTGATAAAATGTTGAAATATTGAAAACAAAGTTGATATAGAGGATGAGGAGAATGTGTTTTCATATCTTTGATATCATGAATAAGGTCTTAGAGTTCTGTATATAACAACTTGTGTCTATCATGGAGTCCATAGTGTTCTAAAGATGAGATATTTATATGAGAGTGCTTTGAAAAGTTTATAAACCATGATGGATTATAAAGGATAAAGGGAATTTTTTTTTAGATCCATATGAGAGTTATTCATGTCTTCTTTAGTTGATTAAGTTGATCTAATGAAGATATGAGATTTATTAGTAGTTTTATAAGGATATTGACTGAGTGTGGATAGTGTTGAAGAGTTGCTCATAGATCGAGTTCATTGAGAAGTATTTTTAAAGATATCATGATCTAGGTGGAGTGTAGAGTTGGGGAGGGATAACTCAGATAGCTTGAAAGGCTTGAAGAGATGTGCATGATGTGAGAAGTATATGTGAGATGCCTCAGTCATGGTAGAGATATGAAGATGTCTTTTATAGTTGTGATTTAAATCATATTTGTATGATGTCTTGATCAAACCAAATCAGGTATTTTTGACAATGTATTGAATCCTCATGCATAAAAAAAGGGGATCTTTGTAAATGGTCATGTTCTAGGATCAGAGGACTGTGTAGTATAATTTGAGAGAGAAGGTATGAAGGCAATTGTGTTGATTCATCATTGTTAAAAATGGTTTGAAGATGCTCAAAAGGGTGCCTAAGATCAAGTGACTTAGGGGGAGTCCCTCTTCATGTGTTTCAAGGTAAGTTCATGCAGTTTCTAATGTTCATGTATGTCTTGTCTTCATAGAAGATATGCATGATCAAAGAAGAGTGTAGTCATGGAGCATGTTTGAGATGTTTAAGGTAATAAGAGGTATGCATAGTGTTATGGGGAGTTTTTATCATATATTAGAGGTGGTCCTTTCCTATCTTTAGTTCTTGTAGTCTTTTTAGGTCCCTAGGATTAGAAGTTGAGCCCACTTTATCATTGTGTCAAAGGGGGAGAAATTACTTCAAGAGAGAGACAGAGTCTGAGTATAAACTTTATATTAGTGTTTGAAATCAATGAAAAAGGGGGATATTTTTGGAGGTTTTTCAATTATGTATCCAAGGTGACCAAGGATGTTGATGAGGTGTCATGTGTGATAGAATGATAATGACAAAGTGTGCTTCAATGGGCTTTAATGTTCATGCATGGTTCTTTAGTGTTTGACTTAGTGAGGTAATTGATGGATGATAGTGATGGTATGAACATTTTTAAGATACCATATGGGGTATTATGAGTGCTTGGAGTGATTATGTAAATGAATAGAATTCATTAGAGAAATCATATGAAGGTCTAGGTTCAAGTAGTCATCTTGGCAAATAAGGCTGAGTAAGTGGTTTGATAACATCATATTTTACATGTGTGAATATTTCAAGAGTATTTTGATACATGGATGGATTACATATGAGAGGATATAATATGGTTCAAGTTTTAGATCTATAAATTAAGCACAACAAAAGTTATTAAGGTGAAAATTTGGCTTCTCAAATAGAGTTCACAAAGTTTCTATAATTAGCCAAATTTGTAAAAGGAGATTTAATGATGAACATTAAAAAGATATAATATAAGCATATAATCTAAGAGAAAAAGATAAAATAGTGAGATTATGATGGTACAAATAGAGATAAATGGCATGCAGGAAGTCAATATGTCAAAGGATTCTTAGAAGGCATGTGGGGCTGCCAAGTGGTAAGTTTATTGGAGACTGACTACGATGGCATGTGAGGCTGCCAAGTGGTGGAAGTAGAAAAAGATAAAATAGTGAGAGTATGATGGTAAAAATAGAGATAAATGGCATGCATGAAGTCAATAGGTCAAAGGATGCTTAGAAGTCATGTGGGGCTGCCAAGTTGTGGAAGTTCATTAGAGACTGACTGAGATGGCATGTGAGGCTCCCAAGTGGTTTGATCTCAGAAGTGAGGATTTAAGATCAAAAATGATAATTTTAAGGTAAAGACAAAGCTAATCCCAAGGAGAAAAATGGAGCATGTTTGATCTATCTTCCAGGGGAAATGAGATGTAGACACGTGGCTGATATTTTTGCAATACATAGTGATCATGGGAATTTGAATATTCAAATTAACAAAGGAAAAACCATCTTGTAGTGTTTGAGCCATAAATTTTGATATATGTATAATTTGATGATGAATTAAAAATAAAATTTGTCAATGAATTCAAGATGATTACATAAAAAATTGTTATAAGGATTTAATGTTTATAGATTCAAAGATATTAATCTCCAAAGTTGACTGCATGTTTGACCATGTTTTGCAAGTGACCCAAGAAGGATAATTGAAGAGTTCTTGATGGTATTTTGATGTTTCAAGATGAAATAATTATTGGAGAGGATTTTAGACTCCATAATTTATATATTTTTGAGCTTTGAAAAATCCATATTTATTATGAATATAGGCTTAGAAGTTGACTATGTTTGTTGAATGCAATTGCAATTTGAGTGACCATGTTACAGGAGTGTGTTGAAGGTGTTATGAGAATAATTGAAGAATAAAATGAGTATGGAGATGTTATATAACTATAAAAGGCTTATATTAAAGTATTTGGTTTCATGATATGCTCTTGATCAGATATGGAGAGTCAAAATAGCTTGACTATATTTTGACTGTATATGGTCAGTCTGAGTGGTCATTCTGAGAGAGTTGATTTGAGTGCTTAGAGCATGTGTTGAAGTATTTAAAGAACATGTAGGAATTTAAAATGTCCTAATGGATTTAACCATGTGATATAATAATATGGATATGTGAAATACTTGAGTTGTTACTTCAAGGGTTTGAGACTATGTTTTCTATGTATAATGGTCTGAAGAGCAAGAAGACCTAATTGGTAGGTTCAAGTATTGAGTTGGTGTTCCAGGTGGCATGGAAAAATATGATAGCGAGAAATGGGATATTGAAGATAGGTTTTATTTTTTTTAATAATTGGTAGAAGTTATATGTTGTCCAAGGGGTTGTAAGAGTAACATGTGGATGTGAAGGCCTACTTGTTATAGGTCTCATTAAGGCCTAATGGAGGATTTGAGTCTTAAGGACTATGGATGACCTATGGAGTGGAGTGTTTTACCCATGTAATGTGTGTAGAGACCTATTTCAAGTTTAATATAAGTATGATAATCATCTTTTTATGACCAATATGAGTGAGACCAAAAGAGTGGTATAAGTACAAGGTCTAATTGGACTAATTGAGTGAGTTGAAATAGTGGGTAAGTGAGAAAAAGATTTGTGAAGGTTGTGAGAGCCATGTGGATGTATTGAGATCTATATCAAGGTGTATATTGCATGTATGACCTTATGGTCATAATTATAATATTGAATTTATAGGTTTGATGATAGGAACCCGTGGAAGCACACAATTGATTACCATATACAAGCAACTTAAGATGCGGAATTAACCAGAAGTACCAAGTAACTAGAAACCAGAAACAACACAGAATTTGAGAGACAATACACAACTTGTATTAATACTCATATAGAAAAGAATACAATAAAGAAGATGCCACTTCTTCTCCACCACCTTACAGAGGCTTCCCACACCTCAAGTGAACAGTACTTCTTTCCTCAAAGCTCTCTCTTACGGTCCCAACACACAACTCAAACACAGAGTTGGTGTTCACCTCTCCAAGCAGTCATTAACCACTACTGCCAGTAATCTCATGCTCCACACACTCCACAAGTGCTCCATGCACTCCAAGTACACAAACATACTTCAAGTAGATCTCCCCTGAACCTGCAATAACCTGCACCTCAATGATCTTACTTATGGAAGGATCTGCCTTGCCTTCCTCTTTGCTCTCTTTCTGAGTACACACTATACTCCAAGTAGATCTTACCTGATTCTACTCCCTATTGTGTTGCTATCTTATCTAATATTGCACACCTGTAAATCAATCTCATTCTACACACCTATGAACCTTGACCTTGCACACACATACACCTGTAGATCAATGATCTTACTTACCATGTAGATCTCCTAAAGTAGCCATGCTCACCTGATGACCAAGATCCTACACCTCTGAAGAATCTTGCTGACTTTCCAAAACCAACACCCACCTTGGTACTTCTGTGGAACTAGGAGGAACACCCTTGCTCACCTCACACACAAAAGGAGCTAACTTTGCTCAACTCAAACTAGAACACTTTACAATACAACCAATGAGTCTCTTAAATAGATCTCATGCAAACAATAATTAGACACCTAATTACAATAATTAGATCCATAGATTTGAGTCTAAATTTGGCTCTTGACATGCAAACACTTGGTTCATTAACTAACTACCCATAACACTCGTAGCTCGATCCACACAGGTGACCGATGTCGGTCCCTGTCTGCCTGGGGAGTGTCGACACTGGCTGACTTATGACCGACGTCAGTTGCCTTCTTGTCTTATCCTGCTGATGTTGGTTGGCCTGACCGACACCGGCATCTACGACACACAGCAAACTCTCTGCAACCTCCTCCTCTATTTGCATCAGTGAAGCTTTTAGCTCCACAACCTAACAATCTCCCACTTAGAGATGAATAGCTGCACTGTACCTGTACCTGTACCCCATCTAATCTATTTCTTGGCTTGTATCCCTCTTCAAGATCAACCTTGAAGACCACCCAACACATAACCTATGGTGCACCACCTATCATCTGAGTAACCTGCCACATCCAAACCTAAAAGCCCATGTAGTGAAGTCCTGACCCTGCATAGCATGAATCCCTGATACTAGTCCCTCTCAAATACCTGAGAACCCACTTCCCTGAATTGGCTCCTAACTCTCTGATAGCACCCACTGCTTGGGCAAACTCAGGTCTATACTAGACCTCATGTGATTTTAGACATTGAACTGTCCAGCCCTTAGTGTGCTTCAGCTCTGCATCTTGCATAATGAACCTCGCCAACACCTAATTCACATCAGCTCCCACTGGAGACAAAATCACCCTGTGATCTTCCATGTCTCCCATGCCAAAGAATTTCATTGCTCCAAATCCTTCATGACAAACCACTAAACTAAGCTTACCCTTAGCTAAAAAAAACTCTGTATGTACAAACCTGCTAGCTAGCATACCTATCCACATACAGTAACAGGATAATGTTGCAATCATCATCCACCTGGTAAGACAACCCACAGTAGTTACCCTGACATTGACTAAAGCCATGCTTTGTCCTCCACCTATCAACCTTGTACCACTATCTTGCAGCTTTCTCAAGACCATATGACCTGGTCTTCCATCTCACGTGTCCATTCTCTCTATTCTTTAAATAAGGTATCCATTCATCTCTGTGCTTTCATACCGGCTGACAACCCTACCAAATCTTCCACTTGGTTCTACATTCTCATCATGCCATGCTCCCACTGTTTCTTGGATCCTTCCTACTCTGCAGTCAGCAACTAGTATAAAGAAGAGGAAAATGAATTTGAGGCTTACTTACCACCTTCAGTCCTCCATATGGGCATTTGAGACTCCTTGATAGCTTGCTATCTACCCAAAATCTGTTATAGTGACTGACCTCGGTCACTACATAGTCTACATCTGACTAACATCAGTTTTTATGCACCTATCCTGACTACCAACTCTACCAACATCAGTGTCCCTATTGCCAACATCGATCCTCTTGATCGACGTCGATCTTACCTACTATCGATGTCGGTCCTCTTGACCGATGTCGGTCTTACCTTGCCTGACATCACCAGCTTTGGTCTGCACATGACCGACATCGGCACCTGTCTATTCGATGCCAGTTCCTCCTGACCGACACTGATATCTATTTTTGCCTATGAGTGATGACTTTTTACCTGCGAGCTCCTTTGAATCAAAACTCATGTCCAAACTGCCTTGCTCAGATGTATCCAACCCCATCCACTAAACTCTATCTTTCATCTCCTCCATAAACACCAAGGCTTTCCAGTTCTTAAGCCTGTCAAATATATCAGTCTTCTGCTTAAGAACATGCATATCCTTCTTGCTCATGTGACCAAGCCTACAAAGCCACGTCTTTGCAAGAGAAGAAGAATTAGTAATATAAACAAGTAGATAAAGAGTACCTATTTTCTTACCACCATCTAATTCAAGTGCAACCGCTGTGAGAGTTATTGTGCATTTCTCATCACGCAACTTTCCTGAAGAAATTAGCCACATCTCCAAGCCTGGGACTTGCATGACCTCCTTCAACACCCATGTGTTGGCCGCATACAATTTTAGCTTCACTTCCCCTTTGCCAATTCTTTGCCAAGGCTCACCAGCTCCTCTCCTTGGGGCTGCATGGAAAGAGGCAACATAATCTATTGACCAAGATTCAACTTTATCCAAGAAACCTCCCAGAGCATCCTGTGCAACAACTCCTGCAACATTTGCTTCTTCAGTTCTTTCTTGCTGATCTGCTACCAACCAACAATTTTCTTTTACCTACTCTTTCTTTCCATAGGACTGTAAGTGACCATTCGTGCTATTCAGTTCCTCCATTCGTAGCTTACTTTCTTCTACCGTTGCTATACTCCCACTCAATCAGAAACCCCTGTAACCAAACACAAAACCTACCCCCTGTAACCTTAGCTCTGATACCAACTGATAGGAACCCATGGAAACACATAATTGATTACCATATACAAGCAACTTAAGATGTGAAATTAACCAGAAGTACCAAGTAACTAGAAACCAGAAACAACACAAAATTTGAGAGACAATACACAACTTGTATTAATACTCATACAGAAAAGAATACAATAAAGAAGATGCCACTTCTTCTCCACCACCTTACAGAGGCTTCCCACACCTCAAGTGAATAGTACTTCTTTCCTCAAATATCTCTCTTACGGTCCCAACACACAACTCAAACACAGAGTTGGTGTTCACCTCTCCAACCAGTCAGTAACCACTACTGCCAGTACTCCCATGCTCCATGCACTCTAAGTACACAAACATACTTCAAGTAGATCTCCCCTAAACCTGCAACAACTTGCACCTCAATGATCTTACTTATGGAAGGATCTGCCTTGCCTTCCTCTTTGCTCTCTTTCTGAGTACACACTATACTCCAAGTAGATCCTGCCTAATTTTGCTCCCTGTTGTGTTGCTGTCCTATCTGATCTTGCACACCTACAAATCAATCTGGTTCTGCACACCTGTGAACCTTGACCTTGCACACACATACACCTGAAGATCAATGATCTTACTTACCATGTAGATCTCCTAAAGTAGCCATGCTCACCTGATGACCAAGATCCTACACCTCTGAAGAATCCTGTTGACTCTCCAAAACTAGCACCCACCTTGGTACTGCTATGGAACTAGGAGGAACACCCTTGCTCACCTCACACATAGAAGGAGCTAACTTTGCTCAACTCAAACTAGAACACTTTACAATACAACCAATGAATCTCTTAAATAGATCTCATGCAAACAATAATTAGACACCTAATTACAATAATTAGATCCACAACTTTGAGTCTAAATTTGGATCTTGACATGCAAACACTTGGTTCATTAACTAACTACCCGTAACACTTGTAGCTCGAGCCACACAGGTGATCAACGTCGGTCCCTATCTGCCTGGGGAGTTCTGATGCCGGCTGACTTATGACCGACGTTGATTGCCTTCTTGTCTTATCCTGCCGATGTCAGTTGGCCTGACCAACACCGGTGTTTGTGACACACAACAAACTCTCTACAACCTCCTCCTCTGTTTGCATCAGTGAAGCTTTTAGCTCCACAACCTAACATTTTATGTAGGAGAATAAGTGAAGGTGTGTAGATTGATCTGAAAGGTGGTTTTGGATGACTTACTTATGTGTAAAGGTTTTAATGAGTGAAAAGGATTGAAGGATGTTTTTTTAGGGTTTCTCCATTATATTGAAAAGAAATTAGAGTTATAAAGTTTTTCATTTCATAGATGTTGTGTTGGTGCTCAACATCTTAGGCAAGTTGGTACTTGTCATCTTTAGGGGTTGGTACTCCTTGTGAAGTGCGTGCTTCACTAAAGTCTCATGTTTGTATTCATACTATAGGAAATGTAGTCCATGTGTTTACAATTTTGAGAGTGGGTTTTATCCCTCAAGAGGGTTTCCCACATAGATATTGTGCTATCTAGATTATCTTTCATGTTCATCGCTATGAGTGGGTTATTTGCTTCTTGATTGATTATGTTGTATGACTAAGGGTTTAAAGGATTTAGATTAAAGTTTTGAAATATATTGATTCATTAATTCACCCTCCCCCAATATTAGTGAATTTACCTATAACAAAGAATTCGCCAAAACTAAATACTCAAACAAAAGTAGTCCTAACTAACTATAATCTACCAATAATTTTAAACTCCCAAAGATGAAGGCCCTACTTATAGTGCCAATATATGTTTGTATCAACAAGTGGATCACCCTTAGAAGTTGTTCACTAGATTGAAATTTCTAAGAATTTACCTAGGGATCAAACCCAGTAGGATGGATTCCCCTTGTTTTTAGGATCTACTGGTGATTTAAGGATCAAGATTTCATCAAATAAACATAACATGGGAAAACATATGAACTATTCTACAAGAGGATAACACTTATTTGTTACTTTATAATCTTTAGTGGGTTACATGTATGGTTAAGACTATATAAATGTGTTCAAATAGGGCAAGGTAATCACTCATAAAAAAAACATAAAAGGAGAAAGATATAGTAGGGAAAATAAGAAGTTATGTGTGAATAGGCCAAAATAGTTAATGCTAATAACTCATCAAGGCTCACTTGGATACAATAAACCATTGTATCAAAAGTAAAAATAATGCAAAAACCATAATGACATAGTAAACAAGATTTTGAGGAAACATAAAAGGGAAACACTTCATCCACAATATTTTATCCAATGTACATGTAATTATAAAGTAGTAAAGTTCTCACCATAGCCAAAAACATTTCAGAGTAGAGAGAATAGATAAAAAGAGTGAAATTAATTAAACTAGAAAAGCTCAATTCAATTGAATTTACAATAGCAGTCTAAGATAATAAAAATGTTTATAACATCAATCAAAATTGTATTCAAATAATAGAAGATAAATAATGCATAGGAAGAGTCACAATTACAGGTGTATTCTTGGTAGCATTTAGATAGAATATTAGTGTAAAATATCTTGACCCATTCTATGAAAAAACCATTAGGCTTAATAGACCAATTCAAGCTCACAGTCATTAATTTTATTTAGCTTCGAGCATAGGTGAAATCATATTTGAAATTGAAATTCCAAGGCTACCCTTCACTACAAATATGATCAAATTAGGTTGTTCTTACCATAGTTACTTCAGACATGACATTATCCTTATTTCATAAATAATTTATAGTTGAAGGTCTTCTCAATATTTTGTCTCCATGAATCTCTATGTAGTCTTTGGATTAATCTTAATGCCATTGTCTTTATCTCTCTACCACTTGGGTTCTCCACAACTCACTCATTATTGAGAAAATTAAATAATCATTATGAATATAATTATAACCACCTCATACCTTATAATTAAAAGTAACTCTAGATCAATTTTCATTTACTATGCATAAGGAAGTAATTGGGATCAAATTAGGATTAGTCACCACCCATGCTTTTATACAATCTATTATTACACCTCTTTAAGGTTGCATTTGTATTTTATTCTCTTCACATAATCATACTACATAAACCATGCTAATTATTCTCATCTCATTCATAAATTAGTTGAGGTAAGATTTAATTATACAAATTAAATTGAATACATAGTATATTCTAGGCCTTCGATAATTTTTATGACTAGATGGGCCATCAATTTTATGTTCATGTATTATTGGATACACTACTAGTATGTCCTTTATTTTGATGAGGTCTTTGCCATGTGTATTATCCTTTATTTTCCTTCACCATGTGATTGGATTTTATTCTATGGGTCCCATTTTTCCACTTGGAAACTTGTTAACACCCATAGGATTTAGCTTTGTTGCTTGCTTTTACCATTCCATGGCCACATGGCCTCTCCTTTCTATTTCATTTCCTTGAATAGGGATTTATGCACATGATAAATATTCCTTCTACTATGAGGAAATATTTCACCACACAACATAATCTCACTTTTCTAAGTCTTAAATAACTATGAGGCTAATTATTCTTTCCATGGTGAAGTGAGATTTCACCATATGAGATCATCTTTCTTGCCCACTACTTTGGTATACTACTCAATATGCATGGGCTACCTCATGGATATAGAGTAGCAAGATTATGCCACATGGTGTGATATATCTCAATCACTTTACCAATACTAAAAATTAGTAGGATTGTGCCATATGGTGTGATATCTCTCACCCACTTGCCTAAGGCTCTAACATCATTTGTGGGTTATACATAAATATCCAAGGGAATGGGGTAGTGGTATTGCACCTGATGGCATCACCTCACTCACCTAATTATCTGAAGGCTTCACACTTTGTATGACATCCTTAGGATATTGGAGTAGAGATATGATTCCATGTAGCATCATATCACTAACTCACTAGTTCATAGGCTTTACACTATTATGAACATCTCCAAGATACTGGAGTAGTGATATTTCATCATGTGGCATCATCTTGCTCCTCTCCTAGCCTAGAGCTTTATTGATGTGGAAACCTACTAGAAAAACTCTCAAAAATTTACTAAGTATTTTAAAACAACATAAAAGTGTCATGTGTCATTGGGTAACTTTATGAAATAAACTAAGTTCCAAAAATATTTTTCAAATGGGTTTGGGCTGTTGGGAGGTCACCATGTAGTGTTGAGACCAATTTAAGCACTTATGGGCAAAAAGAAAAGAAGTTGATTCAATAATATTTGAGTTGAAAATAAAACATCTAAATAATTTAAAATCAAATGGCTAAGTCTTTTCAAATATAAAAAAGAGGCACAAAAACTTAGTGAAAAAATCCATTTTAACATAACTTTTGTCTAATTTAATGAAATCGATTAAGGCAAGAGATGAATCAGAGGAAACTTATAGCTGATTTAGATAAAATTGAAGATAAAATGGACTAAAATTTCTAAGGAAAAGAAATATAAAAATATAAAATAGTTAGATAATTTTCATAAACCTAAGGTGAAATAGTCTAAAAGGAAGCTATAATATGTGTTCAAGAACACAAGCAGACAAATAGACTAAGACTTAGTATATTGATGCAATCTCAAGTGCTAAAACTAAATCACTGATAGATAAAAGATTGGATTGAAATAAAAAATGTAAATATGTTAAATTAAACTCATTTAGTCACCTATAACTAATAATCTAGTAGATTTCTAAGAAGTCTAATTTAAGAAAGTAACCATAATAAACTCTTGAAAGGAACAAGACTAGACTCCAAAGCAAAAGATAGTCCCTATTTTCACTTTGAAAAATAGGGAATGTTGGATCCAAAAATAATTGAATAAACATGATCCTTATAACTTTGATAATGGTTAGAATGGAACCTAAGTTGGTTTCAAGTGGGCCCAACTTGTTGAGTTATCATAATCACCCATTTAGAGGCTGAGCTTGGGACTCATTAGACTGAAAGTATATATAAGATACATCATTGATTGAGGGAAGTTTTGGTTAATTTATAATTAGAGGCTATATTATAATAATTAAACCCTTTCATTCCTTTCATTAATTTCTTTCTTAGTTTATTTTTCTTATGAGCTATGTTGTTCTGAGACATTTCTATAGTTTCAACTAAGAAGGGTGAATCCCAAATATTGTTCCTTTTATGTAATATATTTGAATTGAAAGTCTATGAAGTTAATGTTCATAATTTACATATGTATATGGTGGTATTTTTCCTCTTTAATTTATTTTCAAGTTTTCCTTAAACTTTATCACCATATTTGTTTATGACTGTGTGAATACTAGTCAAGCAAAAGAGTGGTTTCAATGGATTTGTCTAATAAAATGAACTAGATTTATCTACATTGAAATATAGGCGTATTTATTGTTTTATATACCATTTATATTTTTACCTTTTTTTATAACTAGTTATCTTAGCTTTAGAGTAGTCTAATCTATAATTTGTGCTTACAATTTTCATCTGGATTGCATGCCTTTTGCTTGTCGCTTTTAAAGCATTATTGAATCTAGTATATTGAAGGCAAGTTATACTTAGTGAGGATTTAATTAAAAAATATAATATTTCCTAGTTTAAGTTCCTTTTATAATTATTGAAGTGAATTTTAAATAGGCCCCTTATATGGAACATCTTGCATCGACCAACTGAGGTATTTAATTTTCCATGACCTAGTAGACATAGAACTTGGGGAAGTTGCATCAATCCTTATTTTTAGAATATGTGGATGGGGATCCTCACTATTTGATTCCTCCATTTTTATCCTAAATTTAACTGTGCCTAAACCACACATAAACACCATATTTGGTATGAATACCACCAAACACATTAATTGAAGCATCAACCTGGATTTCAAACTTTTCTTAGGTTTGTGTATAACAAGAATTGGTGTAGAAGTGAATAGTTCCTTGAACCTTAATAAATCCTCTTCATTTTGAGGTGAAAAAATAAATTTATTAACCTTATATTATAAAAATGTAATAGGATTATCTATTTTATAAAAAAAACCACATAAACTTGTAGTATTAGCTAGCTAGTCCCCTAAATCTTCACACCTCATGAACATTCCTAGGAGTGGTCATGTATTTTATAGACTTGATATTTTTAGGATCAACAAAAATGTTTTCTTTTTATATAACATGTCCCAAATAACTAATTTTATAATGAAAAAAAACATTTTGAAAGTTTATCATACATTTATGTTGCCTTAGTCTTTTCAAGACTAATCATATGTGTTGTCCATGGTATACTTTATTTTAAAAATAAATGAGGATATCATCTATAAATACCATAAAAAAATTATCCAAAAAATCTATGAATACATTGTTCATGAAATTAATGAATTCTACATATGCCTTAATCATGCCAAAGTTCATGATAGTGAACTCATAATGGCCATATCAAATCTTGGATATATTTTTATGCACTTCTTATTATTTAATTCTTAGTTGATGTTAGTTTGATCTAAGGATATTTTTAGATAAAATAATAGTTCTATTAATTTGATTAAAAAATATAATCTATTCTAGTCAAGGGATGTTTATTCTTTATTTTGACCTTGTTTAGCATTCTCTAGTTGACATAAAGCCTTAACGTCCCATATTTGTTCTTCATGAAGATAATAGGAGAATCCTAATGAGAAACACATGGTCTGATTAACCCCTTATTCATGAGCTCTTATAATTACACTTTGATCTCTTATAGATATTATAATTCATTCTATAAGGAGATTTAGATGTAGGTGCAGATCCAAGTATAATATAAATGGAAAAGTTAGAGTCCCTTTTAGGTGGTAAACTAGGAAGTTCTCCAGGGAACACATCCTCTATTTCTCTTAAGATTAGATAATATCTTAAAGATGCTTATTTTTCTTTGGAAAATTCATGCATTTGAATAGAATAGAGTTTTCATCATTTACAAATTACTTCATTAGGTTTAAAAATTTAAATAATATTGTGGGATATGGGTTTCAAGATTCCTTGGATCTATACCAAGTTACCATAGTCATCTAAAAACTACACCCTTTTTCTAAAGCATTCAATCTTAGCTAGGTGATATGCCAAGAATCAAGTCATAATATCCTAAATGTGGAAAAAAATATTTAATTTAATTTTAAAAACACCTAAGTTAAGCTCAATATGTTCCATGAATTCCAAAATAGGTACTTTATTTCATGTACCAGACTCTACCTCCCATCCTTATTTGATTCTAATTGGTTTAATTTTACATTGATTTACAATATAGTGAGAAATAAAACTATTTTTAACACCATAATTTGTTAAAATAAATATATGCACACATATATGAATCTAGATATGTATATTTTAGAAATGACATAATACACAACAACACATAGTTATGTGGGAAAATCTCACATGAAGGTAAAAACCCAACAAAAGATTATTCATTAATTTGAGAAACTATTTTGACCCAATAAATTAAACCCTCTCATTCTCACTTCTTCTCAAACACTTTCTTCACATAACTTCATATGTTTGAGTTTTAATGTGTTGGGTATATCATGATTTTACTACATAAAATCATTTATAACTAGAGTGAACTATTATAACCAACATGTTCAACGTCCTACCTGATTCACAATAGTAAGAAGTATAACAATGTATTTTATTATTTATTAATGTAAGTTTAACCCACATAATTTAAATAATAAAATATATTATTTATTTTTACTAATGTTATTAATGTATTAATGGCATTTACCACTAACATTAATTGTTCCAAAATTCCCATTTAATGCTAAGTGGGGATACATGTCATATACACCATTATACAAAATGAATTATACTTCGTAAACCATATATGATGAGTTTATGGTGCATGTAACATTTGAATGATTTTAAAAAACTTCATCATGCCAATATCAATTTTTAAAACAAAAGAAATTGTAATCCATAAAATACATAGAGTAAGTTTATGATAGCATGATTGTTAGACTACATCTCATAGTTTCTCATAAATAATCATTCAAAAATTTTGGATCCTTTTATAACATAAGGACCATTATTATAGTATATACTTATGTATTGGGTACATTGTAAACTCACATATGGTGAAGTTTACTAAAATCACATAAAGTGACTTATTATAATGCTTTAAAATTTGAAAATAATTATAAAGAAGAAGAAATAAATACATGGACGTTATGAAGTGACATTATCATGCACATTCCCCCTCAATTCCAACTGTGAGAGGCCTAAAATTTTATGAAACTTAAAAAATTTAATAACACCACGTGGTTTTGTGAAGATATATTCCACTTGTTCAATCATAGGATAAAACTAGAGATCAATATCACAACCGAGGACTTTCTCTCAGATAAAATATACATAAACTTAAATATTCTTAGTTCTTTGGTGTTGCACTAGTTTTTTCACCACATTTATACAACTTTCATTATCACAAAGAAGGGTGCTATTGTAAGAAATATTTAAATGGAGTTATAATAAGCTTCACATCCACATGAATTCTTTAACTTCCATAGAACTTCTATAATTTTTTCTTGTAGAAGAGATATAAATAGTATGTTAATTTTTAATTATCCAAGTGATATCACCTACACAAAAATTAAACATATATCCAAAAGTAAATTTGTGATCTATAATATCACTAGCATGGTCACCATCACAACAAACATATAAAATATCATTATTTATGAAATAATAATATAAACCAAAATTTATAATTATTTTGATATATTGAAGTATCTATTTTACTAATTTTCAATGATCTAAGTATGGATCTTGCATGAATCGAGAATAAACACCTACAACAATTGAAATATATAGCTTAGTAATAGTTAGATAAATCAAACTACCAACTAGTTATTTGTATAGAGTAGGGTTAGATTTACCATAAGTAAGTTTTGGATCAATATTAACACCAAATTTAATAGGAATAAATGTAGGTTTATAGTAAAACATATTAAATTTAACAAGAAGGTTATGTGCATACTGATATTGAGATACAACAATTGAATTTTTATCCTAAAATATAGCCATTCCTAAAAAATGATGAAGAATGCTTAGATCATTCATTTCAAAAGATTAACTTAGTTTATCTTTATATTTAAGAATTAAATTAATTTTATCTCCAATAATAACAAGATCATCAACATGTAATACAATTAAGATAAAATGACTATTCTAATTTTTTACTAAAAGATCATTATTATAACAAAAATTAGAGAAACCTAATTATTTAAAATAAGATTTTAGAATAAAAAGCTTGGGGATATTGTTTTAAACCATAAAGAGATTTATTTGACTTCAAACATAATTTTCTTTTTTAGATTCAATGAAACATTTAAACTGAGTCATGAATATTTCTTCTTCAATATCACCATTTAAGAAGGATTTTTTGGCATCTATTTGGTGTATAATCCAATCATTATGAGCTAAAAGGGCAATAAGAAATCTAAAAATACTCATTTTTTCTGTAGGATCAAATTTTTAAACATATTAAATCTTAGGTTTTTGAGTAAATCCATGAACAACTAATTTAGCTTTTAAAATTTCAGTTTTACCAATTTAATTATATAAATCCACCTAGTACCAATAATATGCCTTTTAGGTAAAGGTGGGATAAAATCCAAAATCTAGTTTTTAATTAGGGCTTTATTTTTAGCTTACATAGAAACTTTCCATATATCTTATTGAATAGATTCCTCAAAATATGTAGGTTAAAATTCATACAAGTTCATCAAAGCATAATATGTATGTTGACTCCTAGTCAATTTATTAAGATTATCAAGATTATATGACTAAATTAGGGATTTGGACCATTTAGGTATTTTGGTTTGAACACTAAATTAAAAAGGTTCCTAAAAATCTAAATTATAAAAACATAGATCAAATTCATCTAGGTAATTTATTTATTCATAAGGAGTAACAAAAGAATAATATTAATCAAAAAAATCACTTGGAGGGGGTTCCATAAAAGGCTCACAAAAATATTTCTCAACGATTTAGACATTACTATTCTTAATGATTTTTTATTTAGAAGGATCATAAACTCTTAATCCTTTAGTTTTTACTCCATAATCTATGAAAATTCAAGACTAGAAGGTAGGATTAAGTTTATTTCATTTTGCTATAAGAATAAAGATAAAACTAGAACTATCAAATATCTTTAGGTGAGAAACACTCAGTTTATCATTATACCACACCTATAAGGGTGTATAATTATGCAATGCTTTAGTAGGGACTATATTTAAAATGTGAATAATATTATTCATGTTTTCAACCCACAATAATTTAGGAACATTTGAATAATACAACATTGTTCTAGCTATTTCAAGGATGGTTCAATTTTTTCTTTTAGCAGATCTATTTTGTTATGAGGAATAGTGAATTATTAACTCTATTTTTATACCATAATTAATGAAAAATGAATCAATTTTTTACTAATGTATTCTCCTCTATTATCAATTATTAATTTTTTAATAAAAAAAATTAGAATATTTTTAACTAAAGATTTAAATTTGAATTTAGAGAAAACTTTAGATTATTTTTAATATAATAAGACCAGATCATCTTAGAGTAATCATAAATGAAAGTAACAAATTATAAAGAATTATTAAGAGAAGAAACTCATAGAGGTCCTCTAACATCACTATGAATAATATCCAAGGGATGTGAGGAGTTAACATCATGTTTTTTGTGAAAGGGTTTAGTGTGTCGATTACTACATAAGCAACCCTCACAAATTTCATGATGAGAAAAAATAGAAGGAAGACCAACCACAAGATCATGATGATACATATCATATAAACTTATAAAAATAAATATGACCTAGTATTTCATGTCATAATTGAGATTCATTTCCACTTTGTGATCAAATATAACATGTATAATAAGTATAAAACATATATAATTCATTCTTTTAAATTCTTTCAACAATCAAAGAACCAAATTGATTATTGATAAACCATTTATCCTTAATCAGAGTTACTATGAAATTATCATTTATAAGTTGAGAATAGGAAAAAATATTTTTATTAAGTTTAGAATCATAGAAAATATTATTTAAGAATACATTTGTAAATTTAGTTTTTCCTTGTTTAATAGCTTCTAGAAATGAATTATCACCTAAATAAATATTTTAATATATATATTTAGTGTCAAATAAAATATTTGATAAACATGTCATGTGATGTGACACACCACTATCTAAAATCTATTCATTTTCATTAGTGTAGACACTATTTTATGATTATATAACACCTCAGTCTTGTACACTTGACAAACTTAGACCTTGGTTGTTCCTCTCAATTCTAGACCTTTACCATTTTTGTAAGCCTCATATCTACTCTATTTTGTGCCCCTTGAATTATCTCTCAGATTGACCAGTATTATTTTGATGACACATATCATTTCTCTTTCTCAGAATGATTAAAATGTATTTATCTTCCATCTTTACAAGTTTTGAGCCTGTATCTATTCTCCTTCTCTCTGGACACTAACTTATAGGATAGACATTACTGTCCTGACCTAATGCAAGTGTCTAGTGCCCTAAATTCATTTAATTTACAAATGAAATATATCTTAATGGTTAGAATAAGTTATTTAATATGATTTATTTTCAAAAGGGATTGGTATAAATACAATTTTAACCCTCATTCATTCCTAACTTATGGATCACCTAGAAACATAAGAATAATACTAATTATTATTACCAAAGAAAAATCAAAGAGTATTCAATTGAAAAAAGTTTCTCTATTTCCATATCAGTCATAGGTAGAACACATCTATAAGTTTGAATTAATAAATTAGCAACCCAAGATCCTAATTTACTAAGTTACAAGATAAATCACTATTGTAGTTGTTTTACACAAATTACATGATTCATACACAAGTCAACACATAGGGGATAATTACATGAGTTTGAGGCCATATTTTATATTGGCTATGTAGGCACCACCCACTGACAATGATGTCTTTAGATCTAGATCAACATGATATGTCATTTAACCCATTTCCCCCCAAGTTCACTAAAAATATGGAAAACTAGGGTTTTACCATTTCATGAGGAGTGATAGTCCATGACCTAGATCTGAATGCACCAGAGCAAAGGAAAAACAAAACTCAAAAGCATCTAGGTGATTACATCCTATTTTAGTAGATATTCCACACAAAATATTTGTATTGAACCCAAATAATAACATCAATGCAACTATCCCAAGTTGACCTTAGTGTCTACATTTCCAAAATCAATAGATCCATATTCTAACAACTATTCTAGAACTATATTTTAGCTCTCTTCCTGCCTGTTCCAAATCCAACACTCTGTTAGTATCAAAACTAGCAAAATACCTTGTTTTATATGTATTTTATATACATAACTTAGTTATAATTTCCATATTTAGACTCTTAAATTTATGAATTTAGAATACATTTATATCTAATTTTAACATCTAATTAGTCTGATATAGATCTGACTATCACCCTTGTGCCATTTCATTTCTATATTCTTAATCATATATATCCCAAGTGATAATTATCATATAAAAACTTCCAATTTAGGGTTAAACATTTAGTGAACCCAATATTTAAAATCCAAACCCTATGTCACCTAAGGTTTTATTATTATTTTTTTATTGTTGGTCCCTAATTTTCTATAAATTTTGAAATCATGTTTAACATGGATATTTCTATAAATTATTTCATGGTCCAATACTATGTAGTGGTTATTACTTTTATGTTTCATGCTTGATGAAATAATTTTAATCTATAAGGGATTCAAAACCTACATTCTTGTAGGCTTTCATTATTCTAATGTTTAAAATAATTAGGTTTTAAATAACAAACAACAATTTATCTCTCTTCAAAATTCCTTTTGTAATGCCATAAAACCCTAATCTAATGGATATGAAATTATTGACCAATTGAGCAATACACATGTTAAAATTTTAATCTTTGAGCTCTTAAAGTAATCTAATGTCTATAAGGATATTTTGTACAAATAATTGCATGAGACACAAGTTTCAAGTAATATTGTTCCTACTTATTTCATGGATATTATGAAATATCTTAAGAATAATAAAAAACTCATCACCTTTGATCCAATAGATTTACCATCCAAAGATAGTATTTCCCAAAATTGGCTATTGTTCATATAAGTGATAATATAAAGTAAATGAATCAAAAGAGTGTAAATTGATAATAGATCAAACCTAAACATTTGTAGCATATAATTCCTAACCACCATGGGTGTTAACCCAAATCTTACTCAAAACATAATCCTGAAACTAAAAAGTTATGATAATTCAAAAAGCTCCTTGGTTGGTTAAATTACATTGAATATTACCATGTGTCCTCATATATTTCCCACTTCATTCCAAATTATTCCAAATAATTTGAACTATAACATGTTATTGGGATGGTCTTGGATACATAAAATGCATGTGGTTCCCTCTACATTGCACGCATGCTTAAAATTTTGTGATCAAAGAATACTTTACACATGTCTAATAGATATTAATCCCTTCAAACCCTATGAAATGATTCAAAAAATAGATATTACTAAATTTAAAAACTTTGAATATAAATCCAAATTTTATATATTAGCATGAGATCCTAATCCATTGGTTTTATCTAATGCATCAAGGAGATAATTTACGTGTTTACCTGAGTCCCTAGCTTAATTACTCCCATGGTTACTATAATGTCAGTGTATATCTCTCCCTCATCCTATAAATATTGATATGATTCGACCTTTAACTAAAGGGTATGATACAAATATGTATTGTGATTATCATCAAGGACAAGGACATTATACGAATAGATGTTTTACCTTAAAACTTAAGATCTAAGACCTTATTAATGAATAAAAAATCACATTTTAGGATCCTCATAAGGAATTAGGTTTAAAAAAACAAAAAAATCATGCACACCAAAAAGATATAAAAATTATATTATATATGGGAAGTTATTATATTTGGCATAATCATATTGATCCTACATAAACAAAAACCACTTGCCATATAAAGCATTTTTAACAGCTCAATTTTGGTCTCTAAGTCTTGCAAAAGGTTAGTTGGAAAAAATATTTGGGAAACATGATAATACTAATTTATTGTGGTATTAAAGTCATTAAAACATGAGTTTGGTTTATGCCTATCACATATCCATACACACTTACACTACGAGCTATTTGGTTACACCAAATGGAAGCCAAAATTAATGCAAATCAGCAAGGTGTTTCCTTTTCTCATGAAGGAAAATTAATACATGTCTCAAATGATAACATTAATTATTATAATACATATGAAAAACATAAAGATGAACATGATATTTAACTTTTCAACCTACCAAATCATAATGCAAATAATGTAAAAGATCCAACTTAAGGTTGTAAGACACCGAGTGGGGGAGATACCTATGACCATCGATTGGATTGATCATATATTAGGCTCTTTAAAATATTTAAAAAAATAAAAAACATTTAAAAAAATAAAAATATTTTAGGCACATAAATGTTTTTATGGATCCTTGGCATCTATGTGTTAGTTCCATGTTGATGGATGGCATATTTAGTTATTCTACATATATACATAAGTCACACTTCTACCTGAAGTGTGATATAGGAATATATAGATACATGATATATTCCCATTTCATATGTTTGGAATTCACTCTAATCATGTTATGTGGACATTGGGGGAATATGATTATTTGATCTTGATACAAATTGGCTATATGGTTTGATGTTCACATTCTATTATCATGTTTGAGCTTACATATGTACTTACACATATCTTTACCCATGATTATGTCTTACACAGGGTACTTGATATGATATAAACTTGACACTTTTACTAACAAATTTGATCCATGGGATACTATGACATGTTTATGATGGTTTCTTATGTTTTCCTTTATGCCCTTCTTTGAGAATATTTCCTTTCTATTATCTTGCATGCTCGATTATTTCAATATGTGATTATTTATTTCATGGGAATTTGACTAAGTCATGTCCATTCAATTTTGTGGCTTTTGAACATGCCTTTAATTTGTGGTCTCCATGGACCATTATCTTTTGACTTACTTTTAAGTATTCTTGTGTGTGAGATTGTTTACTTATTAAACTTATATTATTTTTAAATATAAGTTGACATTATCTTCATCATGAATATTAGGCATTCATGTAATCACATTGTTTATATGAGATTCAACTATATATCTACCTAGACATGTTCCTCTATATGCTACATAGTTACATTCATAGATTATATAGTTGTATTATCCTTTTCAGGTGAGGTAACTACTAGTTCCTATCTTTCCCTCACATAAAAGGGGGGAATATCAGTGGGGTCATGTCATAGAGACCTTTTATGCATACTTTTCATATTTTTAGGTACAATAGGGGCATGCCATATGGTCATAGATTCCACACACTTTTATACTTTTTAGATATAGTGGGGGCATGCTTTGAAAGTATGTTCTCCACATGTATTTAGTATTAAAAATTTTCAATTTAAAGTGGTATAATATTTTGGAAACATGTTCTCCACATTGGTAATTATATTAGTTCTCATATTTATCCATATATAGTGGGGGAATGCTTGGGAAACATGTTCTCTACACTTACACAGTTTTTAACATTTCCAATTTATATTGGGGGCATGTTTTGGAAACATGTTGTCCACATTGACACTTATATTAATTTTAATATATCTCTATATATAGTGGTGGCATGATTGATAATTATGATATACCTACTTACACAATTCTTCAAATTGGCTAAAACACACAATATATGATTCATATTCATAATTGTGGCTGAATTCTATACATTGGTACCATTTTAATACACAATTTCAATATGAGACATATCTAAGGTGAATATTTTATGCAACATGTGCCTAATATTTTAAAATATAAATAATTTTTAGATTCTAAATCTCTTTTATGGACTGTTATCATATCATAAATTTTTTCATAAGGATACCCTACAAATTTTTACTGACTTTATTAAGCAATTCTATTGTAGTGGTTGGTTCACCTTTTGGTATGGTTAAGATGATTAAATCACTAAATATTTCCAAATTTTTAGGTTGGAATTTATCATCCAAGCTCACCAATTTATAATTATCATTAGGTTACATAGTTGAGATAATATTAACTACTAGTTGATAACTCATATTTGCTCTAAATTTGAGGTCATGTACTTTGAAATATCTCTATCTCTCCCATTGGATATATTAACTTTAAATATTTATCTATACTCTTTCTAATATCAATTTTATAGCCTTATATTGATACACATTTTTTAAAATAATTTGACAATAGGCAAGGTAGGTACATCAACACATAGGTGTACTATGAGACATATCTAAGGTGCATATATTATGAAACATATGCTTAATATTACAAAATACAAATAATTTTTATAGTCCAAATCTCTTTTATGGACTGCTATCATATCATAATTTTTTTTGTAAGGATACCCTATCAACTTTTACTGACTTTATTAAGCCAATCTATTGTAGTGGTTGGTTCACCTTTTGGTATGGTTAAGATGATTAAATCACTAAATATTTCCAAGTTTTTAGGTTGGAATTGGTCATCCAAACTCATGAAGTTATAAGTATCATTAGGTTACATAGTTGAGATAATCTTAATTACTAGTTGGTAACTCACATTTGCTCTAAATTTGAGGTCATGTACTTTGCAATATATCTTTCTCTCCCCTTGGATATATGAACTTTAAATATTTATCTATAATTGTTATAATATAAATTTTATAGCCTTATATTGATACATATTTTTTAAATCAACTTTCCAATAGGCAAGGTAGTTACATCAACAAATAGGTGTACTCTTAAACCTTTATTTTTCAATTTCAATCTATTCCAAGTACTTTCAGTCCTAGATTATATGCACTAGTTTTATACTGTACCATGATCTTGATTGTAGGTCAATCACCAACAAAGCACTCAAGTTGGGGCACACATAAAGATAATATGTGCATACACCCCTAGGCACACATTCCTTTCCTTTAAACTAATAATTTCATTACTAGATTAAGGGTGGATTTTAAACACTATTTTCTATTTATATGGCACCTCAATATTGTACACTTGTCAAAATCATATTTTGGTTATTTATATCAGTTCTAGACCTTTCCTTCTTCCACAATCCTCACATCTACTTTATCATGTTCCCCATAGCATGTCTCTTAGATTGACTAGTATTATGTTGATGACACTAACCATCTCTCTTGCATAAAATGATTAAAATGTATTTATCTTACAAGTTTTGAGATTTTACCTTTATCCTATTCTCTAAACACTAACATCTAGGATAGATAGTAACATCGACGTTATTATCCTAACCTAACATAAGTGTCTAGTGCCCTAAAGTCATCTAATTTAAAAATTAAATGTATTTTAATGGTCAAACTAAGTAATTTAATATGATTCATTATTAAAATGGATCGATATAAATATAATATCAACCCTCATTCATTCTTCACCTACATATCACTTAACAACATAGGAACAATACTAAGTATTCTTACCAAAAAACATTTATAGATCATTTAATTGAAAAAATAATCAATATTTCCATACCAATCATAGGTATAACACATATATAAGTTTGAAGTACTAAAGGAATAACCCAAGAGCTTAATTTACTAAGTTACAAGATAGTTCACTATTGTACTTACCTTACACAAATTTCATGATTCACACATAAGCTAACACATAAGGGAGAACTACATGAGTGTGAGGACTTATTTTAGAGTATTGGCTATGTAGGTAGTGCCCATTGATAGTGGAGACTTTAGGGTCAGCTCAAGTCCATGTGCCCACTAGCCCATTTTTACCTAAGGTCACTATGAAGATGAAAAACTAGGGGTTTTCCATTTCATGAGGAGTAATAGTCCATGACCTAGATCTAAATGCACCATAATGAAGGTAAAGCAAAACTAAGAATCATATAGGTGGTTACATCTTCTTTTATTAGGTATTACATATAAGACACTTGCATTTAACCTAGATAGTCGCATTGATGCAACCATCCCAAGCTAATGTTAGTGTTTAAAGATTCAGAAGCATCAAACCCAGAATCTGATGATTATTCTAAAGCTATCTTTTAGCTCTCTTCCTACCTCTTCTATATCTAGTACCATTTAAACATTAGAACTAACTAAATACCTTGTTTTATATGTTATTTATATACATATCTTAGTTGTACTTTCCATATTTAGTCTATCTTAGTTTTATGAATTTAGCATATGCTTATATATGAGTTTAGCATATAATTGGCTTGCTATAGATCTGATTATCACCCTTGTGCCTTTTAATTTGTATATTATTAACCTTATATACTCCAAGGTAGTATTATCTATACACATCTACAAATTAGGGTTAAACAATTAGAAACAAATAAGGCAACATACAATGTAATAATATTAGTATTATGATCCTGATTATCCTCTTGATTTGATTTTGATTTTTATATTAATTTTGATTGGAACCTTTATTTCCTTTGTTATTTTTATATTTTTTAATTATATATGTTATTTTTTATAACATTATTCCCTTTTATTTCCAAATTTACCACACATATTACAATTACCATTGCATTTAACTTTATGGTTCTTCTTACCAGATTTCTTATTCCCATCTTTAGTCACATATATTAATCTAGATAAAAAGATTGTAGTAATGACATAATATACAACCAAGACATAAAGTTACATGTTAAAACATCACATATAAGTAAAAATAAACTCAAAAAATATTATTCATTAATTTGAGAAACCATTTTTACCTAATACATTGATCCCTTTCCTTCTCACTTCATCCCAGACACTTTCTTCATGGAAATTCAAATGATCAAGGTTTAATGTGTCAGTTATATCATTATTTTACTACATAAAATCAATTATAAGTGGAGTGCACCATTATAACCAATGGGTTCAATCTCCCACCTAATTCACAATGGTAATAAATATAACAATGTATTTTATTATTTAATAACATAAGTTTAACCCACATAATTTAAATAATAATATATATATATATTTTTATTATATTACCAATGTTATTAATGTATTAATGGAATTTACCACTAAAATTAATCATTCTAATATAAATAATAAAAATATCCAATGAAAAAACAAAAAATTACCTTTGGTCTCAATCAGAGTGGATTGTAAATCTCATTTTGATTATCCACTACTGCATAAACTTTGTGGTTGGTAGGATACTTACCATTTATCTTTTGGAAATCCTTAATATAATTTTTAACACCATATTATTATCATTTCATAGATCGTTGTGGAGGTAAATATATTGAAATTTCACCAATTTTGGGTCCATGCTGATTAGTTTGAGTTTGGTTTCTATTTTCTTTACCATATTTAGAAAAAATTTGAGGTTTTCAACCTTTATTTTGATTTTGAAATCTATTATAACTATTTTTTTCCCAAATTTTTTATTTTTATCCTATTTGTTTAAATTATTTCTAGCATGTGAGAATGATTTGTATTTAGATTATTGTCTATTATTTTTAAATACTTCTAGCCTTGAGGAGAGACTTTCTTTCTCCTCAGTCCTATGGGCAGATTCAATTAAAAAAAATAGGGTATAATTATTCATCATGTTTAAATCATACATCAATATTTCATGTAATCCCTACATTAACTTAGTTAATTTAGTCTCTTCTTCATACATGCAATTCACATAATGTAGCAAACTGATAAACTTATACTCATATTCATAAATAGACATACTATTATGTTTTAGTAGTTGAAAATTAGAGATTTTATGCTCCTTATAATTAGCATTTAGATATATATTTTTTGAATTGTCTCTAAAAATTTTCTCACATAAGTGGTAAAGGTTCATACTCTTTGAGATCACAACATCACTAAAAATGGGTAAAATCCAATAAGAGCCTTAATATTTATGCTCCATTTGTGCAAAGTGAAATATTTTTGTAGATTCACTAGCCATTCTTCAACAGTATCACCATATTTAATTCCAGCAAAGGTGGGTGGGGGAATTGTTTGAGTTATTTAATGAAATGAACAATTGGAGCTTGGGATTATAGTAATACATTGACTAGATCCACATGATTTTATCCTAGTTGGTTATTGTTAAGAGCTTCTAGGTTTACATTTGATTTTCTTAAATTTATATCTTGCTTATATATTAGTGAGTATTCAAAGTAAATCAACTAAAACCTCATCATTTCCACTTGGAGGATTATCTCCAAAATTATCATCAATACCATCATTGGGTAGAGGTTCATTCATTTTTATATTTTTGTTAGCTATTCTACCCACTTTATTGCCACATATAGGATTTTTGGCACTTTTACCTTTAGTGGTTTACATTTTCACCATTTTTATATAAACAATCGAATACTTTAGGTTTAAAAAATTCCAAAATATCCCTACAGTAGAAACCATGCTACAATACCAATATCATATTCTTAAAAACTCAAACTAGATTTTTTTAAGAATACTTAAGGATATATACAAATTTTTTTACAATAAAGTAACACTAAATGGGCATGTGTGTGTGTGTGTGTGTGTGTGTGTGTGTGTGTGTGTGTGTGTGTGTGTGTGTGTGTGTGTGTGTCTATATATATATATATATATAATCAAATAATACTCCAAATAATACTCCTCAATATAAACACCAATCCTTGATTAATGTAGTGTGTAGTTTTTGGTCTATTGATGGACCTAAATTATTTACACAAATGTAATTTTGTTGCAATAAAATAAGTTTCACTCTGAGTAGCATTAAATGGTTTATGCTTAGTGGCACATTTGATTATATACTCCTCAATTTTGAATAAATTTCCAAATAATACTCCTCAATATAAACACCAATCCTTGATTAATGTAGTGTGTAGTTTTTGGTCTATTGATGGACCTAAATTATTTACACAAATGTAATTTTGTTGCAATAAAATAAGTTTCACTCTGAGTAGCATTAAATGGTTTATGCTTAGTGGCACATTTGATTATATATATATATATATATATATATATATATATATATATATAATCAAATGTGCCACTAAGCATAAACCATTTAATGCTACTCAGAGTGAAACTTATTTTATTGCAACAAAATTACATTTGTGTAAATAATTTAGGTCCATCAATAGACCAAAAACTACACACTACATTAATCAAGGATTGGTGTTTATATTGAGGAGTATTATTTGGAAATTTATTCAAAATTTTGTTTAACAAACAAGGTACTCATTACATTAATTGTGTTAAATTATGATTCACTTCCCTAAGTTACCTCAATCCATGTAATATGTTATTAAGTTTATTTAAAATTTTCCTAGATATTTAATTAATCACTAGATAATCCTCTAAAGCCAACTAAGTATGAATATATCTTTTCATTTTACCATAAATTTATTTAAAACCAAATGGTTTAATGCATTACTTAGAACAATTCAAACCACTACACACAATTTTATTTTGATCACAAGGATATTTTAGTAATTAATATAATAGAAACAAAATTGAATCTATGAATAAGTCTTTCATTTTTCAAATAAATCTCCTAATCCACTTAACTCATCTAGTAGAGTAATGATTATTTAATTTAAACATTTCACACATTGTCAAGCAAACAAAAATTATTGGAATAAAAATTCAAGATTATTATTCAGCTCAATTTATAACAAATTTACTTTGTCAATAAGATTATTTCAATTATAGATAAAGTGAAAAATCTTATTAAATGAGATATCAACTTATATAGAAACAAATTCAAGATCCTATCTCTTTTACCAAGAGCAGTATTAGCTCAGTTAGGAAAATACTATATCATCTAGAAATAATGAAGAAAATAATATGCCATACTAAGTAGAAAACATAAACATTTTATCATATAATAACTTAATTATTACATTTAATAAATACCATTATCTAATTCTTTCATACTAACTAACTATCCACAATCATTTACTAAAGTAGTTAATGAAGGTAGTTCAATAAATCATCCTCTAAATACTGAATATAGTTCTTTTTATAAGATATCTATCTTTGACTAAGTTACATATTTATAAATAATCAATTCATTATATAATATTATAATTTCAATTAAATCATATTAAAGCATTACATTTCAATCAAATTTTAAGGTATTAAATTTTAATTTCAACTTGTACATGAAACATAACTACAAGAATGAAGATCATCCATAATTCATCATGTATAATCTATCTTTTGATTACTCAATTGGTCTTACATGACTGAATTAAGTATGGTCATTTATTTCAAAAACTCATGTTGAGTTTCCTAATTTAAAAAGATTACATTCAACTATTTATATTTATACCATATATTAACAAATATCTAACTGTGATAATAGTTAATTAATTCAAATCAAATATATAAGAAGAGAATGAGTTGGGTGTATTAGTACAAGGATTCATTTGAATTTCAAAATAATATAGAATCATCCACATAAAAACACAATATAATTACATATTCAACACCACCTTCCAAGTTTCCAAATGGGTTGTATTGGTCAAACCCTAGAATTTTTAAAATTCCTCTAAGATGTCCAATTGAAATTTAACCATTCACAAAACTATACCAAATTAAACAATAAATAATTATATACATCATCAATTAAGTTATTAATTTTATACATAATCACTTAATTTATGAGTTCCATACAAATATTTCATATTCCAAAATAGGGTATATATGAAACACATAATGCAAACTTCATAAAAAGCAATTATAATTGCTAAACTATTTATCAAAATTCATTCCCCAAGTTTACATAAGAACAAAGTATACTAGTTTTATTTTTTCAAGTTAATAATTATATCTTCTCAAACATATTATCATAGTGTATAAGAGCTATATACTTATAAAAATCATGGCACACATACATAGGAAAGGTTTCCATTCTTAATATATTGATAAGTATGCAAGAACTGATCAATATATACAAAAATGAAAACACTTTATTCAGGTTACATTATACTAAATAATATAGTTTCCTTAGCATTTAGTATTATTACTAAAAACTTAACCTAGATTCCTTATGGTAGTCACATAACACATTATACAACTCACCTGACAAGATCACTAGTAAACTTATTAATAATTCATCACTAGAAAGGAACACACATATACTATTTCAAATCATGGTAATACACAATAATAATAGTCATTTTAAAATGAACTTTACAATGAACCTTACTATAAAGGAATATATCACTATAATTATTTCAAATTGGGAACTACTTATAAGTAATAATCCATTAAACATGATAAAAAGGTTATAAACCAAGCACCCTTGATATATGTATAAGAAACTAAGTTCAAACAAGGATATAGTCCAATTATAATTGAATGCATTAAAATAAATTGTATATCCTCAAATAGTTTTTACTACATACTATTTGATTTTGTAAGTAGATATAAATTTCAAAATTATAATAACACATCAAGTTCATATTAGTTGTTATCTATAAATATTGAACATCTAGTTTAGTATAACAATCACAAATAGAAGTTGAACATTTTCCAACATTCAAACAAAATTAAATGTACATTTTTAATTACAAATAGAGAGAACAAAAAATTCAATCTCTATGAATTCATAAAGTATTATATACAATACAATCATTATAGTTCTCATATGATTATGGTAAGATGTTTCTATCCACCATCTATAGTAAAATTGTCATAGAGTCATTTTCCTTTCCAAAATAATACTCAAAACTGTATGAAAAATTCATACTTATACATGATTCAATAGTATAAAAGGATTATTTACATTACTAAAACTAAGTGTGACTTTTTAATCCATGCTTATATTGAGCTATAAAAATCAATAACTATTGCTTCATTATAATAGTCAATGATATACATACATTTCCATATGTAATTCAACTAAATGCTAATGTATAAAGATAGATAAATGAATGAAATAATTCATTATCAAATGTACAAATAAAAAAATTAAACTCCAATGAATTACATATTAAAAACTTTTTATAGTTAAACAATATTTTGTCCTTATTCATAAGTACCCATTAGGGTTTACAGTCATAAAATACAACTATACAATTAGAATACACATAAATACAATGAAACTATTTAGAGCTTCTAGTTGAAAAACACAAAAATATTAATCAAACTAGAAAATATTCAAAATCAACATCAACTCCAAAAATAATATCCAACTGAGAGGAAATGAGTAAGATGATCCCGTCCATTAGTGGCCCTTACCAATCTAACCATCATTCTACATAACAAATTATCCCTTAGGCAAACAAATATGGAAACATAAAAGCATGCACATGAAAATAAGAGAGATACACATAAGTCACCAAATTAATATTTAATAGAGTAAATACCAATAATAATGGTATAAAAAATATACACAACATTGCACAATGAACTCACAGTGGTCCAGGGAAAAAACCCACTATCAAATTGGAAGCCAATTAAGGAATTTATCCATTTCACATTCTTTCAATAATCCAAGGGTACCTAAAAAGATTTAATTCCTATAGGAAGGCATTTAGGTTTTCAAGACTCATGGACATACAACATAAAATACATAATCACCATAGAAAAATACCACATCAGAGGAAAAAAATCCACATTCAATTAATAAAAATGGTATTGCATGATAAATTATCAATTCATCGATTTGAGATAGGGTTAAAGATACCCTCAAAGGTACTCTAACACTATTGTAACACCATACACATAACAAAAAATATATAAAAATCATATCTCATTTTTAGAACAACGCCAACAAGCTCATAACACAAGTAATATCAAAATGCATACTTAATTCACACTATGAGATCAAGATAAACTAGATATAATTTGTTAGATAAATCTCTTATTGATTTTTTCTCTCTCTTATTTTCTCTCTAATTTATATTTTTTTCTTCTCCCCATGCCATAATTTTCTCTCCATAACTTCTAGTAACACCCCATTAGTAAAAAATAAGGTAATGGGAGTGGTGGTTAGAATTTTCACCATAATTCCTACACTCTTTCACTTCCTTAATCTCCTTAAGCATCATAACAAGGCTCTACCCTAACATATTCATAATCCACTTCCATTATTTCCTATATTTTTCTTCCTTTTATTTTTTCTCATTTCACTCAGCTAAGTCAATCCTTGATTAGGGTTTCAAATGATTAATTTTTTTAACAAATATTTATTAATAAATATTTATTTTTAATCATAATAATTACCTTTTAATTAGTTAAAGTCAGTTAAAGGTCAGTGCATGCTAAGGGTTCATCTTCTAATGTTTATTTATAATTTTCACTTAATGAGCCTAGTGCAATCATGTCACCACACAAGGTTAAAATACCAAGATAAACTATTATTAATAAAATCAATGGTACCTTATTAAGAATACATTACCAAAATAATTCCATTGCTTAAAGGTTTATAAAACAAACACATTGATCCAAATGCAAGGCAACATTGACAAGTGAAACTATAAATAAGGAAACATTGACAAAATTAATGAGCATATTTATGCAATTTCAAATTTCTTCTAATTCTTATGAAGACCAATTCTAATTAATGACACTTCTTTTATGACACTGAACATGTTAATAATGTATTCGATTATGAAACCACATGCAACAAAATGTCTTGTTTTCAAACAATAAATCAAAAAATCAGTAGAACCACCTTAGTATAGGGGAAAGACACAAATATGCACATTATAGGTCAAACACATCATGTGAAAACATACATGTAAGGTAGAAAGGTATTTATCATAATAGTTTTAACCATGCATATACATGTATGTTTCATCTCTAATTACATGTTGAAGCCTTTCCTCGTCAATCCTAGCTCATCACAAACAACATCAACAATATAAATAAGAGAACTACACACACACAAAGTGTTTTATAAACTAAAAATTAAATATTTGTACCAATTTAAATATTAAATCTTAGTTTATCAATTATAGATAAACCAATACAAAATGTTACTCAAAAAATAATACATCTAGAAACAAAAAATTATGTCTAATTATAATAATGCATGTATCCAAATTATTTAAGAAATAAAAATTGGGATACAATATCCACTTCCTATTAAAATAGGTGGTGTCTTAAGTCCTACATAAATAAATAAGGGTAGTGTTTCTAAAAAATGTTTTCATCTTCATATGTTTCAATCTTCTCACCAAGTTGGTCCCATTGGACTAACACCTACTACATATCCCAATTTCACAACTTAATGTTGTAGTGGACACTATATTCATTGGGTATAGCTTAATAGTCTCTTTTTCCAATACTATAAGGTTACTCCAATACAAAATATAAGAAGGATTGGATACATATTTTCTCAATAATGTAACATGAAATACATCATGAATCCTAAATAGAGAGAGGAAGAGCTAGCTAATAAGTAATAGGGCTAACCTTTTTCATGATATTGAATGAACTAACATAGTGTGGATCTAGTTTTGAAGCTTTGCCAAAAATTATTGAAATTTTACAAGGCCTAACTATTATAAAGACCTTACCACAAATCTAAAACTATCTAGGTGTTCCCTTTATGTTTGCATAACTCTTTTTCATATAAAAGGAAAATTTTATCCTTTAATGAATTATATATATATATATATATATATATATATATATATATATATATATATATATATGTATCATAATTTATTTAAGTCTAACAATATATCTATTCTCAAAAATTTCCAAGCTAAGGAGAGACCAACATTTTTTTCCATACAAAGCTTTAAAAGGAGACATATTGATCAAAAAATGATAAGTGTTATTATATAAAAATTTAACTAAATGTATATAATTTTCCCACTTGGTTTTATGATTCATAAAATACATTCTTATCATTTATTCAACAATTTAGTCTAGTCTTTTAGTTTACCATTTATTTCTATGTGGTATGTTAAATTAAAATTTAATTGTATTCTAAAGGAAGTAGTCAAATTTTGCCAAAATCTTGAAGTGGAAAACTTATATCCATCATATATAATCAATTATGTAAATATATTAAGATTAAAAACCTCCTTCACAAACTTTCATAAAGAATAAAGGCATCATTAGTTAGTTTCAACAATAAAATGTGTAACATTGGTGAATTTATCAATCACCACTAAGGCAATATTGTGTAAGCCTCGAGACTTAAGTTGTCCTAATGTAAAATATAAATAAAACATATCCCATTTTCCTTTTGGTATATTATGGTGATAAAACAAACCACTTGGGTGAAAATGCTTAGCTCTAAATCACTAGAATTTTATATATTTAACAAGATCAATTACATCTTCCTTCAAACTAAGCCATAAATAATGCCTTTTTAGTTTGTATGTCATTTTGTTAACACTTATATGAGAAAAATAAGGTTAAATATGTAATTATTTCACTAATGTATTCCTTAATTTACCAAAATGAGGTAGATAAGTCCTACCTTTATTCATCAAAAGACCATATGAGTCCATGGAGTAATCTGAAAATGTCTTAGCCAAAGGTTCTTTAGCTAATTCTAAAAATATTTATTTGAAATTATTATCATTAAAATGTTTTTCCAACATATAATATTTAAAATTATATATCAAAATAAAAAAAGTGTATCTAGGTAAGTTCATCTACTGAGTGCATTAGCAACATGATTTTCCTTACCTTTCACATATGATATATTCATATTAATTTTTTTGATAAATTCTAACCATCTTTGTTTTTTGGAATTCAAATCATATTATGAATAAATATGTTCATGGATTTAATTTTTTTAATTTATGGATGAGTTTTAATTATACTTATTTAATATGAAATTGAATCTATGTATGAACCGATTTATCTCAGAATTACTAGTTTCTAAACTACTTATGTTGTAAGTGAGATTATCCACCAAAAACTGTACTGAATAATTTCAAATTTGAAAACACATGATTTTTGGTAAAAATTAATATATACATTTAATAAAATAAAATATTAAACATAAAAAAAAATTTCGTTGGAATAATGTGCCACCCTCCCTTGTGGGCCATTCTTTATTAATAAATAAGGTTAAAACAAGCTTATTACAAGTTATGTTTAAATTAAGCATAAAGTAAAAACTAGATTATGAACTTTAATTAAAAAATAATTAATATAAAAAATATATTTATAAAAATAGTCTCAAATACAAATAAAATTAGACTCAATAAAACAATTTCACTTATTAATAAGACAAGGTCAACACACAAGAAGCCTTGCTTAAGAAGTAAGCAACTCATGCAACCTAGTCAAGCTAGGTGCCCCAAATCCATAGAAAATAATAAATTGATTAAAATAAAATTAATTTTATCTGAGGTATGAATTGATAAGTGTTTGAGCTTAGTTAAGTACACATTTAGTGAATTGCATTGTAACTAGCACTTTTAGCTATTTTTTTAGGAAGCTCTTAGAAAGTGTTCAAATTTGATCAAAAAAATAATCTAGGATATGAATAAATTGAATAAAATTAATAATATAAAAAAAATAAAAATAAATTGAGTCTAATACCAATAATTAAATTCCCATATTGACATCATACTCAATAAGGTTGTGATGGTCTAATTTCACAATGAAATGCTTACTAAGCAAAAAATGTTTCCATGGTTTAAGTGAAAGAGCATAAAAATAACTAACTCCGAGTCGTGAGTAGTATAATTTTTATCATGTTCATTTTTTTAAATTAAGATGAAATAACCTTATCATATTGGGTTAGAACACCACCAAACTCATTAACTAAAGCATCAACCTAGATTTCAAAGTTGTCATTGGAATCAAGTTTAATAAGAATAGTTGTAGATGTGAGAAAATACTTGAGAATTAAGACATATTAAAATTAAGGTGACCAAATAAATTTATTACCTTTGTATTTTTATAATTTAATAAGATTACCTATTCTAGAAACATTTCCACAAACTTGTGATAATAGTCAACTAGTCCCATGAAGCTTCACACCTTGTGAACATTCTTAGGAGTGCACCACTCTTTTATAGTATTTATATTTTAAATATAAACATATAATAATTATTTTTATATATTATGTCCAAAATAATGAATTTTAGACTGATAAAAGGAAAAAAATTAAAGATCAACATACAACTTGTGTTGCCTTAATCTCTGTAAGACTAGGCATAATTGATGTTCATGCTCTTCTTCATTTTTGGAATAAATAAGAAAATAATTGAGAAATATTAACATGAATTGATCATAAAAATACTTTAATTCATTATTAATTAAATTTATTAATGTTTTAGGTGAATTATTCATGACAAATGACATGATAATGAACTCATAATGGCCATATTGAGTCCTAAATGTAGTTTTATATGCATCTTCTTCTTTTCTCGTAGTTTATGGTAGCTTTATCTAAGATCAATATTAGATGAAATAAAAACAACCATAATATAATAAAATAGGTCATCTAGTTATTCTTGATTGCGACCTTGTTTAATATTTTATAGTCAACATAAAGCCTTATTGTCCCATCTTTCATCTTCACAAAGATAACATGTACACCCCAAGAAGAAACACTTGGTTTAATTAACCCTTTATTCATGAGATCTTGTAATTTAAATTTTATTTATTGCATATATGTTACAATTATTATATAATGATCTTTATATTTAGGTGTAGATATAAGTACAATATCAATGGTAAAATCAAACTCCTTTTTAGGTGGTAGATCAGGACGTTCATCAGGGAACACATCCTTAAATTATCTTAAAAATATAAATTATCTTAAATATAGTTATTTATCTTTGAAAATTACATGAATTTTAACAAAATAGAGTTTTAATCCTTTACAAAATTTCATCCTTAGTTTCAAACATGAAATGAGCTTTTGGACTATAGGTTTAAAGATTAATTGGATTCCTACCAAGTTACCATATTCATCTACACACTACACAATTTTGACAAATAAATCAAGTTTATCTTGTTTTTATTTCATCCAATACATGATAATAATCATTAATAAGACCCTAAATGTGAAAAAAAATATTTACTTTTATTTTAAAAACACATAATTCAAGCTTGATATGTTCTATGCATTCCAAAATAGATATTTTCTTGCATGTGCAAGACTCTACCTTCCATCCTTCTCTTATTCCAATGGGTTTATATATAAATTTATTTTTAATAGAAAGAGAAATAGAACTATCTATATCACTAGAATCAATTATAAAAGCTAATAGAAAACCAAAAATTATACCTTAGGTCTCAATTGTAGTGGATTATAAATTAATATTCTGATTATCCATTGCCGCATAAAATCTACGGTCAGTAGGATAGTTTCCATTTAGTTTTAGTAAATCCTTACTATAAAGTTTATCACCACATTCCCAAAATTTCACAACTCTTTTTGGAGACAAATATATTGAATTTACACTAGTTGTTCATCCATGTTGATTAGTTTGAGTATAGTTTCTACTTGCTTGACTAGATTTATAATTTTTGTGAGGGTTTGAACCTCTATTTAGATTCCAAAATTTATCGTAACTATTGTTTTTTATTAGATTTATTTTTATAATCCTTCCTCTTAAAATTATTTATAGAATGTGAGAAATATTTGGATTTAGATTGTTGTCTATTGAAACTAAACTCTTGTGTAGCCTTGAGGAAAGGCTTTTCTTTCTCTATAACCCTATGGGAAGATTTGATTTTATAAAACAAGGTGTGGGGACTCATCATGTTTACATAATTAGTAAATAGCTAAAGTAATGACAATTTTAACTTAATGACTTTAGCCTCTTTGTCATGCATGTAATTCACATAACATATAAAAGTAATAAAATTATTCTCATATTTAACAAAAGACATGTTCTATTTTAGCAGTTGAAACTCAATGATTTTTTTCTCCTTATAATTGGCATTTAAATACCTTTCTATAAACTTTATTTCAAAATTTTACTAGGTAAGTGTTAATGGTTCATTCCATTTAAGGGGGAAAAATGTTTTACATAACAATACAACATCACTAACTAGATGGTAAGATCAAATATGATCCTTAATATTTAAATTAAAATTATACAGATTGAAATATTTATGTAGATTCACTAACCTTTCTTTAGAAACATCACATGTTTAGTTCTAGAAAATGTGGATGGGGAAGATTATTGAGTTCATTAATGAAAGGATAAATTTTATCTTGGGGTTCCAGTGGTGCATTGAATTGATCCACATGGTTTTCTCCTATCTAGTTCATATCTATTTATTTTTAAGACCTTCTACATTTTCCACTTAATTATCTTGAATTTCTAACCTTTCTTGGATAATAGTGAGTATTCGAAGTATATTGGATAAATCCTTATCATTTATAATTGGAGGATTAACTCCAATATTATTATCATTACCATCATGTGGTGGGTGTTCATTCCTTTGTCTATTTATTTTATCTCTTTTACTAATTATATTTCCTTGGGTAGGATTTTTAGCACCCACACCTCTACCAGTTCATGTTCTCACCATGCTAAGATACACAAGTAATACTTTAGTTAACATTTTTTCCAAAATATCCCTAAAGTTGAAACCATGCTCAGATACTAAAGGCATTTCATTAAAAATTCAAACTAGAATATTTTTGAATATTTAAGGATATATATAACATTTATTACACTCAATTAATAATGAATGATCATACACACACCCACACACACTCAATCAATCAAGTGTTCCACTAAGCACAACCCATTTCATTTAGTGTTATTCAAAGTGCAAATTTTTGTATTACAACAAAATTAGATTTGAAAAATCAAGCTAGGTCCATGAATAAGCCAAACACTACACATTGGATTGCTTTAGGATTAGGGTTTATCTTGAGGAATATTGTAAGGAAAGATATTTAAAATCCATTTAATGAAAAAGGTACTTATTACATTGATTTTGGTAAATCAGGGTTCACTTCCATAATTTACATCAATCCATATAGTACACAAGTTTAATTAATTCCTCCTAAATATTAATTAATCACCAAATAATCCTCTAAGGCCAATTATGGAGAAATAAAATTTTTCCTTTAATCATATTTATCTGAAATCATATAGTTTAATGCATTACTTAAAATAATTCAAACTAATACACACATATTTACTTTGATCAATATATTTTAGTAAGTCATACAAGAGAAAACAAAATTAAATCATGCATAAGTATTTAATTTTCCAAATAGTTCTCCTAGTCCACTTAACTCATTTAGTAGACTAATAACGTATTAATTTTAACATTTCACACATTGTTAAGCAACAAATCATTATTAGCATAAATAGTCAATATCTTTATTCAGCTTAATTTAAAAAAAATTCACTTGGTTAACAAGCTTCATTTAATTTTAGATAAAATGAAAAATCTTATTAAATGAGATATTGACTTATTATAACTAAATGTGAGATCCTACATCTTTTACCAAGAACATTACTAGATCATTAGGGAAATACTATATGATCTAGCTATAATGAAAAAATTAGGATGTCATAATAAGTAAATGATATAAAATTATGATTATATAATAAATTAATTATTACCTTTAATATCTACCCATATCTAATTTTTTAATACTAATTATTTGTCCATAATCATTTACTTCAATAGCTAATGAATATAGTTTAAGAGATTATCCTCTAAATGCTGAATATATCAGTTTATCTAGGATATCTTTCTTAACTTATTTCAAGATATATAAATAATCAATATGTTATAGAATAATTTAATTTAAATAAATAATTTGGAAATCATTCCATTTCAATAATAGATTAAGTTATTAAAATTTCAACTTGTATATGAAGTAAAACTATAAGAAAGAATCTCATCCATTATTCATTACGTCCAATCTACCATCTAATTACTCAGTTGGTATTCTGGGAATATATTGAGGATGGTTTTTTAATGCAAGAATGAGGTAGGGAGTCTAACTAAGGACAAAATTTACACATATGTTTCAATGGTTTCAAAATTACATGGGGACACATTTGCACATATTCAAACTTGAATCAAAACATGCAACATCTTATTGTATTAAATAGTTTATTATAATGAAAATAATAAACATCTCCACCCACTTAAAAATAATTCTATGGGATTATTACATCCATGGAGATACTCAAACCCTCCTACCATCCCTCAAAATCCTAGCATTCTTTCATCTCTTCTCAATTTCATTCTACCTTATTTTTCTCTGAATTCTATCTAGAAATTGTTCAACTTCCACCTATTTGCCTTCCATCAACAAAACATTATCCAAGTGGCCACCTTCCATCCACCACCTATACAATTTCCATTTTTACTCAAGATTATTATTTTTTATTCAATTATTATTTTGGCTAAATGTATATTTGAATTATCTCCTTCCCCACTTGAGAAAACATCCTCTCCATATTAACATTCCTGAGTCATAAATTTTTTAACTTGGACATTCCTAATAGTTTTATTTATGTCATGACATACATACACATCGACATTCATTAAAATATGTATACATTAAGCATGCACAATATTTGTATCCTTTCACCATCACATGCATAAATAAATGTGTGCAAGCTCATGCAAATCTCAAGGGCTATTGGTGAATGAGTAACCATGTGAAAATAACAAATAGAAATAATAAGTCAAACAAACACATGAGATCTCTATTTTTGGTTGATCTAAGATTGCCCAAACCCTTGGATACTCCTACATCAAAAACTTGAGGTTTTTAAAAATTTCTCATATAGATGGGATAAGTGTGAAAACCATCATTTTTTCCATGAATCATAATGACCATGATGTTCCCTTCCAACAAACAAAATACTTTAGTTGATTGTTTCACCTTTTATTCCATTTACAACTCCAAGCTAGCTTCAAATATTTTCTGCTCTTCTTACCTATTCTCTTATTTTTCTCCTTCATGGGATTAGACCCACCATAGATCAACCACCTCCACTAAATAATTATATTCTTATCTCTCTATATACTTGTGGGTTGAAACCAATTTTTTTTACCATCTCCACCAATATGCTTATTATTGCATCTTACTCTCCCTTGTGGGATTAAACTCACTGATGACTAATCACCTCCTAAATCCTTATTAACATTGTCTACTCATTATTAAACCTATTGTTGGATTATTATTTACATCACTCTTTATTTTTTACAAGTCTTTTATCATGGATTTCATCTCCTCTTTCATCCTTAATATCATATTTGTAGACTCAACATACATTTTGCAGTCCAAATGATCACCCATATCCTCTTGTACCACTTCAAGGATAGTATTCACCTCCTCATCTATCAATGTTTGCATTCTTATATCAAAAAAATTATCCATATTTACTACAATGTCATATTATTTACCATTTTTAGCCTTCAAGATGTCTTCAATAAGGTCATATATCTCCTTATGTAAATTTGCCCAAACTAGGATCTCATAATCCTCTTCATATTCTTCACCATGTGTTTCTAATGATTGTATAAACATCACCTCAGCCCCATCATCCTCCATATGTAACTCTAATACAACCTAATATTATTTTCCACATGCTTGGGCTAATAAAAAACTCAATTGCTTCATATCATCTTCGTATTCTCTCATTATCATACACTTTATATCATCTCTAGGTTGATTTTTATCTCCTTCCTTCACCACAACCATGCCATGTGAAAATAACCTTGAACTCTGTTTGATCATATGATAATAATGTATTTCTTGAATCATAAGAGTCTCTTCTCTAATGCCTATGTGGGATTATCCAGCATGAGTATCATCATCTTCATTATTCATTCTTATTGGTAGAAACATGTTCAACATATATATCTTCTTGATTTATTCTATGCCACATGCATGACAATATTCAACTCTCTTTGTCTAAAAAATATTTGGAATAATATATATCCCCAAATTTTGAAATTTTATAGTCACATTTTTTCTAATTATCCATCTCTCAATATGGATATTTTAAGCATTTATTTCTCTATCAATTGTTGTCATGTTGAGAAGGTCTTCTTCTTGCCAATATTTTCACTTGATCTTGTGATAGTCTTATCTCCCACCTCTAGTTGTTGCAAATGAGCTCCCTCATGTATGTCTTCTTGAGATCAAAATTATTCACATGATTTCCTAATATATCTTACCTTTATGATTACATGATGATAATATTTTGTTACTGGTATATTATTATCATCCAACTCTTCAACCACCATTGCCATTATATTCTCTTTTTTAGCTTATTCACTATGATTCTCATATAAATGAGCATGTTGGATTGCACCAAATTTTTTCCTTATTTTTACATATTCTCATTTATTGGACCAACACATTAAAAAACCATATTAATGGAATCAACATTTCCCACCAACACTTTTTACAACTTTTTATCATACTCCAAGGATATGATGCCCAAATCTTATATGTATCTTACATGCTTCTCACAACTTTCTCCATCATGATGGAATCTAAAAGGCCCACTCTCAAAAACCCCTATATATGTTATCTACCCATCCTTATTTATATTTTCACATACTTCACATCATTAGTATACATCCATACTCTCCTCATGTGTACTATCTTGCACAATAAATTCCTCTATTGTCTACTTCATGAAAACCTACAACTTGTCATGTTTGATCTATTATTTCACCTTTGTTATTTCCTTCATGAAAACTTATATATTCTCATAATTTCATTATTCATTCATTTTTTTCCTTTATAAAAACTTGTAGCTTTGATTCATTGTCCTCAACCCTTCTACCCTCCAAAAGATAAAAGATGAATTAATTTCCATCACTAACCAAGGATGATTCTAATTTTTCCTACTTATGGGACACCAAAAAATCATTCCCATCAATAAATAATGGGTATTTTTCCTTTGGTGAATAGTTTATCACTTCCATATCTTATTTCATGAGGATTTATTCCTATATATGCTGCTCATATCTCTCTTTCTCCTTGTTGTTTTGAAAATCAGATTTGGGATTCAAACCTCCCTTTCATGTAATTTTCCAATATAACCTTCTTATCCATATACATATAATTATCCTTGATAATTCTCAAAAGATACTTTATTTGATCAAATGGAAACTCCCCATTCACATTTCCCTTCTTGGAAATATTCTTCTTTTATTATCTCTCAAGATTCAAGATATGAAGCTTTTTCATCCAATCTACTTGCCTTCTTAGGTACACACAATGACCCATCAACCTAGAAACCATATGTTCCCAATTCTTTATCTTTATCTTTTCTTTATATTTTCTCCTATCATGGATGAATCTCTAATACTTAGCTTTAAATACACATAGTATTTTAATTTCAACCTTTACCCTCATGAGGTATTAAATATTTTCATCTTCAAAATATATTTTTAGCTCAACTATCTAGTCCATGAGTTATTCTGGACTTTATTTTTCACAAAAAAATGTATCACAAGGAGACTTAAATATTTACTTCATCTTGGCCTTTACTAGTCTCTTTCTTTTGTGGAATATTTTATTTATATTTCTTGACCTCTCTCCAAAGCATTTATTCTCAATTATAGAGATAACAACCCTATAATTACCTATTATTCATCACCTTCACTTATAAATACTTCATTTTATGCACCTTACATCATGTCCAATATTTATTTGACTGCCTTCAACATCATATTCAATTATTCTACCTCTACTACTCTTCTTCCTCTGTGTGCCATATCCTCTTCAACAAGTAGGATTCTCTTTAAAAACTTGTAATATACTAAAAAATATCCTCTAAAACTTTGTATCAACTTATATGAATTCTCTCACACTTATAACAAACTCATACTCTCACCTATGGAAGCTTCTCTTTCATAAATTGTAATAAACACAAGTAGATTTATTTTACATAGCCTAAAATTGACTCATAAAAGAGCCTTAAAAAATAAATTCAATAAGGAAATACCTTAATCTAATACCAAATTAATTAAATCATGAGATAATTAGTACAACTAATTACAACCTTTATGCCCAAGTTGTAAGGGTTTCATAGTTCCATGGTCACACATTTACACACATTCACACTTGACTCAAAATACATATCATCTTATTGTATTCAATAGCTTGTTAAAATGAATAAAATACACATCCACACACACTTAAAAATTATTTTATGTGATTATTAAATCCATGGAGATACTCATACCCTCCTACCATCCCTCAACAACCTAGAATTCTTCCCTCTCTTAGCATTTTCATTTTTCCATGTTTTTTTTTATGAATTATGTCTAAAAACTATTAAACTTCTACCTAATGTTTAACCCTAATTTGGTTAATTGGATTTTTAATCCCAATTTAGGTTATATAAGGTTAAAAATATAGAAATTAAATGGAAAAATGGTGATAATCATATCTATAACAGAGTAAATAGATGCTAAACTCATATATAAGCATATGCTGAATTCATAAGACTGAGATAATATAAATATGGAAAGTACAATTAAGCTATGTATATAAATGACATATAAAAAAAATTACTTAATTGGTTCTGATGCTTACATAGTTTTGGATCTATAATATATAGAAATAATTCTAGAAGATAGTTTTAGAATAGTTGTTAGATTCTATATTTGACACTTCTTAAACTTTAGACACTAACTTCTATCTAGGATGGTTGCGTAGATGCTATTATATGGTTTTAATGTAAGTATCCTATATAGAATACCTATTATAAGAGTATGAGACCACCTGGATGCTTCTAGGTTTTTATTCACCTTCACTTTATTTTATTTATATCTAGGTCATAGATTATCACTCCTCATGAAATGGAGAAACCCTAGTTTTTCATCTTCATAATGACCTTGGAGAGAAATGGGTTAGTAGGCACACAATTTAAAGCTAACCCCAAAGACCTTATTGTTAGTGTGAAATACCTACATATCCAATAATCCATAATAAGGGCTCTAACACTTGTATTTCTTGCCTACATGTTGGTTTGTATGTGAATCATGCAATGTGTGTAAAGTAAGTATAATAGAGATCTAAATTATAACTTGGAAAATTGAGCTCTTGGGATTCTCCTTTAATACTTAAAACCTCTATATGTGTTGTACTTGTAACTAGTGTATAATATATAATCTTTATTTAATTTAATTCTCTTTGAATGCTCTTTAGTAAGAATACTTGGTATTGTTCTCATGTTGCTAGGTAAGGAATGAATGAGGGTTGATATTGTATTTATACCAATCTTATTGGGAGATAACTCACATAAAATCACTTGGTTTGACTATTGGGATACATTTGATTTAAAATTAGATGACTTTAGGGAATTGGACACTTGAGTTTGGGTAGGGAAGTAACATTGATGCTACTATCTTATCTAGATAGTGTCTAGAGAATAAGAAAGTAGGTAAATGCTCAAAACTTGTAGAGGTGGAAGATAAATACATTTTAAGCATTTTGGATAAGATATAATGTCAATTTCATCAACATAAGATTGGTATAACTAAGAGATAGGCTAAGTGACATAAGATAGAGTAGATGAAATATTTGTAAAAGTGGTAAAGTTATAGAACTAAGAGGAATATCTACGGCCTAAGTTTGTTAAGTGTACAATACTAAGGTGTTATACAATCATAAAATAGTGTCTACATCCCCCCTTAATATAGTAATGTAATTTCTAGTTTAAAAGAAATGAATGTATACTTGGGTGTGTATACATGCCTTATCTTTACATGTGCCCAACTAGAGTGATTTGGTGGTGACTGTCCTGAAACCAAGATCATGTTACAGTGTATAATCAGTGCATATAATTTGGAATTGAAATTACTAGAAAAATTTCAAATTGAAAGAACAAAGTTTATGAGTACACCTATGTGTTGATGTAACTACCTTGCCTATTAGCAATTTGATTTAAAAAATTATATTCATTGTAAGGTTCTAAAACTAATATTAGGATATAAATAAATATATAAAGTTCATATATATATATATATATATATATATATATATATATATATATATATATATATAGAGAGAGAGAGAGAGAGAGAGAGAGAGATGCCCCAAACCTCTATGAAAAGGTGAGTTACCACTTGGAAATTAAGATTATCTCAATTGTACAGTCCAATGATACTTATAACTTGGTGAGGTTGGATGATACAATAAATCCCAACCTAAAAAATTGTAAATATTGAGTGATTTAATCACCTCAACCATACCAAAAAACTAACCATCTACTATAATAGACTCGCTCAATAAAAGTATGTAAAAATCCTTGAGGTATTAGTATGTAAACCTTTGTGCTATGGTAACAATGCATATAAGAGTTTTGAAATATGAAACTAATTTATTTTTTTCTTAATCACATGTTGCATGAAATATGCATTTTAGATAGGTTTCATGTTGAAACTTTTATAACAATGGTACTAATGTATAGAATTCTACCACAATTATGAATTTATATCATATAACTATGTGCTTTATCTAATTCATAAAATTATGTACATGTGGAGGACTTGCTTCTAAGGCATGCCCACACTATATATGGATAAATTTAAAAATTTGTATAAGTGCCAATGTAGAGAACATGTTTCCAAAACACACCCCATTGTAAACTAGAAATTTTGAATATTGAATAGGTGTGAAGAACATGCTTTCAAAGCTTGCCCATACTGTATCTTAAAAATGTGAATGTGTGTGGAAGCCATGCCCAAATGACATGCCTTAATTGAATAAAAAAATTATGCTAAGTGTGGATAACATGCCTATATGACATTAACCCACTAATATAACCCCCTTTATGGTGAGGGAAAGATAAGAACTAGTAGTTACCTCAACTCAAAAGGATAAGACAATTATATAATCTATGAATGTAACCATGCAACCTATAGAAGAAAATGTAAAGGTAGATATATAATTGAAACTAATAGAAGCAATGTGATCACATGAATTCCTAATATGAATGATAAATATCATGGCAATGTTGAAGTAGTAACAATACAAGCTCAATAAACAAATAAGCACACATAAGAGCACTTAAAATAAAGTCAAAAGATAATGGTCCAAGAAGACCACAAATAAGGGGCATGTTCAGATGTCATAAAATCAAATGAAAATGACTTAGTCAAATTCCCATAAAATAAATAATGACATATTCAAATGTCCATACACAAACAATGACATATTCAAATGTCAAAAAAAGCATACATAGGCACAGGGGCTACAAAAAAAGGAGAATATTCAAATACTCAAATAATAAAGACAATATAAATGAAATACAATTAAGGAAGTGAATAAAGGAAAAAATAAGCAACCATCATAAACATTTAATATTAGCCCATGGATCAAATGTGTTAGTAAAAGTGTCAAGTGTATAGCATATCAAGTACCTTGAGAAAGATATAATCATGGATAAAGGCATGTGTAAGTACATATGTAAGCTCAAACATGATAATGAAATGTGATCATTGAACCATATAACATGTGTGTATCAATATAAAAGAAGCATATTACCCCAATGTACACATGACATGATTAGAGGGAATTCCCAACAAGATAAAGAGGAATGTATTATGTATATGTGTATGCCTGCATCTAAATTTACGTAGAAGCATGACACATGTTTGACATATTCAAATGTCAAAGAAATCATACATAAGCATGGTGTATACAAACAAGTGAGAATATTTAAATAATAAAACAAGAAATAAAATAACAAGGCAATACACTTAAGGAAGAGAATAAATGAAAAAAAAAGTAACCAATATAAACATGTAATATTATCCCATGGATCAAATGTGTTAGTAAAAGTGTCAAGTGTATAACATATCAATTACCTTGAGTAAGATATAATCATGGATAAAGGCACGTGTAAGTAAATATGTAATCTCAAACATGATAATCTAATGTGATAATTAAACTATATAACATGTGTGTATCAATATCAGAGAAGGATATGCCCCTAATATCCACACGACATCATTAAAGGGAATGCCCAACATGAGAAAGAGGAATGTATCATGTATCTGTGTATGTCTACATCACACTTTATGTAGAAGCATGAAACATGTGTATATGTATAAGTAAATGAATATGCCATCCATCAACATATAACTAACACATAAATGCCAAGGATCCAATAGAACATGTAGTTTCTGAAAAATATTTTTGAATTTTTGAATGTTTTTGATTTTTTTTTGATATTTGTAGAATATTTTGATAAGGAAAGATAATCTTATGATACCATATAATGGATAGTCATAAATATCTCCCCACTATTAACTTGGTGTAATAATCTTGTAACATTGTTGAGGAGCATGTATAAGTGCAATATCTATCACTATACTATCAGTGGTGCTTTGTGTATGTAAAATAGGACTTCGTGGTCATGAAGCAGTAGTAAGAGTAATAGTATGGGTTAATGTAACCCATCATTAAATTTTATATACTTTATTTTGAATAAAAATAATATGTACATGTGTAGGATCTCTAGATATTTAAACATGGTATGTGGTAGAATATGGGGATTCTATAGAATCTACTCTATATCTTTGATGTAATGGTATCTCAAGTATTGGCCACCTAGTAAAGGGGGCTTCTTGTTGCTTACCTTTTTATGGTGAATTAGCCTTACTAGGATTTATAGTTAGTTTTTTGGGTATTAGTTTAATTTTTTTAAGAGTATGCTCATATGAAATTCTAGAAACTATAATTACTCAATTGACATTAATGTGTTTAACAATCCATACACTACAAAAGGTATGACTCAAAGAGTGTGTATCGAAGGTCTTCCCAATAACATATCAAATATGACCATGGAAGGGATAACTAAAAATATTGTAACCACATGTGTGGGACCAACCTATAAAAGTAGATCAATCTCACAAAAAACCTTATAAAAGGTCCCATTGAATGCTCTAACTGATCTAGTAGAGGGGTGTAAATCATGATGAGTATAGCCCAAGTAATGTCATGGTTCAAACATTTTCACTTTCACCATTATAAATCATAACACTATATATGGGGTGTTTATTTTCATGGTTCAAACATTTTAACTTGCACCATTATCAATCATAAAATTGTGTATGGGATGTTTATCAAGGTATGCTCAAATGAATATAGAATGAAGATTAGAGTCATCATCCTTAATTTCAATGTCATCAAAGGAGATATATAGTATCTAAACCATAATAGGTGTATTCCATGTGTAAGTACCAATAATCCCATCTAGTGGGTACCCATAATGTGATCTAGGAGGATGTGTATTACATGCCATTTTCACCTTTGGTTCTTTATTAGAATGGTTTTACAAAGGATTTTTAAATAGCTTATTTATGGTGATCACTAGGTTGTAAACCTGATTCCTTTGGAGGATCCTAAAATTTAAGCTTTTGGTAATGAATAAGGTCTTGGATCTTATGTTTCAAGGTAAAATATATGTTCATAGAATGCTCTATTCCTTGATGATAATCAAAATAAGCATTTTAATCATACCCTTTAGGTATAGGTTGACTCATATTAACCTCTATAGGATGAGGGAGAGATATAAGCTGGCACTCAATTAACTATGAGAGTAATGAAGCTTCATACTCAAGAAAATGTGAGAATTGTCTCCTCAGTGCATTGGATAAAATAATACAATTAGGATGTTATGAGACTATTAACATCCTAGGTTGTACCCTAGCTGAGCAAGGGGATTGTTTAGGTCTTCTTGCTCAAACCTAGTCCAACATGGGAATGGACCTAGGTTGTGGGTCACCTAATACTTGGTCAAACCTTTAGAGAAGGCTTGCTTCCTTTTGGGTCTATCACCTATGCTAAATCTATACTTTCTTCTTGTTTGGAAAGGGAGAGAGATTAATAATAATAATCTATGGAAGCATATAAAAATGAGGTGATGCACCAAATGTTTTGATCCTTATGCTTGCATAAGCCATACTGTAGGACACTTTCAATACTAATAAACATAAATTCATTCACTCTTTGAAAATCTTCCACATAAATGTTTCACCGAAAGGCAAGAATTGACTATTAATCTATCCTAGGAGGGTAGTTTTCCACTTCCAAACCAATCAATAGACTATATACACTTAGAATGACCCATGGGAGATATAAAACACTTCATGAAGGTGAGGGAATTAAAATAGAGGAAAGGAAAACATACATTCACTTAACCACATAAATGAATTCATGAAACACACTTCAATTTAGCATGCAAATGGAAGAATTTAGTATTTATTGCATCTAATAGGTGTTACAGTACAAATATTGGTAGAGTCTAGTCATGCTAAAGAGAGGGATCATTTTCAAGGTTTAGAATCCAGTATTTATATTAGAATGGCATGAGAGAGGTGGGGCTCATGCATAGAAGGATGGAAAAGGGAGAATAATGACCTAGATTTCCCATCATTTTGGCATTGATGCCATTATAACATATCATAATGCCTAAGATAAATTCTATAAGGTAGCCATAACAACTGTATTAGTTCCTTTCAATCTATTTTTGGCCTTTATTAATGCTCCTTATAGTTACAACACCAAGATAAATTCATTTTAAAGCTAAATTTTAGCATTGAAGTAGTTGCAATAGTTAGATCAATCTGTTGTGATCTTGTTTGGGTGTGGATTTCTCCTTACTAGTTCATTTTGGCATGTGAAAAGGGTCACAATCAGCTTTAGGATCACCTTACCAATGGCTTATCCATGCTAATGGTTTTGGTAATGACCCTTTGAAATTGACATGTCTACCTTCATGACATCTCCTTGACATATTTTATTTTGTTTGACCTCAACCAAATTTGGCTTTGAATTTGAAATTGGCCCTTGATCTTGATCTGAGCTTCTCATATTATGCCATTTATCAACTCTTCATTTGTTTTACAAGATCTTATTGACTCTTTGACCTCTCATTCATAGTTGATATTTCTCTATATGAATGAATGCAAGCCATAAATCTTCTATGAGATTAATGTAGTTGAGAAACTTGAAAGCTTCTCATTAGCTCCCAAGATCCACTAACCTTTTAACTCAATGCTCACTATTAGATCAACTTTGTATGGTTGCATGCACACTATCAAACATCTTAGGTCCATTATCTTTGTTAGTTTTTGTGCACCGTTATATCTCTACATAAGCCCCTAAGATCTTGACACTTGTCATCTCCACATTTATACTAACATTTTGACTTGATGCTCACTGTTGATCTTTGATGTATGATCAAATGCATGCCATTAGATCTTTAGGACCCACTAACTTATCAAGTTACCCACTCACCATTGGATTTGATCTTAGCTCCAAATATTTGGACACTTGTTATCTTCAAGTTTAAATTGGGAAAATTTAAATTTAAATAGATATTTTCCATAGCTTTAACTTGATGTCCTTGTGCATGTCTTACTCTACAAGTTCATCTTTGGAAGTTTATATCTTGAGATAGAAAAAGCATTAAGACACCAAATTTGTAGAAGATGTTTATGGGACCAAAATCATCATGTCCATGTGATCCTTTGGATATGAGAGGCCTCTTGAGAATACTTATAAAATATACAAGAAATTTGGTTTATTTATTTCTTCATGATGTGCTTGTGATAGTCTAGCTCCTACAGGTCATCAAATTCACACTTTAACCCTGCTTAAAGTGTTTTAAAAGATTGAAAATGCTATATGATCTCCTATTTAAGTTTATAAACTCTTTATGATGTTGGATCACTCTTCAACCATAACCCTACTCAGCTTCTTATTTTGGATTAGGAAAATTTTGGTATGTAGGCCAAATTTGGCTAACATCTTTGGTGACTTAGTTGGGCATCATGTCTAATATGCTTGAGAACTTAGACCATTTACATGACTCTTGGATTTACCAATAATGATGAATCTAATCCATGACTATAAGAAACCTTTTGACTTGCAAAGATAATGACTTCCACCAAAATAGGGAAGGAAATAAACAAAATAGAGAAGCTAACTAAACAAATCAAAAGAAAACAAACTAATGTGTTAGGACAACACTTGGAGAAAAGCCAAAACAAGCTAACTATGTACAGGGAACTCAACCTTCAGTATCAATGTTTCAAGTGTATTTTATTTACTAGGATAAGAAGCTCCTCACCATCCATCCTTGCAAGTTAGAAGGAATTTTTATATTTGCACTTAGAGATTGTGTATGGACCACTCTAAAGAGAGCCAAACTTTGTATTCTTGGATTAGCTCTGTCCTTATCTTACTTGACGACCAAATCTCCTTCTTTGAAACTTTGTGAATAAGCTCATTTATCAAAGGCTCTATTCACTTTTTATTGATGGATTTTCATGGATAGCATGGACTAATGTCTTGTCTCTTCCAACTCCATAAGCTCAACATATCTGATCTCCATAGGTTCATTCTCTAATAACTCAAGTTGATGCATTAGTTCTAGGGCCAAAACTTTAAGAGAAATAGGCATTCTTGCTTTTTTACCATATACCATATTGTATGGAGAGTTGGCTATTTACCTTTTATAGGTGATCCTATCAATCCATAGAGATAAATTAAATTTTAGATGCCATGACCTCTGATTATCTTTAATTATTCTTCTTATGATCTTCAACAGGTTCTTATTAGTGGACTCAATAAGACCATTTCTTTGGGGATAGTAGTTTGATGAAGTGCTAAGATAAATCCCATGTTGAATAAATCATAGATTGATCCTAGTCCCCATAAATGACATAAAATTGTTAGAAATAATAGTTTAAGGGACTCCAAACCTAGTAAGTATATCTTTATATAAATCTAAAACATTGGTCTCATTTGCTTCTTTCAATGCCACTACTTCTATCCATCTAGTGAAGTAATCTATAACAGTCAGTATCCATTTATGTCCTAAGCTTGAAGGGAGTTAATGAGACCAATAAAGTCCAATTCCCATTTGATAAAGGGATGATCCATTTTAATTGGTTGGAGAGGTAAGGCTACAGGTTTCACCTTTCCTACAAACATAACACACTATCTATATTTCCTAACCCATGCATAATAATCACTAAATAAGCTTAGCCAATAATACGCACTTCTCATGATCTTGTGGGCTATGGTCCTTGCTAAATAATGCCCTCCACCATGTCTATAATGGAAATATTCAATCATCCTTTCCTTTTGATGTTGTTAAATGTATCTTAACAACATGCCATTGATATATTTATTGAATAAAACACCATCAACGAGAAGAAATGGAATGGATTACAATATGAAATATCTTCTTTTTGAAGGATTTAGGTGAAAGGGATAAATACAATCTTGGAGATATCTTACCAAATCATGATACCAAATAGAAGGTGAGGTATGATTACTTACAACTTCTTCATCACTTGGTATAATAAACACCTCATTGGCTTCTTGTAAGTCTTGGGCTAGATGCTCACAAAGTCCTTTACCTTTAATCAGATTTGTGACTTTGATCTCCACATCATACTCTATTACCTTTATTATTCAACCAACTCTTTTCTCATTTATGTCTTTGTTCAAGAGAAAATCCTTGACACTTGGATGTGCAACCATTAGGTGTATATTATTGTTAGACAACAAGTATCCAAATTTATTGAGAGACCTTATGACTGAAAGTACACAATTTTTAATAAAATAATACCTTATTTCATATTCTTCTAAGCCTTGACTAAAGAAGGCTATTAGTTTTTATAAGGCCTCATGGTTATGCTATATAAGAATGCCTAAAATTGTGTCAATGTTAGTATAGATGTACATAATGAAGTCCTTTGAAAAATTTGGGTTCATGAGCATAGGAACACTAGACATGGATTTTTTAAATTACTCAAAATTCCTTACTCCTTCCTTAGACTATTTGAAAATATGATTCTTATTTAGCATGGATGTAAGTGGCTTAGCTATAGTGACAAAATATGAGATGTATATTTTGATAAAATTTATCTCCCCTAAGAAAATTTGCAAATCTCTTTTATGATTGGGTAAGGAAAGTACAAGAATTGAAGCTATTCTTTTAGGATATATGCTTAAACCATGATTTGAAACTATATATCCAAGGATCTTACCTTAATGAACTGAGAAGACACACTTTTTGGGATTCAAGGATACTCTAAATTGTCTACATATTTTAAACACTTGATCAAGGTGAACTATGTGCTCACTTGCATTCTTTGAAAACACTATTATATCATCCAAATAGACTAGCATATATTGTTAAGAAAGCCCTAGATTTCCATATCCATGGCTCTCTAAAAAGTTATTCCAGTATTAGATAGACCAAAGGGAATATTTATATATGTAAATGTCCCTCAATTTATATGGAAGGTTGTCTTGAATTGGTCTTCTTTCTTGACCAAAATTTGGTTGTAACCACTATATCCATCCAATAAGGAGAACCTTTCTGAACCTAAAAGAAACTATAAAAGTTGTTCCATAGATGTAAATGGATAGTGGTATTTAATGGAAGCATTATTAAGGTCACAAAAGTCAACACATAGTCTAATTTCACCATTGTTTTTCTATATTGGAATAAGGTTTGCCACCCAAGTTGAGTACTTCATTGGAAATATAATAGTTGACTCAATGAGCTTACAAAGCTCAGCTCTCATCAAAGGCTCAAGTGTAGAGTTAATAGGACTTTGTCTTTGTCTTACTGGCTTATTTTCATCTTCTAGATCAATGGTGTGTTAAGTTAGACTTGGGTCAAATCCCTTGAGATAACTATATTTCCATACAAATACATCAACAAAACTTGCACATAACTCAACAAAAGATTCCTTTTTTGAATAAGTACATACCTTACCCAGCTTTAGGTTCTTACCAAGTGCAATTTCCACATTGGAATAGTGTTATTACTTTATTGAAAAATATGATTTTTCTCTCCTAAGTTCATCATCACCACTGAATATGTTCTCAAGTTTGACCAATCCCTTGGTTAACTTATTTATTTTCAATTTCATAATTTGATCACCATACTACTGCAAGTATTTTGATTGATTCCTTGAGGAAAACTTAGCCTCTTATTGTAGGAACCTAAAAATTTGATTATAATCTTAAAACACTTTCAAATTATCATTATTATGTAGGATAGAAGGCCTTATAATCACCTTAATGTGTGACTAGACCTTTTCACTCTTACATCATCTAGGATACTAAATTGTGCCCCAATGGTAGCCAACCTATCTACATGTTTATTCTCATCTCTTTGTATTCCAGGAATGTTTAAGGCCTAAAAATATTCAATTAAGTCTCATATTATATTATTATAAGACTTAATCAATGGTTTTTTTGCATAAATTAAGACCTCTCACTTGGTGAACTACAAGTTCACTATTACCAAAGACTTGTAAGGTGTTGAATTTCATCTTCCTAGCCCATTGGAAACCATGAACTAGTGCCTCATATTCTATAGAATTATTTGAAAAACCAAATTTAAAATTAATAGATGATAGATAAATTTTATTTTCTAGAGAAATCAACATTATTCCAGCCCTAGTAACATTCTTATTCCTCGACCCATCAAATTATAATTGCCAAAGACCATTACTAGGCTTATCATCCTTCATCAAGGATGTAATTGGTGCATCTTTATCATGAAATAAATAAACACCAATTCATTATTATTTAATTAGATTATAAGGAGAATATTCATGTGATATATAGGCCCACTTATCAAAGAACAAATATGGAATCCCATATAAAGGTGATTCAGTTTCCTCTACATTATCTTCTATCACCTCATCTAAGATAAGGCAATTGGTGTTCACAACACTTGGCATATATGGTTCCAAATGGAATCATGAAATAGGTTCAGAATGTATGGTTAAATTAGTGAAATACCTAGTCTTAAACATAAAATATGTCCAATAATTTGATAAATATCCTTCAATCTTTGAGGTGAAGTCCCTTGACAGAAACATGATAAAATAGGGAGGTAAGTCCACCACAACTACATCCTACTGAATGGTAACATTAGGACAAGAATGTAGTATAAAATTCAGATATTTAATGATTCTTACTATCTTTTTTAGTGGCACATCTAGTTTTAATACTCCTTTAGTATTTGATTCATAGATAAGACCAAGCTTATCTGCAATTTACGTAGGCATGATAGTGCTACTAGATCTACTGTCTATCGTATAGTTATGAACTAAATAGTCACCAACTATCAAAGATAGGTAGAATGGAGGAGTTTTAATTTAATTTACCTTAGATTTGTCCCCTTTTTTCCATTTTATGTACCTACTATACTTGATATCTCACTGGCTAGTCTGAATTAATTAGGACAACTCCTTATTTTTTAACTAGTTTTGGAGATACCTTGAGAGTTTTAAGATCTTGGATGACCATATCCTTTTGTCCTGGGATAGAAAGGGAGTCCCACATGATAATATTGAAATTGTATTTATTCATTTAATACAATATACTAAATACAATTCCACTAACCTTTAGTTGTACCTTTTAAACAACTAGTTGTTCACAAACCAGAGATATTGGGGGGACCTTCCCAGCGTTTACATTATAATTTCTCTATGTTGTAGGGGTAGAAATTTTATCTTTGGTAATATTAGAAATAACATTATGAGTAACTGAAGCATTCTCAACTACATCCTACTAAATGGTAACATTAGGACAAGAATGTAGTATAAAATTCAGATATTTAATGATTCTTACTATCTTTTTTAGTGACACATCTAGTTTTAATACTCCTTTAGTATTTGATTCATAGATAAGACCAAGATTATATGAAATTTACGTAGACATGATAGTTATACTAGATCTACTATCTACCATATAGTTATGAACTAAATAGTCACCAACTATCAAAGATAGGTAGAATGGAGGAGTTTTAATTTAATTTACCTTAGATTTGTCCCTTTTTTTCCATTTTATGTACCTACTATACTTGATATCTCACTGGCTAGTTTGAATTAGTTAGGACAACTCCTTATTTTTTAACTAGTTTTGGAGATACCTTGAGAGTTTTAAGATCTTGGATGACCATATCCTTTTGTCCTGGGATAGAAAGGGAATCCCACATGATAATATTGAAATTGTATTTATTCATTTAATACAATATACCAAATACAATTCCACTAACCTTTAGTTGTACCTTTTAAACAAATAGTTGTTCATAAACCAGAGATATTTGGGGGACCTTACTAGCCTTTACATTCTAATTTTTCTATATTGTAGGGGTAGAAATTTGATCTTTGGTAATATTAGAAATAACATTATGAGTAACTGAAGCATTCTCAACTACATCCTAATGAATGGTAACATTAGGACAAGAATGTAGTATAAAATTTAGATATTTAATGATTCTTACTATCCTTTTTAGTGACACATCTAGTTTTAATACTCCTTTAGTATTTGATTCATATATAAGACCAAGATTATCTGAAATTTACGTAGGCATGATAGTGCTACTAGATCTACTGTTTACCATATAGTTATGAACTAAATAGTCACCTAATATCAAAGATAGGTAGAATAGAGGAGTTTTAATTTAATTTACCTTAGATTTGTCCCCTTTTTTTCCATTTTATGTACCTACTATACTTGATATCTCACTGGCTAGTCTGAATTAGTTAGGACAACTCCTTATTTTTTAACTAGTTTTGGAGATACCTTGAGAGTTTTAAGATCTTGGATGACCATATCCTTTTGTCCTAGGATAGAAAGGGAATCCCACATGATAATATTGAAATTGTATTTATATTATTTAATACAATATACTAAATACAATTCCACTAACCTTTAGTTGTACCTTTTAAACAACTAGTTGTTCATGAACTAGAGATATTTGGAGGACCTTCCTAGCCTTTACATTCTAATTTTTCTATGTTGTAGGGGTAGAAATTTGATCTTTGGTAATATTAGAAATAACATTATGAGTAACTGAAGCATTATCAACTACATCCTATTGAATGGTAACATTAGGACAAGAATGTAGTATAAAATTCAGATATTTAATGATTCTTACTATCTTTTTTAGTGGCACATCTAGTTTTAATACTCCTTTAGTATTTGATTCATAGATAAGACCAAGATTATTTGCTATTTACGTAGGCATGATAATGCTACTAGATCTACTATCTACCATATAGTTATGAACTAAATAGTCACCAACTATCAAAGATAGGTAGAATGGAGGAGTTTTAATTTAATTTACCTTAGATTTGTCCCCTTTTTTCCATTTTATGTACCTACTATACTTGATATCTCACTGGCTAGTCTAAATTAGTTAGGACAACTCCTTATTTTTTAACTAGTTTTGGAGATACCTTGAGAGTTTTAAGATCTTGGATGACCATATCCTTTTATCCTGGGATAGAAAGGGAATCCCACATGATAATATTGAAATTGTATTTATTCATTTAATACAATATACTAAATACAATTCCACTAACCTTTAGTTGTACCTTTTAAACAACTAGTTGTTCACAAACCAGAGATATTTGGGGGACCTTTCCAACCTTTACATTCTAATTTTTCTATGTTGTAGGGGTATAAATTTGATCTTTGGTAATATTAGAAATGACATTATGAGTAACTGAAGCATTATTCATATATTGAGACTCATCAATGTCTCTTATTTTATCTCTAATTATATCTGTAACTTGACCACTTGGATTGCTAGTCTCACCACCATGATTGAAAATAACATAATCATCCATTTTCCAATTTAAATTAATGGCATCAAGTTTCCCTTAGAATTTTTGAGCCTTTCTTTGGGTTACCAAATTTTTCTCTTGATATTGACCACCTTGAAGAGAAAACTCCTTTTGTGTCATTTGTGGCATAGTAATGCTCTGTGATACCAAGGCTTGGTCTTAAGCATCATTAAGGTTAGAGGGCTACCAAATTGAGTCATGCATTGGATTATTTTTATTTGGTATAGAAAAATATATTTTGATGTGGAAGGTGTAATAGGATTAAGAGATGCATATGGATTAGATGGAACTATGGCTTCTTGTGATTGGTAGGGTGTTATATTTTCTCTAAAACCTTGATAGGGAGGCCTTTGATCTCTGAAAGGCTGATAGGAGGTCTGATTATATTATTGATAGGGATTATTATCTTTATATTATTTCCTCTTGAGTTATACTATTTCATTTCTAAAATATTAAAGCAAACCTTTCAGCTCACAAATCTCATTTCTTGACTAGAAGGGGCTACAACTTGAGCTTAAGGAGGTGGAATAGGGGATAATGATGGAAACTAAGGAATTTAAGGGGGGAAAATATATTGAAACTCTAGTAATATAGGCATTGGAGGCCTTAGATCAAGTTTACCATCTTGTATCAAATTATTTTTTGCTCTTTTTACAACCTCACAAGCATTTGGTAAGGTATTACAACCCATGGACTATATCATCACACTAATATTAGAATTAAGGGCTCTTAAATAATATAAGAAGACATACTTTAGGGATGGTCTAATAAATAAAAGAATATTAGTCCATGTATTTTGGAATTTGAGGTCAAAATCAAACATGAACTCATGAGGAGATCTCTTTATGTTAGTCAGTTATTCAACTAATGATAGGTGATCAAATTTATCTTCAAATTACCATACTAAGGTTACACCTAAATCCTCCCAAATAGAAATGGAATTCAATGGAAGATTTATATACCACTAAAATGCTTTTCCTTTGAAGGAATCATTAAGTAATCTAATAACCACATTATCTTGGATAACATTATGAATGGAACAAAGGTTGGTAACATATTGGATGTGATCAATAGTATTTATTTGACCTTATCTTGAGAAGAATGGGATAATATTAAGGGAAGACATAGGAATGTCATAAAAATGGGCCAAATTCAGTGGACTATCTCTATTAAATGGGATTAACACTTGATTCCTGATGGCCATTTGGGTAGTGGGGATTACACTATTTAAAACAATAGGATGACCAAGAGATGAATATTATTTTTGGGGATAAGGTATTGCCCTATTAAATATTGATCTCTTATATGAAACAAAAGGTATCTCAATGAATTTAAGGGGAATAAATTTACTAGTTTACCTTTTAGTAACCTTTGACATGAGAATGTTATCTAGATGGTGTTATAAACTCTACAAATTGAAGAATCTTCAGCTTCTAATGATGGTATATTTCCTTTGATAATATAGATGCTTATCCTTAGCTCCAAATTTTAGATATACCAAGAATGGGTCCCATTAGGCATGCCATAATTGTTAGCATCCTAGGTTGTACCCTAGATGAGCAAGGGGATTATTTAGGTCTTCTTGCTCAAACCTAGTCTAACATGGGAATGATCCTAGGCTATTGGTCACCTAATCTTGGGTCAAAACTTTGGAGAAGACCAGATTCTTTTTGGGTCTATCACCTATGCTAAATCTAGAGTAGCTTCTTTCTTGGAAAGGGAATGAGATTAACAATAATCTATGAAAGTATATAAAAAGGAGGTGATGAAACACATGTTTTGATCATTCTACTTACATAAGACACACTATAGGACACTTAAAAAATTTATAAACAACACTTCATTTGCTATTTGAAAATATTCCACATAAGTGTTTCACTAAAAGGAAAGAATTGACTATTAATTTAGCTTTGGAGAGGAGTTATCCACTTACAAACCAATAAAAAAAATGCATACACTTAGAATGACTTGTAGGAGTTACCAAATACTTCATGAAGGTGAGGGAATTTAGACAGAGGCAAGGAAAACATACATTCACTTAAACACATCAATGAATTCATGAAACACACTTCAATTTAACTTGAAAATGGAGGAATTCATTATTTATTACATCAAATAGGTGTTACAATACAAATCTTGGAAGAGTCTAGTCATGCCAAAGAGAGGGATCATTTTCAAGGCTTAAGAGCCTATATTTATAGTAGAATGGGATGAGGGAGGTTGGGCTCATGCATAAAAGGATGGAGAAGGGAGAAAAATGACCCAAATTTCCCATCATTCTGACATTGATGTCATTAAAACATATCATAATGCCTAAGAACACTTCTAGAAGGTGACCATAACAACTGTATCAGTCCCTTTCAATATATTTTTGGTCTATGTGGTTTTAATGACATGATAAATTCATTTTAAAGATAAATTCTAGCATTAAATTAGTTACAATATATAGATCAATCTATTTTGATCTTGTTCTAGTGTGGATTTCTCCCTACTGGTTAATTTTGGCATGTGAAAAGGGTCACAATCAGCTTCAAGACCACCTTACCAATGACTTATCCATGCTACTAGTTTTGGTGATGACCTTTTAAACCTAATGTGTTTGCCTTCATGGCATCTCCTTGACATATTTGCTTTGGTTTGACCTCAATTGAATTTGGCTTTGAATTTTGATATTGGCCCTTGATCTTGATTTGAGCTTCTCATATTGTGCCATCTATAAGCTCTTCATTCATTTCATAGGATCCTACTGACTCTTTGACCTCTCATTCATCATCTATCTTTCTTTGTATGAATTAATGCGAGCCATAAATCTTCTACCAAATTAACATGGTTGAGACACTTGGTAGTTTCTCATTAGCTCCCAAGATCCACTGACCTTTTAACTCAATACTTGCCATTAGATCTATTTTATATGATTTCACATGCACCATCGATCTACTTGGGTCCATTATCTCTGTTAATCACTATACACCATTATATATCTACATAGGTACCTTAGATCTTAACTCTAATTAACTACACATTCATGTTGACCTTTTGACTTGATGCTTACTGTTGATCTTTGATGTATGATCAAATGCACATTATTAGATCTTTGGGACCCACTAACTCATCAAGTTGCCTACTTTCCATTGGGTTTGATCTTAGCTCCCAATATTTGGACACTTGTTAGATTCAAATTTAATTTGGGAACATTTGAATTTAAATGGCTATTTGTTATAGCTTTAACTTGACGTCCCTGTGCATGTCTTACTCTACAAGTTTATATTTAGAAAATTATATATTGAGATAAAAAGCATTAAGATAATACATTTATAGAGGATGTTTATGGGACCAAAATAATCATGTCCATGTGATCTTTTGGATTTGAGGCCTCTTGAGCATACTTATAAAATTCACAATCAAACTTGTCTATTCATTTCTTCATGACATGCTTTTGATGGTCTAGCTCTTATAGATAATTAAATTTACACTTTAAGCCTATTTAAAGTGTTTCAAAAGCTTAAAAATTCTATGTGATCTCCTCTTGAAGTTTATATTCTCCTTATAACATTGGACCAATCTTCAACCAGGACCCTACTCAACTTCTTATTCTAGATTAGGCAAATTTTGGTATGTAGGCTAGATTTGGCTAATAAAGACTATATTAACTATGGTGGTTCTTTCATTATTAGAATTAAGAGGTTTGAAGTTATAAATTAGTTTGAATGTAAACTTATTACTAGATTTAGATGCATCTAGTGTGTTTTTTACATACCTTTAATGAAATAATCTTAATTTAATGGTCTTATAAAACATGGCATAAACCATCAAAAGATTGGAACTATTTTAAAAAAATAGACTCATGTAAAGGATCAAGAAAAATTTGATTGAATATTTCTTTCAACTATTTATTTATCATAAGATTAGTCATTTTAACTAATATTATCTTGTATCTTAATACATATGCATTGACAGGTTTATTTATTCCTTATTTAATTTTGAAAATTTGAGCATAGGAAACCTTTTCAAAAATGTTAATGGAGAAGTGTGCTAAAAATTGGCTTGCATGAAGTTTGAATGCTTTCACGAATTGGAGAGGTAAATAATAAAACCATTTCAAAGCATAGACCTTTAGGTTTATTGGGAATAATTTGATCAAAATTTTATCATTAGAAGCATAGTCAAGGCATGCTATAAATAAGGATCAAATATGTTGCTTAGGATTACCCTTGCCATCATAAAATGGAAACATAGGTGCAAAAAAATTAGTTGGAAAATGGTGAAAATATATCTCAAGTGCAATATGTTTATGCAACATATATTATGAATCAATATAATGATGTTATTTTAAATCATTTTATTCAATGTGAGTAACCTTGTCCTCCAAGTTATTTTTAACTTGAATGAGTGTTTTAATTATAGATCCATTGGGATTTAGATTAACAAGTTAAGTAGTCATCAAAAGGGATGTATACATGGTTTTAGTAGTAATAGGAATTGAAATTGGTATATTGATGGTAGATTTAGGAAGGTTGATAGGTATGGAATCAATTTTAGTACCTTATAAGGATTCACCATCACTATGTGAGGAGGCCTTAGCTTTATTATGTTTACTGATTTCATCTCATGTAACATATAATAATACATCAATTATGATTTTGTTATTATTGAGATGAGTTATCAAGTACTCTTTATCTTATATTTGAAAAGGAGTTATTGATTTATCATTTTCCATTGCTTCAAAAATGAAAATTTTAAAATTTGGTAAAAAGTACAACAATCAAAGATCAGTAATAGAAAAAATAGAAAACCCTAGGTGACCCAGGGTTTGGATTTCAAAGACTGGGTTTACCAATTATTTAATCCTAATTTGGTTAGTTGGATGTTGAATCCTAACTTAGGGTATATAGGGTTAAGAATATATAAATGAAATGGCACAAGGGTGATAATCAGATCTATATAGGACACATAGATGTTAAACTTAGACACAAGTATATGTTGAATTCATAAAATTTAGATAGTCTAAATATGGAAAATATAATTAAGTTATGTATATAAATGATATATAAACCAAGTAATTATCTATTTTTGATGATAACACAGTGTTGGATCTAGAATTGGTAGAAAAAAATGATGGAATATAATTCTATAATATTCATCAGATTTTGGATCTAGTGCTTCTAGAGCTCTAGGCACTAACATCCACCTAGGATAGTTATGTTGACACTATTATCTAGGTTTAATAAAAGTGTCATGTAAAAAATAAATTCTATAAGAGGAAGCAACCACTTGGATTCTTATAGGTTTTTATTTTCCTTCACTCTAGTGTAATTATATTTGGGTAATGGATTGTCACTCATGAAATGGAAAAACCCTAGTTTTCTATATTCATAGTGACCTTGGGTCAAAATGGGTTAGTAGACACATGGTGCCAAGTTGAACCTAAATAACTTGTTATTAGTGGTCACTACCTACATATCCAATACTCCAAAAGAGGGCCTCGTACTTATGTAGTTCTTCGTTATGTGTTGGATTGTGTGTGAATCATTCAATGTGTGTAAAGCAAGTAATGACCTAGCTTTTAACTTAGAAAATCTGGCTCTTGGGCTACTCCTTTAGTAATTCAGACCTATATATGTGTTGTACCTATTACTAGTGTGTAAATAGGGAAGTTTTGTTTAATTGAATGCTCTTAGGTAAGAATAAATGGTATTGTTTCCATGTTTCTAGGTGAGGATGAATGAGGGTTGATATTGTATTTATACTAATCTTACAAGAGATAAATCACATTAAAACACTTATGATGACCATTAAGATACATTTCATTTAAAATTAGGTAAATTTAGGGATCTAGACACTTGCATTAGGGTAAGATAGTAGCATCGATACAACTATGTGTCGCAAATGTTAGTGTCTGAAGACTAAGAAAGTAGGTACATGCTCAAAACTTGAAGACATGGAAGATAAGTAAATTTTAGCATTTTTTACTAGATAGAGGGTCTATGTCATCAACATAAGACTGGTTTGACTAAGACATATCCCAAAGGGTACAAGATAAAGAAGGTGCAATACTTGAAAAAGTGGTAAAGGTATGAAACTAAGAGGAATAACCAATGTCTAATTTTTCCAGGTGTACAATGTTGAGGTGCTATATAATCATAAACTAGTGTCTACACCTAGTCACCTTCCATCATCAAAACATTAGCCAAATGGCCACCTTCCATTTTCCACCTATACATGTTCATTTTTTGACCCAAGAATATTATTTTTGATTTAGTCTTTTTCTTGGTTGAATATCTATTTGAATTATATCCTTCCCTACTAGATAAAATGTCCTATCTATTCAAAAATTCCTTAGTTCATAAAATTCTTACCACTAATATATTTTTAAGTATTTTCTTCATGTGATAACATACATGCCACATGGACAATCATTAAAATATGAAAACATAATCCTAAACAATATTTGTATCCTTATACTAACATATACATAAATAAATGTTTGAAAGCTCATGTAAATGTAAAGAACTATTAGTGAATGAGTAACCATTTTAAAATAACAAATAAATGAAATTAACCATACAAATAAGCAAGCACTTTATTTTTTGTTGATGCAATATTTCAAAAAACCTTTGATGCTCTTGCCTCCTTTTTTATTCAATAAAATCATGTTGAGATTAGCCACTAACAAATATTACATTCAAATATTTATATTTATGCCAAATATTAATAGATATTAACTAAAATAAATTTTAATTGATTCAAATCAATAATATAAGAATGGGAATGAATTGGGTCTATTAGTACAAGGATTCATTTGAATTTCAATATAAGATACAATCATCTACTTAAAAAATACAATGAAATATTCAACATCACCTTTTAGGTTTATAATATGGTTATACAAGTCACATTCTAACATTACCAAACTTTATATAATATGTCCAATTGAAAATAAACCATTCAAAAAACTCATACCATTGTGAATAATAAACAATTATATATGTAACCACCTAAGTTACGAATTCCATTTCATGGTTCACAATTTTATCCCATACAAAGTTTTCATATTATAAAATAAGGTATGCATGAAACATTGAATGTAAATAATGAACACCTTAATTTATGTGTATAAATATGGGACATGATTCTAAGGAATGTCCTGAGATAAAGAAATGAAAATTTGTCTAGAGGAGAAAATGAGATTCATCTCTGCCCACCAAAATGGATGTCAACAACAAATGTGTAGAAACACAAGGAGAATTTAGACAAAGGCAAGTAGATGAAATAAGATAATAGAGGGGAGAGGAAATTTTATAATATATTTATTAGAACCATCAAATCCCATTGTTATTCCTCATTAAGGGTAAAATTTAGAAGAAGAAAGAGAGGGAAGAAAAGATAAAGGAACACTCTTATACAAAGAAGATGATGAAGAGAAAAGAGAAATTTCAAATATTTAATATAGGGAATAAGGTGATATATACCCAAAAAAATTAAAATAAGTTGAGCTATAAGAGTTATAGTAAGTATTAAAATACTCCTTACAACATCCCCAAATCCTAGTAGTTAGGTTAATAATCATGAGCCAAATGTTTAACATTAGTAAAAATGAAGAAAATAGAAAATTTGTAATGTGGGTGTTGAATCCAAGAAAGGTAGAAAAAATAATAATGTGGTCATAAACTTGGAAATATCAAATAATGTGGAAAATGGATTCTAGTCATTGTTAGAGGTTTCAAGGAACCTTAACTCCCCCAATATTAATAAATGAATATCATATCTTGGAATGTAAGAGGATTAAACAACCCAAATAAGCACATAATAGTATAAACTTCATAAAAACACATTATCATAGTATTTTCTTGTTACAAGATACCAAGATGACTAATAGAGCTTCTCAAATATTAATAATAGTATATGTAAAAATTACATTTTTTCTATTCTAGTGTAGAGGGGGATTTAGAGGGGTTAGTAGTGCTCTAGAATCCCAATGAGGTTAAAGGAAAGACTCTCATTAGTAATAATCATCATCTAGCCTTTTTTTTCACTAATAAATATGAAAATAGAATTTGGATCTTTTCAAACATCTATGCCCCAAACTCAAGGGAAATGAAAAATATGCTTTGGGAAGAGTTAAAATATTTCATAAAAAATTATAAAGACTTTACTTAGATGATAGATATATAATTCAACCCTCCTCTTTCTCCCTTGAAAAAAAGGAACCCAAGAATTTTTCAATAATATGGTAGACCTGATTGATTTCATAATTGGTAATAGGTTGGTGGACATAGACCTTAGAGGTTCCATGTTTACATGTTCAAATAAAAGATTGGAAGATAGTCTTATCTAAGATATATTGGATAGATATATTTTTTCCTCTGAGTGGATTATCAACTTATCTATAACCTTCTCTTCTCTTCCAAAAATTGGTTCAAAGCACAATTCTTTAGTCATTATATTTCAAGTAGAAGGATGAAGAACAAACCACCCTTTCAAATATGAGAAAATTTGGATACAACATTCTGACTTGGAGGATAAAATCAAATAATGGTGGGCTATGGATGTTTAGGGTTCAATGTTATTTAGAGTCATCAAGATGCTAAAAAATGTTAAACTCAACCTAAAAAATAGAAACAAGGAGGTTTTTGGTAATATTTTAAAACAAAATAAGAAGAAAACATAAGAGATAAACATTATTGAAATAATTTTTCAAAGGGTATGGAAAAAAACTATTCCAAAGATTAAAAAACATTTATCAGTGAAATCCACTCAATTAAGACCAAAAAAAAGGATTTAGAGGTAGAAGTCAAGGAACATATGGCTAAAGGAAGGTGATAGAAATTATAAATTCTTCCACATCTCTACTCTCAATCATAATTTAAAAAAAAAAAGACAATATTACTTATTAATAATGATGGTACATAATGTGTGGATGCTAAAACTATCAAGGAATAAATAATGTCTTTCAGGAATCTCCTCTCAGGGGAACTCATCATGAACTAGAAAAGGAGGACATCCTAAATTTATTTCCTTGTATTATCATCCAAATGGATAAAAATAGTATTCTTGTCCATTACACATTATAAGAACTTAAATATGTGGTGTTTGTAATGGAAGGGGACAATGATATTGGTCTTGATGTTTTCCCCCATCTCTTCTTCCAAAGTTTTTGGGATGCCATCCAGGGGCATGTGGTGGAGCTAGCACATGAGTTTTCTTATTTTAAAAACTTACACAAATAAATTAACATTACTTTCTCTATTTTCATCCCCAAAAAAGTGAGGGATAAATATTTGAAATACTTTAGACTTATTAGTATTTGCAATACTATCTACAATATCTTTTATGAGTTACTAGCTATTAGACTTTAGATTATTCTTCCTAATATAATTTATATCCACCAAAGGGCCTTTGTTTCTGGTAGAGAAAACATAAATATTATGATTATGGTCCATGAATCCATTCATTCCATTGACAAATCCAACATATCTAGGATGTTCCTCAAACTTTACATGAACAAGGCCTATGACAAAGTCTCATGGATCCTTTTGAAGAAAAATATTGAGAGACTCAAATTTTGTTATAAGTTAATAAAAATTATCTCTTCTTATATCACCATGATTATGTTCTCAATTATGTTGAATATATCTCCTACATGGTTATTTATGGTTAAAAAATGCTTAAAATAGGGAGATCCTCTATCACCTTACCTTTTTATATTGATAGCTGAGGTTTTATGGGAAAAAAAAAGGTTAATAGAAATTTTGAAAGTCTTATTGATTGATCATGGCCTTTATACATCTCATAACAAATTCATGGATGATAACTTCATCTTGGAAGAAGCTTTGGTTCAGGAAGATAAAGTAATTAGAAATATTCTTTTAGATTATGTAGAGATTTTGGACTACTAAGTCAACTTGGTTAAATTTTTATTTTCTTTATCATCACTCAAGCTTATAAACAACAAAAGAGTCTCTACCATCATAAACTATTAAACACATTCCTTACTAGCTACTTATCTCTGTGTGTCATTTTTCAAAGGTAAAATAATTCCTAACTATTATAACTCTCTCTCTTAGATAGATTCTAGTTAAAATTAGCATGCTGGAAACATTATCTCTTCATTAAGTATGAAAAGTATGGTTTATTAAGATCTCCTTAAAAATTATGCCCATTTACCTCATGTCCTTATTTAAGGTTCCAAGGAAAACAATAGACAAGTTTGAGCAAATTCATAAAATATTTCTATGGGTAGGGTGGAAAATAAAAATATGATTCACTTGGTGGCATGGGATAAGGTCTTCTTACCAAAATATAATGTATATATGGGGTTGAGAAATATCAAAACTATGAACAAATATCTGATCAAAAAAATGGGTTGGAAATTCTTAAAGGAGGAAAACTTATGGACTAATATCATCAAATCCAAGTACTTAGGCCATAGAGATGCAGCTCCCTTTATTAGCTTAGAGGCTCCCCCTATCAGATCCACCTTATACAATAACATTTTTAAAAGTAGAACCTTATTGGTTGAGTGGTGTATATGGAATGTGGGGGATGACAACAAAGCATTATTTTTAGATGATTCTTAGCTCCTCGGTGAACCTCTAAGTGCCACCATCCTTGGGAAAAATCTTGCACCAATATTCATAAGAAAATTTATGGAAAAATTTAGTGACTATTAGTAATCATATATGGGATTAAATCTTGGATCACTCTCCTATGGATACTTATAACCAATATTAGTTAGCTCAGTTATTTTCTATTCAAGAGATAATAAATAGATCTCATATATATTAAATCTTGAAAGAGGATGAACTAGTTTGGGAAGCTTTTAAGGTTGGGGCTTGTAACATAAAATTTGGTTACCTTTTGGAACTTAACCCAGCCATGGATGGATTCCCTTGGAACTCTCTAGGACATATATATTATTCCAAAATCAAACCTCTTATTTTGGTTGGTATCCCAAAATAATATTATTTCAATGGATAATCTAGTATTGATGGGTTTAATTTTATAGAATAGATGTGTTGTTTGTAAATCCAAGGCTAAGACCATCCTTCATCTCTTCTTGTGTTTCCCCTTCTCTCTCAATATATTTGATCATTTCTTATATTTTTTTGTGTCAAACCAAACTCTGATTTTGATTTTATCATTCAATGGTGGAATCCTTTTTCTTCACCATCCTCAAGAAGTTGTGGAAGTTCTTTCTTTGTCACTTCTACTGGGGTATATGAAAGAAGAGGAACTATAAAATATTCTAGAATAATAAAATTTATACCAAACAATTGAGTCCCTTTGATCAGAAGGGGTGATTTTTCTAAATTTTTAAAGTTAAAGGAAAATTTTATTTTATAACTGGGAGATCTTCATTCCAAAAATATTCAATAAATATAATACTAAAGTGAACAAGAACTTGATTAAAAAGACAAAACCCATTACTCCTTGGGCTAATATTACATCCCATCCAATCTTTAACAAACAACATTTATTTTTTACTAAATATAAGTGGCTTCTAGTTTATGTAGATTGGATGGACATATTATGTTGTATTAGTTTACTGGTACTACTACATTTTATTTTTTGAATATTTGTTTTTTAGTACCTTTATTTATTTTAAAATATATTAAATGATAGTTTACATTTACGTAGCTTAGCATGATAGATACAATGGTATTATTGTATTTTATTATTAGTGATTTTACAGTTGATATGATATAATTGGATTAAATAATTTTTATTGCTTGAGGTGGATGCAAGACATCTTTCACCCTAACTGAGTTGAAAAGAAGGAGAACATCACTGGGGAGAGGATGGTAGATCATGAATGTTGGAATTACATAAAACCTACTGAGAACCACCATTGAACACACACACTAGGATGATTTTTCAATTGTTTAATTTTTTATTTTAGTCTCATAATGAGAGTCATTAACTATGTATTTTTTAATTATTAATGGTTGACTTCTTTTGAGGTTGAGTGTGTTACATCCCAATTCCTCACTAGGCTAATTGTTTGACTCTTTATAGATGGTTATAGTAGATACTCATAATATTGGTTATATTTTCTGATTAAGCTTGGGATTTATGATATTTTAGAATAATATATTTTTTCTTAGTTAGATGATGATTCATGATTGTTTATTATAAACTGGGTTATGTATGCATTTACATTTTAAGCATATTAATGAATTGTTTTAGTTATATATTGTTGTTTATGATTATAATGTGATATGATCTAACTAATTATGTGTTATGAGGTGAATGTAGGATGATTTTTCCCTTGAATGAGCTGGAAGGAGATCATTATTAGAGAGGGTGGTTTATATGGAGACATTGAAGGTTTATAGAGAACTAGTAAAACCCTGCACACACCACAATAATTAGTCATGGTATAAAATGCATTTAAAAATGATTGCTTTTGGTGTTTGTTTAAAATTTAAAATTTCTATGTTTGATTAAATTGGTAAACTATAGGAATAAAATCCCTTGTGTGTTTATCCTAGCATGTCATTAATACACACAGAGGCAAATTTAATAAAGGTAAAATTTAATACGGGGTAATATTTATTATTTTACCATCAAATTGCTAAAGCATGATTAAATGTTAAATGAATTAAATATGAAATTGTAATTTCATATTAAAATATAAAAAGGGAATTATTTAAAATAATAATAAATTTAGAAAAAACATTAAAAATAGAAAAAAAAGAAATAAATTAAAAAAAATAGACGTCTTAAAAATAGCAAAAACAATAAATGAATTAATTATCCTAAAATTAGCAAACACAAAAAGATAAAACAAAATTTAAAAAAAAAAAATATGGGAGAAGATTTTAACATCTATTTTTCTATTTAAGAGAAATATGGAAGAGAATTAGTAGAGATTAAACATTGGAAATGAAGAAGGAAGGACAAAGTGTGGAAAGAAGAGGCACAAAGAATCAACAGATAAATCTTGACATAGGTGGTGTACTTAAATTTCATTATTTTTTTATGTGAGTAGATAATGTTATTAGATAATGGATAATAACATAGAAATCATTATTAAAATAGGATTGGGTCAAATGTATGGTTGAAAATACATTTTTGGTAAATGGCTAAACCCTTTAGAAAAATATATGTAATTATTAATTTAGGAATATATTTGAATATATCCGACAATGTTTAGCCCATGATAGGTACTGTTATATTATTAAAAACTATAATATATACATATTTGGGGTAGGCACTAAAATTCTAGGTAAATTTTGATATTATTTTAGCTAGACATATTCAAAATTAGGCATCATAATTTATATAAATTCACACAGTCGACTAGGGTGTTGACTTGTGTTTGGCCTCCATTTAATTAGGCATCAATCTTCTTATTACTTTAGAAATATATAAAAGTGGCATTAGGGGTCAAACCATCTACTAGGCTATTACTTTTACAACTTAGAAAACTATTAAGGAAGCACTGACCATTATATATCATTGAGACTGTATAAATTTTCAATGAGTTTTTAGACCTATTTTCATATTAAGGACATTTTCCAGCATACACCTGTAAGGTGTGGCATCACCACATTCCAAGAGAAACTCTAATTTTTAAAACATAATTTAGAATGGTTGAAGTGAAATATGAGTTCTTTGTTAGGAATTAGCTAAAATTCTTAAAGGCATAATTCATTTTACAAAGAGTCATATTCTTGATGGATCTTGGGTGCCAAACCTTTTTGATTATCGACCTAGTTTTGGAAACAAAAATTGTTTTCAGTATATGGCATCAGAACTTACGTATATTTAATTACACTTAAAGCATCAGACTTTATTGTATTTAGCCATACATATGATCTTTTTATCCAAGATGAATATATCCTTTAGCTATTTTCCCCTCCCTAGATGATTTAATAGTTCCATCTCCTTACAAATAGTTTCTAAGTAATTAATTAAAATTTTTGGGCATTGATAAGATGTTGGTCTATCAACATATTAATGATATGGGTATTGAATACTGAATTCAGATAGAGTTAGGGGTTCCATAAATTTATAACTATTTTATTATGTGGTACATCATATTAATATTGTTATTGAAATTTATTAATATTTTTATACATCTTTATCATACTAGAATGCCATACGGTTATACTTAAACAATAAAAAATAAATATTGTCATAGATAATATTAAATTAGTCTTACCAAAAATATAACATGGCTCTAAACTTTACTAAAACTTAGTTATGCTAATAATTTTTCCAGCCACTTGGTAGTTTGGATAAATATAAAACCTACTCTTTTATTTACCCTCAAAATGATAATGGAATTAGATGGCATATAACACAATAATATTTAAAGGATAAGGCTTAAAACTCTTATTAAATCATCCCAAGTATATTCTTTTGGATTATACTAACAATCTGAGTTGGAAATTATTCCTTATAAATGCCATGGGTTGAGTATATAAAAACAAATTATAATTTTGAGTGGACGGAAAATATAAAGTAGATTATAATATTGAGTGGTCATAAATTATCTAACTATGAGATTTGGATTTGAAAAGTAATTGAGTAAATAGTAGGATAATATTTTTAATTATTCACCCATGTAGTGGAAATTAGGAGGATTCATAAACTTGATTATATAATAGTTTAAATCAGATTTCTTGAACTTTATAGTTAGGTGATAAATTCTCTTATAACTACAAAAATATTAGGGATATATTTATTGATATGTAAAACTTGTATTTATAAAATCTGGTATGAGAGTAGCACTATAAAACCATATTCTTAGTTATATCTATATAGAAAACCATATCAAATGTAAATAAATTTAGATGGGTTTACCTCTTTATAAACCAAGAAGAAATAATAGAATCCTTAAAAATATGATAACCCAGAATATAGAATTAAGTTATGGCTATTTATTCAAGAGGAATCATGGGGAAAATTTCCTTTTTTAATATTCTTAGGAAAAATATTGATTGAAAAAATGAAAAAAGTTAAATTAATAGTTTAGCAAGTGGTTGCTTATGAAACCCCCAAAATAAACCAAATAGATAAACTAGACCTTTTGTATTTTCAGGATAAACAAAGTTTTTGATATTCTAGTTATTATTTGAAATGAATGTTTCTATATACTCTTAACTACTTATGAGTTGAATTATTAGTTATGATTAAAACACTAGACTGTGGTAATATGGGTTGCCATAGTGTGTAGAGAATTGAAAAACAATTATGAATTTGTACAATTAATTTATATGTTTATCTAAGTGCTATATTGATAAACATTATTAATATTATGGGATAAAATATAATGAAATATTCATGCATATGTTAGACAGATTTAAAATATGATATTAATATTCCTATATATATCATGTAGAGTGTTACATTTGATATTATGATATATGTCATTGAAGCTTATGATTGAATTGTGTTTGACCAATCAACATTGTTAATACAGAGTAAGGAATGAGACAAACTTTACTGACTTACTGGCATTGTAATGTAAGATAAAGGCAATCCAATCAAGTGGTGTGAATGAAATTGATAGATCTATAGATCATTTATATTAATATTTGTAAAACTTTGGCCAAAGTATGTTTAGTGAGACATTATCATTCATGAGTATGATTTACATGTATGTGTGATATCTTGAAATAGATTGAGTTTTTTTATGATACATTAAATGTTTAGTTAGTTATAAATCATATAGTATATGGGTACTTTATAGTCTCTTTGGATTCTCATGCCATCACTATTTACCCATCCATGAAGGGAAGGTCATTCCCTAATGGGATAGTGTAGGAGATCATTGGTCTATGGTTAGGTGGAAAAGCACTCAGATGATACTCTCCCTCCCCACAATAGTACTACTTATCGAGATGACACTTGAGATTACCACAGATACTTGAAGTTTAGGAACTATGCTCCAAGATAGCCAAGTATCTTATTTTTACATTGTAATATATTTTAATTATTATTGAAGAGTTGTAATTATACATTGATGCACACTAACAGTGGTTATTATTTTTTGGATAAATTTGAATTTAAAATGTTATAGTTACTTTATTTATTAAGTTGTCATACTCTCAAGTTATTAGAGAACCATAATTTATGTTGTATATGAAATGTTTATCATGATCACACATGAATACTTTTATTATCTTTGTTAGACTCTCAAGATGTAGTCTACTTTTATATATGTGTTTATTTAATTTTTTTTATGTATTTATAGTTAGATCTCAGTCGGGATGTTATATGTGGTATCAGAGCTATAACTCAAACTCTAGGACTTAATGAGTCTACTAACATTTTAATGACCTTATTTTGATAGAAAGAAGGATGATAAAAGTGAGAGTTTTAAGAGAGGGTCCTTCAAATGCTGGTGACAACAACCCCCCTTTTGATTCTAGTCAATTTGTTGCTGAGCAATTAGGAAAGATGGATCAAATTCTCACAGTCATGAATGAGACCAAAGATCAGATTATAGCTCTGAAGTAGGTGGTTTATAGCCACAAAGGAGAGGAATAATAGGAAAAACCTAAACAGCATCTAGCTAAGTAAGATAATCCACATGATGCTAGAGCTCAAGTTACTAAGGAGTTAGCTTGAGATATAAAGAAGGTGAATCTACCTAAATTTGATGGAACTATTCTAAGAAATAGATCTAAGGCATAGTTGATAGAGATGGATAAGTATTTTTAAATTTAAAACTACTCTAAGGTCATCAAGGTGGTATGAGTAACATACTAGTTGGCTAAGGAGGAAACTACATGATGGGCCAATAAAAGGTTAGAAATGAATATGAATTCAATGACCACCACTTGGGATTAGTTTATGAGTATATTTAGATCATGGTGGCTTCCATAGATATATTTTGATTAGAAGCTTATAGATTTTTAGAATATAAAGCAAGGTGATATTCCAATGAATAAGTATTTAGAGTAGTTCACCAAACTATTGAAGTATGTTCCTTGGTATTAGGGAGATAAGTGGTTTTAGATAAAAAAGTTAATCATGGGTTTGAGGCCCCAGATTGGTGGAAAGGTAGATGTTCATGAACCTTCCACCATAGACTAGGTCTTCGATAGGATGGTCAAGTAGAAGTAGAAGCTAGAATCTATTTTTTAGGCTAAGGATAGATTCAAAAAGAGGTTTGGCAATCCTAAGTACAAATTCAAAAAGAATAATTGGAAATAAAAGAGTGGAGACTCCAAGCAATAGTTCAAGAATCAAAATGCTAAGTTCAACAATGGATTAGGCATCAAGAAGTATGGAAATGAATCTAGGGATGGATTCAAGGGAAACTGATAGAATTTTAGAAAAGGACAACTAAGACGGTGTTTCATTTGTAGAGAGGATCATTATGCTCATGATTTTTTATAGGACAAGTCAAAGGGAAAAGTCCCTAATCCTCAGTAGGGTGGTTTCAAGTATAAAATTCATACAATAGTCAACAATCGATAGGTTGAGTATTAGGCACTACCTATTGAGCTATCAGGTACTTTATTTGATAATCTAGTTTCCATTTTGATAGATACAAGAGACATTAAATGTTTTATAGCTCTTACAATGATTAGTAAGTTTTATATAAGATTTGGTGTAATGGTAAATGCATGGTTAGTAAAATGCATGAATGACACAAAGGTTATGGTAGATATGTGTTTAATCAAAGAAAAAGATTAGGTTACCTAAATTCACAATAGTTTTGGCTTTATATGTAACATCTTTAGGATCATATGATGTGATATTGTGATTTAATTAGCTCAAAAAACATAAATACAAATTTGACTACTACTTAAATAAGGTGGAGTGTCTTGATGATTTTTAGAATTAGACATAAATTCAAGGTGAAAAGAGAGAGTTGAAGCTTAGGCAGATTTCAGATATGCAGATTAAAAAGGCTCAAGGAAAAAGTTTTCAAGCATTTATCATAAAGATAAATGAAATGAAATAACTTAGGGAACTATCTCTTGAAGATTACTTTTTTATTAGAGATTAACATGATGTGTTTCTATAAGAGTTGTCAAGTTTACCTCCTAGACATGAGTTCAATTTTTCTATTGACATCATACCTAGTTTAGAACCACAATCAAAGGCATTGTATAGGATGGCAATCATGAAGTTGGTTGAAATAAAGGATTAACTTTAGGAGTCGTTAGTTAAGGGGTTGATTAGTCCAAGTGTGTTACTATGGGGTGTAATAGTTATCTTTATCAAGAAGAAGGATGATACCTTTTAACTATGCATTAACTATAGAATGTTGAACAAGAAAACCTCAAAAATAGGTATCCACTACCTCATATAGATGATCTTTTTGATCAAATACAAGGAGGAACAATATTTTATAATATTTATCTTTGAGTAGGATATCATCATTTGAGGATTTAAGATGAGGATATTCTAAAAACAACATTCAAAAATCAATACGGGCACTATGAGTTTACAGTTTTATCTTTTGGTCTAACTAATGCTCCAACAACATTTATGAATCTCATGAATAGTGTATTTAGAGATTATCTCGACCAATTTGTGTTAGTTTTTTTGGATGGCATTCTTATCTATTCAAAGAATGAAGAGGAATACCTTCATCATTTGGATTTGGTTTTTCAATGGTTCTAAAAGCATGAGATTTATGGAAAACTATCTAAGTGTGTATTTTACAAAAATAGGTGCAATATTTGGGACATATTATCTCTATAGATGGTATTTCTATAGATCCAAGAAGATTTGAGCCATTATAGAATGGTTGGAATCAAATAATGTGCATGATGTTAGAAGCTTCATGGGGTTGGTAGGCTATTACAAGAAGTTCATTCCAAACTATTCCAAAATAACTAACCTAATTACTTCCTTGCAGTAGAAGAATAACAAGTTTGTTTGGTCAGAGAAGTGTGAGCTAGCTTTTTAAGAGTTGAAGAAAAATCTTACATCTGCACTAGTGTTGAGAGTTCTAGACCTTAATGGTCATTTTGTAATAGTCACAGATAAATCAGGAGATGGACTAGGTGGTGTCCTTATGTAAGATGGAGTAGTAGTGGCTTATGAATCACAAAAGCTTAAGCCATATGAGGTGAATTATGCCCCTCATGATTTGGATCTTGTAATGATTGTTAATTCTTTAAAATTTTGATAACATTATTTATTGGGAAAAGCTTTTGAGATCAAGATGGATAACTTGGGACTCAAGTATATTTTCACCCAACCTAATTTGAATGCATGTCAGAGATGTTGGCTTGATTTTTTATCTGACTATGACTTTGATATCAGTTACATCAAAGGTAAAGAGAATAGAGTAACTGATGATCTCAGTTAGAGAATGTATATTGTAGCTATAACTACTATCAAGAGTACCTTCAGGGATTGGGTGATTGAGTTATTTGTAGGAGATAAATTTTATGACCAAGTCAAGAAAGCATTATCTGAGAATTCTCAAAATCCTTGGTACAAAAGATTTAGTTTGGAGAGTGATGATATTTTACATTACAAAAGATAGATGTATATGCCAGATTAAGAGAATCTATGTATCATAGTGCTTAAGGAGTTGCATGATGCCTCTTATTCAAGTAATCCAAGTGTAACCAAGCTCATGGAAGAGTTTAGACTATTATATTTCTATAAAGGAATCAAGAAAGATGTGGCATATTATGTGTCATGTTGTATGGAGTTTCAACGAGTGAAAAGATGACCATGTGCATCTAGTTGGATTGTTATATCCACATGAAACTCCAAAATGGAAATGGAAAGTAATCAATATGAGCTTTGTCCAAGGATTTTTGATGTCATGGAATAGATATGATATGATCTTGGTAGTTGTTGACAAACTAATCAAGGTATCTCACTTCATACTAGGAAATTTGATAGATGATGCACCTACCCTTATAAATAGATTCATGAAGTTTATAGGTTACATGGTTTTTTTAGAGAAGATCATTTTAGATCATGATTTGAAGATGAATTTGAGGTTTTTGATGACTCTAAATTCAGCTTTGGGCATGCAAATTAATTTCAGTATATCTTATCACTGAGAGATTGATGGTTAGACTAAAAGAATCAATCAGATACTTAAGGATCTTATTCAAATGTATTACATATATTATCAATATAAGTGGTAATATTATCTTCCATTGGTTGATTTTTCATATAACAACTCATACCAGTCAGCATTGAAGATGGCACCATTTGAGGCATTTTATAAGAGAAAGTGTAAGACACCCATTAGTTGGGATATGTTAGTAGATAGGGTAGTCTTTGGACCTAAGATGATTTTAGATATGTAAGAGAAAGTTAGACTGATAAGATAGAGATTGGTTGAGGCCAAAGATAGACATAAGAGTTATACATATCTGAAGAGAATAGAAAGGCACTTTGCAGTTGGTGATAAACTATTTTTATGGGTAAAATCATAAAAGAGATTGATTAAATTTGGGAAGTATATAAAATTATCACCAAGATATATGAAACCCTTCAAGGTGTTATAAGTGGTCAATCCTATTACGTATACGCTTGCATTACCACTAACCTTAGCTCTTTTACATAATGTCTTCCATGTATCATATCTTAAAAAATATATAACTGATCTTATATATGTGTTGGGTTGGAATGATTTTCAAGTTTTAGATCCTAGGGTGGTCATAGGAGAACCAATCAGGGTAATTGATGCACACAAACTTCATTTGCATAATAGAGAGATGTCATAATGCAAGGTCTAGTGGGACTAATACTCTAAGAATAGTGCTATATAAGAGGACTATGATAAGTTCTTCAAGATATTTCCACATTTATTTAATTAATTATATACTATTATGTTATGTTATTTTTATTTGAATAATATTTTATTTTATATCATATGTTTAAATAAGAGTCATCTAAGATGATGAGTAGATTTAGGGGAGAAGAATGTTACATCTCGATTCCTCACTAGGCTAACTATTTATAGATGGTTATAGTGAATACTCATAATATTGGTTATATTTTATGATTAATCTTGGGATTTATGATATTTTAGAATAATATAATGTTTCTTAGTTAGATGATGATTCATGATTTTTTATTATGAATGGGTTATGTATGCATTTACATTGTAAGCATATTAATGAATTGTTTTAGTTATATATTATTGTTTATGATTATCATGTGATATAATATAACTACTTGTGTGTTATGAGGTGAATTTAGGAGGATTATTAATTTGAATGATCCAGAGGAAGAGCATCATTAGAGAGAGTGGTACAGATGGAGACATTAAAGGTCTATAGAGAACTAGTGAAACCCTGCACACACCACAATAATTAATCATGATAGAAAATGCATTTAAAAATGATAAATTTTAGTGTTTGTTTACAATTATTAATTTATATGTTTCCTTGAATTGGTAAACTACAGGAATAAAATCCTTTATGTGTTTAGCCTAATGTGTCATTAATACACATAGAGACAAATTTAAAAAAAAAAGTAAAATTTAATATGACATAATATTTATTATTTTATCATTAAATTACTAAAGCATGATTAAATATTAAATGGGTTAAATATGAAATTGCAATTTCATATTAAAATATAAAAAGGGAATTATTTTTTAAAAAAAAAAAAGAGAAAAAAATAAAAAATAGAAAAAAAATAGATTAAAAAAAATTAGAAGTCTTAAAAATAGAAAAAACAAGAAAATAATTAAATATCCTAAAATTAAGAAACACAAAAAGAAAAAACAAAAAAAAAAATATGGGAGAAGATTTTAGAATATGTATTTTTATTTTAAAGAAATATGGCAGAGAAATAGTAGTGCTTAAGCATTAGAAAGGAAGAAGGAAGAATGAAGCATGAAAAGAAGAGGCACAAAGAATCAACAGATGATGGTGTCCTTAAATTTCATTATTTATTGATGTGAGTAGATAATATTATTAGATAATGGATAATATTATTGAAATCATTGTTAAAATAGAATTGGGTTAAAAATATGCTTGAAAATACATTTTTAGTAAACGCCCAAACCTTTTAGAAAAATCTATGCAATTATTCATTCAGGAATATATTTGACTATATCCATCAATGTTTAGTGCATGATATGCACCGTTCTATTATTAAAAACCATAATATATACATATTTGGGGTAAGTGTTAAAATTATGGGTAAAGTTTGATATTATTCAAAATTAGGCATCATAATTTATATAAATTCATACAGTCAACTAGGGCATCGACCTATGTTTGGCCTTAATTTAATTAGGCATCGATCTTATTGTTTTATCAATTTGGAAAAGTGGCATCAGGGGTCAAACCATCTGTTAAGCTAGTACTTTTATAACATAGAAAACTATAAAGGAAACACCAAATAATATATATCATTAAGATTACATAAATTGTCAATGAGTTTTTAGTCATGTTGTCATATTAAGGACATTTTCCAACATACACCTGTAAGGTGTGGCATCACCACATTCCAAGAGAAACTCTAAGTTTTAAAATATAATTTAGAATGGTTGAAGTGAAATTTGATTTCTATGTTAGGAATTGCCTAAAATTCTAAAGGTAAAATTCATTTTGCAGAGAGTCATAATCCTAATGGATCTTGGGCACCAAACCTATTTGATTATCAACCTGGTTTTGAAAATAAAAATTGTTTTCAATGTATGGCATCAAAACTTATTATATTTGCTTATACTTAGAGCATCAGACTTTATTATCTTTATCCATGCATATGATCTTTCTAGCCAAGCTAAATATATCCTCTAGTTATTTTTCCCTCCCTAAATTATTTAATAGTGCCATATCCTTACAAACAATTTGTAAGTAATTGATTAAAATTTATGGGCATCTATAGGATATTGGTCTATCAACATATTAATGATATGGGTATTGAATATTGATTTCAGATAAAATCAAGGGTTTCATAAATTTACACCTATTTTATTATGTGGTACGATGTAGTAATATTGTTATTAAAATTTCTTAATATTTTATACATTCTTCTCATACTAGAACATTGTATGGTTCTTCTTAAAAAATAAATAATAAATATTGTCATGGAGCACCTTAAATCAGTCTTACCAACAATATAGCATGGCACTAAGATTTATTAAAACTTAGTCATGCTGATAATTTTTCCACCCACTTGGTAGTTTGGATAAATATAAAACCTACTCTTTTATTTACCCTCAGAATGATAGCAAAATTAGATGACATAGAGCCAAAGAATATTTAAAGGATAAGGATTAAATCTCTTTTTAAATTATCTCAAGTATATTCTTATGGATTATACTACCACCCTGAGTTGGAAATTATTTATTATAAATGCCATGGGTTGAGTATATAAAAATAGATTATAATATTAAGTGGGCTGAAAATAAAAATAGATTATAATATTGAATGGAATGAAAATATAAAATATATTATAATATTGAGTGGTCATAAGTTATCTAGCTATGATATTTAGACTTGAAAATTAATTGAGTAAATAGTAGGATGATATATCTCCTTTATGGGCATCAGTGAAATATTATTAGAGAAGATTTTTAATTATTCACCCATGTAGCAGAATTTGAGAGGATTCATAAACTTGATTATATAATAGTTTGAATCAGATTTCTTGAACTTTCTAGTCAAGTGATAGATCCTCCTATAACTAAAAAAATATTAGAGATATATTACCCTATATGCAAAACTTTTATTGATAAACTTTAGTATGAGAGTAGCACTATAGAACCAAATTCTTAGTTATATCCATATAGAAAACCATATCAAGTGTAAATAAAGTTAGATGGGTTTACTTCTTTATAAACCAAGAAGAAATCTTAGAATCCTTAAAAATATGATAACATAGAATATGAAATTAAGTTATGACTATTTATTTAAGAGAAATCATGGGGAAGACTTCCTTAGTTAATATTCTTGAGAGAAATATTAACCAAAAAAATAAAAGAATTTAAATTAAAAATGTAGTAAGTGGTTGCTTATGAAAACCCCAAAATAAACCAAATAGATAAACTAGACCTTTTATATTTTTAGGATGAACAAAGGTTTTGATTTTCTAGTTATTGTTTGAAATGAATGTTTCCATATACTCTTAACTACTTATGAGTTGAATTATTAGTTACAATTAAAACACTAGACTATGGAAATATGGGTTTCCATAGGGTGTAGATAAATGAAAACCAATTATGAATTTGTATAGTTAATTTTTATGTTTATCCAGGTGGTATATTGGTAAACCTATTATGGGATAGAATATAATGAAATATTCATACATATGTTAGATGGATTTAATGTATGTTGTTAATATTCTTGTATATAACATGTCAAGTGTTGCATATACTAGTATAATATATATCATTGAATATTATGGTTGAATTGTATTTGACTAATCAACATTGTTAATATGGAGTAAAGAGTGAGATGAACTTCACTAGCTTATTAGAATTGCAATATAAGAAAAAGACAATCTAATAAAGTGGAGTGTATGAAATTTATATATATATAAATAATTTATATTATTATTCATAAAGCTTTAGTCAAAGTATGTTTAGTGAGACATTATCATTCATGAGTATGATTTACATGTATGTGTGATATTTTGTAATAGATCAAGTTTTTCTATGATACACTACATGTTTAGTTAGTTAGAAATCATACAACACAGTATCTCTAGATTCCCATGCCATCAATACCTACCCATCCATGAAGGGAAGGCCATTCCCTGATGGGATAGTGTGAGGGATCGTTGATCCATGGTTGGGTGGAAAAGTGCTTAGCTGATGCTCTCCCTCCCCATATAAGTACTATTTATCGAGATGACACTTGAAATTACCATAGATACTTAAATTTTAGGAACTATGCTCTAAGTTAGTTAAATATCTTATTTGTATATTGAAATATATTATAATTATTATTGAAGAGTTGTAATTATATATTGATGCACATTGACAGTGGTTATTATGTTTTTAGATAGATTTGAATTTAAAATGTTATAATTACTTTTTTTATTGAGTTGTAATATTCTCAAATTATTAGAGATATATAATTTATGTTTTATATGAAATGTTTATAATGATTACACATGAATGCTTTTATTTTATCTGTTAGACTCTCAGAATGTAGTCTAATTTTGTATGTGTTTATTTAATTTTTTTAACATATTTCTAGTTAAATCCTAGCAGGGATGTTATAGAGTGTTATTATTATATTATAGTACATATGGATACTTGAATGTCTTATTGAGTGATGACTTTTCATGTGTGTGTATTTCTTGATTTTTTTCTTGCAATTTAGTGGTATTTATAATCATCTAAAAATGACACTTTAGTGCTAAGAGTGTTGCTTGAGATCACCCATCCATAGCTTAGCCTTAGACCAATATTAAGGCCTATTTAGACACTTATGCATCCTTTGTGTAGGTAACATATGTCCCTAAACATCCATAAATTAGTTCCAAACCCCCACTTTAACATCCTAGCCCCTAGTGCCTTAGGTTTTACCACCTAGACACTAGCACCATAACTTGGCTAATAGTGCCAATGGTGCTAGTGTCCTAGTTTGGGTGCTATTATCATTTTTCTACCTTTTACCATCAATGGATATCTTTTTGAATCAACAACCACATAAGGTCAACCTATACCTATTTAAAGACCCACATAACCACTAGAATAATATATATACATGACTTTTATCCCTTTTCTCACTAGATGGAAAATTAGATACAAATAATACAAACTAACTTAGAAAAAGATATGCAAAATCAAGGTTATTAATACCTATTCTAACATAATTATGTATACATTCATCCAAAACCATCCCAAGATCAAAATACATAGATTTATAGTCTCTAGAATCACTCAAAGCACTCAAACCAACATTCATACTAGCTTTACTTGCACTTGAACTAACACTTAGGTGGGGAGAACTACATCAGGATTGATACCTCTTCAGAGTATTGGTATGTAGGTAAATCTCATCACAATAGGGTGTTGAGAATGTTTATCCTACCTCATTAACATCACACTTTTCTACTTGTGCCAATCAAATGCCATAACAACATGGAGTTCTAGGATTTACATGAAAAATCAATCTAAAAAGGTCATGAATAAGGAATCATAACTTGTGCAAAAAAGAATAGGCTTGGTAGACTATAATATAGGTGCATATAAAATCTAAGAGTAATTCTACACAAAGAACACTAGCACAAAAAGGAGGACACTAGCACTATTGTAGCTACTATCTAGTTAGGGAACTACTATCTAAAAAATATTTTGAAACTTAGATCCTATCCATGACACTTAGATAAGCTCTTGTCTTGGTTTTCACACTCTAGATCTTCCATCTCAGTCATTTTCTAACTAAGTACTTATTTACATCATTTATTAATATTTTTTATAAAGGTCAAACTAGGTTAATTTTCTTACAAAGTAGTGGTTATATTCATTGAATATTTCATACCCTAATTTAATGTGCTCAACCCCTTTAAAAACCTAGGGCTTAAACTCTATAACCCTAAAAAATTAAATCATTTGGTGAACCAAAATTAATTCAAATACTACTCAAATCCTATCCCTATATGCTACTAGGGTTTGTATCCTTGTTTTTCATATTTCCTTTAGGTTTTTTAGGCTTTTTAGATTTCATACATTCTATTTTAACATCCCTCTTTCACTTTATTTTCTTTATGCCATCTAAAAAATTTATCTCTTCCCTTAAGAAGATGTGTTAGGCTTAGTGGTAATCCTATTAAACATACGTAAATTCTTTATATTTGAGTTTATACCATGGACAAAGGACCAATTAAAACCCCCATCATTGATTCTTCACAATGTGATTATGTGGACTTTAATGACAATGCATCCAAAGATGAGCAATATAATTAAGATCAAAATGATACACAAGATATAAATCAAGACACTCTCCCCCCCACTTAATAGTGAAAATATTATTATCAATAAGGATGAAATTTTATAGATATTTAGAGACATACTTTGGGAATAGCCCCATGATCATGCACATATTATGCAAGGCATAATGTAAATAAAGAACAAATCAAATAATGGTCAATATTCTAGTCCCCCAGATAATAATATTTTTACACCTAATTTGGGGGTAACTCAACAACCTTCAACAATGGAAACACCTGTTATGGCTAGCACACACTCTTCTTCTCCTGATGCACAATCCCTTATGCATGAAATTAATTCTTTGTAAGCTAAGGTGTTACATCTTGATTAGGGTGTTACTAGGATATCTCATGCCTTGGATTCTCATGTTCTTTTACATACACCTTTGGCATAATACATAGCGGTAATTCCTTTTCCATTCAAATTTGTGGTACCCACACTTAATTTGTATGATGGAAAATGTGACTAATTTACAATATTTACACACATCATGTTTAGACCATGTGTCCAATGATTGGATCCTTACTAATTTTTTCCCATGTAGTCTAAAGGACTATGACTTACAGTGGTTCTATGATCTTCCAAATCAGTCTATCACTAAATTTAATCCATTGGTAGATATGTTTTTTGCACACTTTTCAATTAACATTAGTGATAAGATCTCATATGCTCAATTGGCTAAATTTAATTAAAAATCCAATGAGCCTATAGTATGATATGTCTTATGATATAAAACTATACTAGCAAAGATGAATAGCCCCATGTCAGATAGAGAGATAAAAGACATTAAAATAGAGTTTACTACCATCATTGTATGAAGATATCTTATTCAATAAGTTTCTAACATTAAAAAATTTAAGCCACATGGTGAAATAAAGGGAAGTCAAAATTCTATATATGAGAAAATTAAAATACACATGTGGATTAGATTCAAATATTAAGATTTATAATAAGCCTCCATACAAAGTAAGGGACACTAAAAATAAGAGTGATCAAAAGGCCATAGTTAGTGTAGCTTTAGATCCACCTCCTCACTTGGTTTTATTAGTTCCTCAATAGAGAGTTTTCACAAATCTTCCAGAATCATTGGTACATGTTTTATAGTATCTCTTGGAATGCAATGTCATATCTATCACTTCCATTAAATAGGTTTATATGATCAGGACTCTTCCAATACACTATTATTTCAATGCATTTTGTGACTATCATAGGGAAATAGTCAATGTTATAAACAAATACATCACTTTGAGACATAATATACATGATCTGATGGAGGCTAACATCATTGATGTGGGCACACCTTTAGAGTCACCTAAAATTAAAAAATGAAAGATAAGGCAATGAAAACATTTTTATATCCTTTTCCAAAACATATAACTAATGAGATAGGAGTCATTTCATGTGTTCACTATATGTATTAGGCACATCCAACACTAGTATCCTATCACACTACTATAGAGGATGCACACACCCTACACAATACCATTGTGTGTATTGTTATCTCTAAAACTTGCATGTTTATGAAGGTTGTTTTAGGCATTCATAGTTTTGAGTAACATGGAGATAATAATAGTATATGGGAGGCCTAATAGGTGGATTGAATCTATATTCTCAGGGTTATCTCCCCTTTATGTATCAGTTAGGTTCTTTACTCTACACTACCAAATTGCAAGGAAAAAGGAAGGAAGATAAATTGAAAGAAAACCTATCTAACTGAGGTGATACACCAAAATGTCTCCTTAACTTATCTAATATGAACTAAGAAGGATAAATAATGACATGAACCTAATTACACTACTTAGTAAAGGCTCTCCAAACATAAATATTTCACATAGAGGTCACTAGCTTGATGGATGGTCTAAGGTAGCTAATTATGAGGTCTCTAAAGGACACCAATGAAGGATTACACTTGCCAAACATACAAAAATATTCAAACACACTATGTAACCTAAAAAGATGAAAAATTACCTAAAAATAGGTAAATAAGAGAGGACAAAATTAAAGGAAGCATGCACTATCACTATCATTCATCAACTAACCATTTGCATACACTAGTCACAAACTTTGAGGAGGACAAAATTCTATCTTATTCAGTTGAAAAAGTAAAGTAAAAGTTTTTATTAGGGCCTTACCATAACTTAGGTTAAGGATCATTAAAAATTTCCAAAACAGGCTTAATTATAGAGAGAGAGAGAGAGAGAGAGAGAGAGAGAGAGAGAGAGAGAGAGAGAGAGAGAGAGAGAGAGAGAGAGAGAGAGAGAGAGAGAGAGAGAGAGATGAGAGAGAGAGAGAGAGAGAGAGAGAGAGAGAGAGAGAGAGAGAGAGAGAAGGAAAACCAAAACTAGGGGTGAGTCATCCATCTAGTCCTATTTAAACTCATATATAGTAAATATTATATCCTCTTTTTATTTTCTTGGAAAATAGATTAGGAAGTATAGGTAAGCTTGTTTAATGTTTGAATTAGTTTTGAGCATTGATATCTAAACTTTGACCCATACAATCTCCTATATCTTTATTTGCCTACCCCTATATTATTGGTTAAGAAGTCACCTCTTTGAAAATAGGCCTTAAAGGCTTAGTAAAATCTCAAAAAAACTCCACTTAAACCTTTTCTTAAGCCATTTATTAGGTCTCTCCACCTTACTTGGGTTTTTAGAAGTCTCCTTGAAAACATCTTTGACCTTTACAACTTGCTAGGCATATGAGGGAAAGAAAGTCTTATTAGGACTACTAGAGAATATTTAAACCCTATAAATGTTGTTTTAAATTTAATTTGACTTGTTATTGTCCTAAAAATGGCATGGAATATATAATCAACCTTGAAAAACCCCTTGAATAACTTCTACACCTTGATTTGATTGATTGTTCACTTGAACTCCTTAAACAACATGGCGTAGGAAAGAGAATTTGGTTTTTGGTTTGAATAAGGAAATATTCATAAATTTATGGATTATAAATTTAATTTAAAACCAGAACAAAGGAACTTAGATCCATAAAATCCTCCATAATATGTGATTTTTCTCCATTTGCTTTCTTTTCTACCTATTCCTTCTAGCCCTCAAAATAGGTAAACCTCCTTATGTAAAATAATGTATAGATTATTATTAATAATTGAGCATATTTTTGAGGACCTAGTATCCCATTACATCTCCATGCCAAGTATTAGGATATAAATATGAGTATAATTTATCCCCTTTTCTACCATTTCTCTCTTTAATTAGGCTTAATTAGGCCCCCCCAGGCCTAGAAATATGAATTTGGCCTAAATGGCCACCCAAACATGTGAGAACTCACAAAATTGTTTTATTAACTTTACCTATATGAAAACCATGATCCATGTCAAATTTAAAGTTGTGAGGCCTTATGTAGGTGGGCAAACCATGAAATGGCCATTGACAAGCCTAGGTTCTTGTGCATGCTTGAGAGGTAGTTTGAGTGTGTTTTCATGAAACTTACAAGTTTTGAGACTTGGAAATTAATTTTTGAGACCTATAACACATTTATAAAACTAATTACTTGAGAGTGAGGTCTCTTATTTCACTCATAGGTCTTCACTAGGGTTCTTGGATTGAAAAACTGGGGTTTCCTCACTTTTTGACCAAGTGGCCAACTTGTAGAGATGGTTCAACATTTTGAGATAAATTTATAAGATTTTGGATGATGTTAAAACATATTTTAAGTACTTATAATCCTCTTATACATGTTTTATTATATCATTCCTTAACTTATAGCTTCACAACAAGCCTTTAACTACATATTTAGCCTTATTTTATATGGTACTACACATGCACATGTTAATTATTACCTTGAAATGGAGATAAAGAGAGTTTTTAATGAAATTAAGGTAATTTATAGGTTATAACATTACATATTAATTTATTAAAAGTTACATTTTATCCATCAGGTTAGTTACAGGGTTTAAGAATGGTTTAGAGCTTAGTGTAAGGTCTTAACAATGATTCATAAAGGATAGGGAACATTCCAAAAAACTAATTTTATGATATTAGATCTAAGAGACCTATCTAAAACTTCCAATTTCCATATATCACCATGAAACCTCTCCAATAAGTTATGAGAAATTTTTTTGACCTACTCAGGCTAGCAGACTACTCTGGGTGAAGTTGAAGAGTGGAAAAGAGTTTGTATTGGCATTTTAGATTTTAGATTTGAGGTCCAAAAAAATCATATTTACCTTATAAAATGGTATCCTTCATAATTTATTCCCTCAATATCCTTTTCAACATCTTTCTCTTAAGTTTAAGGTTTATGATCAAAACCATGCTCTTCACCCTAACTGCTACATTTAGTCCCTTTTCACTCTAGCTGAGACTTTATCAGAGCTTTGTGACATGAGTGAGTTTGTAAACCACTCCTTAAATCCAATTTATCACTATAATTTTCCATGATAAGGCCATTTGACCCATTTCAGACATTATGCAATCAATGATCACAGTCAAAGACTGCCTATAAGTGACTTTCATTATTTCATTGGCCTATATGGATAATGTGAATGTAATAAGACCTTGAATAGTTTTTCACATATCTATTTCACCTTTTATCACCTTGTTATGATGCTTAAAATCTCACCTTTATCTCTTATACAAGCTTTCTTAATGCATTGGTGCACATGCCTCTATAACATCATTAGACCTCATGACTAAATTCATGAGAGATCTCTTATTTTGAATGATTATTTGTAACCATATGTATAAATTTAAAATTTCATTTGAAATTTCTTGTTCATCCAAACTTCAAATTCACCATTGTGCTTCACATCCATCTTCTTGACTTGGAGACAACTTGAGCTCAGTTAGGATGACATGTAGGTAGTCATTTGTAGTTCTTGGCCTTGAATGGAGAAGGTGAATAAAATTAGGACCTTGAATAGTTTTTCATAGACCTCCTTCACCTCATGACACCTTGTGAATTTTTTTACACTTCAAATTTTCCTTTTACTTAATTTTTCCTCACGTGATCACATATAGGCCTGACATGTTGACTATGATTGTATAGCACCAAAGTAAATTTTCCTTAATTACCATCTTCTCAAGTCAATAATATTATCCTTGTTACTAAATGGAGAATATTATAGTCATTATATTTACCCTACTTATCCATCACATCCATCTTCCATGTAATCTTCACAATATTTCACATTGCATTACAAACTTACTATTTGATCCAAAATAACATGGCTTTAGGTGCATATTTGGTGCTTTAAATGTAGATGTAAAATACACCCTTATCCAAAAGATTATTTTCTCTCTTGGTATAATAATAAATTATTTAAAGTGTATCCAATTATTCATACTCCTAAAACTCTTCATGAGGCCTTTAAGGCTATCAAATAGTCATAGGTTTATAATAAGAATTCAAATCCTTAGACTGTGTTCTACCTCTTTGAGGTATTCAAGCATTTATTAATCTTAAAATATCTTCTTAGATCACTCAACTTACCTTATTACTCCCAATATGACAAATTATTATTATTGAGATCATTTAGAGTTCTTAGTGAAAACCACCTACCTTCGTAACTACAACATGATGTTTTCTTGAAGTAGCCTTATTGAGTGACTCATGTAGGTGTGTATTTTTCCCATTGTAAGGATAGATGACATATATGTGAAAGGTATCCAACATCTTGTCATTATGAATTTAACTTGTTGACACAAGAGTCTCTAGTTGAACTTTACATGTATGCCCATATCTAGGCTTATAAAGATTGAAAAAAGGTTAAGACCAAAACCTTAAAGTTTTCAAAATAACCTTATTTTCTCCAAATTAATCTTAATGAACTCTTATTGATACTTAAGGGGTGTAAATATATAGGAGAACACCATATGTTTTTGGCAAACCTTGTTATGGCATTTAAAAGTGCTTAGGCTAATCTCAAAACTTATAAGCAATGAAGACATCTTATTACCTTAAACTTTACAAATGATCCTTAAATAATGCTAAAATGTGATTTAATGACTTCAAGATGAACTTTACTTTGGAAAATATTTAGTGGTTATCTATTTTAAACACATCAATTATTAGATCCTAGTTACCTTCTTGACTTTATTGAAACCAAATGAAACTCTTTCAAAAAAACAATACTTCCTCACACCTCCACTACAAAAAAGCTTCCTCACACCTCCACTACAAAAAAGTATTCAACTATTATTCTACCTATTATAGACACCATCTTCTTGTCACTTTGAGAACCTTAACAAAGCCTTATATGACATTGGGTTAGAATTTTTTTATTCTCACTTTACCTTCTAATATTAGGTAGGTAGGTTACATTGATGTTATTTCCACAAATTCTTTGTGCAAACACAACCGTTACAAGCCTATGACCATGGTGCATAGGCGTGAGTATGGAATTTAGGCATATAAGGCCTAATTTGGTATGTTTTTATCATGATTTCCACTAATTACCTTGAATATTATTAGAGGATGTTGAGAAAAAAACTTCATGCCCTTATACAAACTTCTTTATCTTCATGACTCTTTTTTTTTTGTCACTTACCATGATGTTCTTTTAACTCATTCATTAGGTATGTGAGTGTTATTTTGAGATTTAAGAGGTCATGATATATAATATGTGATATTTATTACCTTCCTAATGTGAATAAAGACTTTTTCACCTTTTGGGAATCTTCTAATATCATTTTGACCTCACTAAGATACTCTTATACATTATAACCTCATTGATTACAACTATACCTTTTGAAATACACCATCTCACTCAAGATATATCAAGGAAGACCCCATTCAAGATGAATGAACTTGTAATTTTTGTTTGAATTTAAGAGGGTATAATGACTAAGATAGATATTTTAGAAACCTTAAAGATGAAAACACTCACTTGATAACCCAAACAATGCTTCAAAGCTGCTTAAATAGACCATCAATAAAGACACCATAAGAGATGAATTTTATGTCATATGGGCCTTCTCAGAATGAGGTACCTAATGAATATAACATGGAATAATTCCTATTTTACCCTAAAATCATCCCACTATAACAATTTTTCTTGATCTAGCTCTGAAGTGAAGAAATAGAGTCAAACCTAGACCTTATTTGGATGACTAGGACATAATGACCCCCTTACACTCTTAGTGATTATTCATAAATATGGGGTGTTGAATATGATAACCAACTATACTAAATTGAATTTAATTAGTGTCTCTATAATTCCAAATATATTTAGACTTGACTCTCTCTCTCTCTCTCCTAACCATACTGAGCAAAAAATGATGGCCTTCTTTGAGCTACCAAAAAAGTTGATAAGAGAGATAAATTGGTTTTGGCATTTGAAACTCTTTCCAAATCATGTATTTGCCTTTTAAATGAATAAATAAAGTCTTGAAGATTCTTAGAGGTAAATTTTATAATGAAAAAATGTATGGATAGCCTTAAAAGAGCCCCTTTTGGCACTAAAACTACCATAACCATTTATAAACCTAATGAAACTATTAAAAAAATTATTAATTAGACCTTTTAATGTTTTAATAGGTACATCATGACCTTATTTGATTATTATACTTCCATCATCATGAAAAATCTACTCTAGAAGGCATAAAGTGATCCAAAATATAACCAACTAGGTAGTGAAGTTAGCCAATAATATCACCAACTTGTTTGATCTTTATTAGAGTAGGTCATGACCTTTAAACCTGATATGATACCTATTAAGAAACTCTAGACTCATTTCAACACTTGAAACCCACTGAAATAGCTCAAGAAGTGTATAGACAACTACATAGCTATGATGAACAAAACTTTGAACTCATCAAATTTACCTTAAACTATGATAAATAAGGTTTAAAATGAACATTAAAAGGACATAAGAAGATGAACACATTGATTCAAAGGGTAAACAAGCATGATGATCAAAGTTTAAATTTGTAGGGGTGACATTTTGAAGCATGAGGTCAAATTTGTCAACATTTTGGTGACTCAACTAGGTAAAATTCATGCTATGATTAAGAACTAGTAACTTTAAAATCACATTAGGCATATAAAGCATCATGCACTATGAAAAAATCATGATCAAACCTTTAAAAACTAATTACAATTCTTGACCAAGACAAGGTGAGACTTGACCTCCTAAAACAACACACATAATAAGATAACTAGACTAAAACCAAAAGAAAAGAAACTAGTCCTAAAAAGACACCTAATGTGAAACAAGCACTTATGGAATAAAGAAAAGAAACTAATAAAAATAACTAACTAGAACAAAGATTGATCCACCTAGATCAAAATGAAAATTCATGAACTTACTTCCTCTAAGATATGTTACATGTTGTAAAGCAAGGTGCTTATTGAATATGACGTTTAATGAGTGATACCTCTCATTTCCCAATATTCTTGGAATATTTTCAAGTGGGTCAATAGAAGTAAACCAGTCACCTATAAACACATATTCATATTATTCTTCAAGACACACTTCATATCACTTATCAACTACTATTTTATCTAATGATACTCTAACTAGGCATTGTCCTTAGGTTTCTATGGCATATTGAGTGACCTCATATTGCTTATCAACTATTGAGATCTCATCAAGATATTTAAGGAGCTTTGAATATTCAATCCAAGCTACATCATATTCTTTAATGGGTGTTTTTTTTATTAGACTCCTCATAATCATGCTCAATAATAAGTAATATATCCATATAAAAGCCTTCAATCTCTAAAAGGAATTCAATGTCCTATTTCCAATCATCTTTTAGCTCCTTACCTTGGTCAATTTGAATGATACCAACTTGAATAGAATATATATCTCTCTCCTCAAGAGATATAGGACTATCAAGAGTTTTAAACATTCAATCATGATGTGATTGGGAGTCAACCTCTTCAAGTTCAACCTTTTACTTTTTTGAAATCATTTCACATATGTCTAAGACCTCACCTTTATCTTGAAGAGATCCACTACTAGTGAACACTTAAATTTATCCCATGAAATCATAGTATAGATGCTACCATGATTTTTATTCATATTTTTTATCAAGGCTCAACATATGATAAATAGACTGATCTTCTTCTTCCATGAAGAATGGAAGCTCATCAGTCCAAGAGAGAGTTAAGTCATCATGATTTTCAAATTCCAAGTCTGATTTACTTTATTTTTCCTCATAGAGAGGAATATCAAAGATTAATTATTCATCATATTCACTCAAAAAATATTCATTAGGGGTCTCTCTTAGAGCTTCAACCTCATCAATCCTCTCAAGAACCATTAATTTTCCTAACTTGTTTAACAAACCCTAATTTCTACCTGGATGTTTATCTTCTTCCCTCAAAGCAATAGGTTCTCTTTGAAAAAATGAGAGGGTGGGAAGTCATGAGAGGGTGGGAGGGAAAGAGAGCTCATTATCTAGATTAAGACTTGAAAGCATGTCCTTCAAACTTGGAATTTTGATCCTAGGATTATTGAATGATTCTTGGAGAGGCCCTTGGTGAAGGAGGAGAGAATTTTGATTTTCATTCTTCCACTCCACAATCAACTTATCAACCTCCAATGTGATTTGAGAATCATAGTCAACTGAGACTTGAGGAGTAGATAAAATATTTTTTAAGCTTGATAAATCCTTTATATTGAATTATAACACTCTTTCTCCCTCTTGGTCTTGATCTTGTCCATGAAGATTATCTTTCCAACATGGGAATTTCTTCAGTATGGCCTCAACAACCTCTTATTTCAATTGATCTAGGAATGGTTCATTCTTATTTTCCCATGAATAAACCACCATTTTCTAACATGAAACCTTTGACTTAGGATCCTCCCATAAAATATGCAATGTAACTTGAGGGGTGGATATATGATTCGATAAGCTTATAAGCTGCCTTGGAGACTCATCAAATTTCTGATTTTGAACGGGCATGAGGGAAGGTTCTTGAAGAGGAATGAGAAGAGATTTATCCATAAGATTTATCATAGTATGACAAGGAATCATAGCCCCAAACGTCCTCCAAGATGAAGATATCTTGGTTTCTTGAGGATGGGTAGGTGTAGCTTGAAAGAAACTTGGAACACAAGAAATTTGGCCAAGGGTAGGAGATGATGGCTGAGGTTGTTTGGGTTGGATATCTTGATTCTCCCACCTCTCTAGTCTATCCAACCACCATTTTATTAAGGTTCTAATTTCATGTAACTCATTGTTCATAACATATTGATTTTATTCTCCAAATACTACCCACTTATCCATCAACATCTATACGAAATTCCGCATCTTCTTTATGAGGTGAAAAGGAATTACATCTAACTCTCTATCCAATTTTCTCATCCCCCTTCAGACTTCAACATATTTGGCTTGAATACCAATAAGGATATGATAGGGAAAACACAATTTTGAGTTGAAAATTGATTAATGGAGGTTAATATAATTATTTCAAGTCTTGGTAAGGTTATTGAGATATATAATTAGAATCATATGAAGGTTGATAAGGAACATGGCAAAGCTAATATGAACAATCATAATGCTAGTAAGACTGATCGTAAGACCAATAAGGATCATGATAAGGTTGGAATGGTTAATTATAGGATTGATAAATAAGTATATCATAAAAATTATCTTTATACCCAACCATCAAACCTCATCAAAATAATTAATTAAAAACACAACTTACTTGAACTAGTGCATACGCTACTACAACTAGCTAATTGAGCTTAAATTTACTATTAATGTTTTGAATGCCTAAAAAGGGTGAAATTTAGAAGAAAAACACCAAAAATACTTACAATTATTTGGACCTTGGTCCCACCAGAGTGCCAAAAAAATTTATCTCTCAAACTTGAACCCTTGTGAAGGTCATTTCAAGCCTTCACAATTTGGAGTAATATGGATCCAATCCTAGGCTATGGGAGGCCTAATAGGTGCATTGAATATATATATTCTAAGGGATAACTCTCCTTGATGTATTATTTATGTTATTTAATCTACAATACAAACTTTAAAATAAAAAGGAAGGAATATAAACTAAAATAAAAACTAAGTGAGGTGATACACCAAAATATGTCCTTCACTTGTCTAATATTCACTAAGAAGGATGAATAATGACATGAACCTAATTACACTAATCAAGTAAAGGTTCTCCAAACATACATATTTCATATAGAGGTCACTATCTTGATAGATATGTATACACCTAAAAATGGACACCAATGGCATCGATCGAACTTCAAATCGATATCGACCAACCATTACAAATTAAGCCTAAGAATCACTAAACATCTCAAATTTGCTTGTGCATCATTAATCAAAGCTTAAAATCATGTTAAGGCATAAAAAATTAGTCTATTACATTTTATGTAATCATAACCTCTCATAGATTCATCACTAATCATATTTCAACATCACTACAGTCAATTTGGCCCATGTAACAATTAAGTGGGGTACTTGCACACATAAATAAAATATAGAAATTACTAAAAACCTAATAATAATTAATTAACATGTTAATACAAATTAAATGCATATTATAATTATCCATTTGTAATTAATTAATAAATAAATAAGAAAATTCAAAAATATGAAATATCCTAGCTTTTCATGATTACCTTTGCAAGTTGTCAAGCCTTTTGAAAAATATCTCAAAATATCTCACTTTGGAGACCCATGCCTATTCGTTACAAATCATGAGTAAGTGACAAATATTAACTCCACTAGGGTTATATTTGACTCACTTAGGTTAGGTTTGAACCCATTCAAATCCTTAACTCTATCTTGACTCACGTTGGGTTGGGTATAGTTCCATTTAATATAAATACAAGCCATTGCCTATTGAATTAATAAGCTTAGAAATTGTAGAGATATAATGAAAATTTTATTGCATGAGATTCATGTCAATAATGTTATAATGCCAAAATATTAAACCAAGCCACACCAAGATAACACAAGCCAATAGTGCCAAGGAGATAAGGAACTACACACCTCCATTGCCAAAGACTCTTTGAAGCACAAATAAATCAAGCCACTCAAAAATGCATTTGGAACTCCCAAGGAAAGTAATGATATATGGTATTTGAATTTTAGTTGTGTTTCCTTTTGTATTTTGTTAACAAATATTACCCCTAAGATATAGGATTGTAAGTGTTAGTGTGTTTTCGTTGAGTTTTTTTGCTTAAACTAACATATTACTAACCTCCTTTATTAGATTCTATGATAAAAAATGGCACACTTTGTGGGACCTAAAGAATATCATGTATTAAGGAAACCAAAGTTCAACTCTTAGTTTTTTAAATGAATTCTTAATCATATTAAAAATTGGAGTTTTAACTTTGTTTTTATGTATTCTATTTTTTATGTTACCTAGATTTACATAGAGATCGACGTCAGTTTTTCATAACCAACATCAATTTTGCCTAACCAACATCAGTTCTATCTAACCATCATTAGTTACCTATGTAGGGTAGAACACGATATAAAATTTGAGTTTTTAAGTTTCCTTGCAAGTTAAAAGTTATCATTTGTGATTTTAAAGCTTGCATACTCTCTATCTGAACATTTTATTGTAGGTTTTCTAAAGATTTTATATTAATTTGGGATAAAAAGTGTTTTGGAAAAAATTATTTTTGCCTAAAAGTTCATATATAACTGACATCAATCTTTATCAACTGACATCCATTCTTTTACAACTACCATTGGTTCTCTTACAACTGTTATTGGTCATTATTGACCAACATCAGTCTTTGTGTAATAAAAATAGAGAAACTCAAGAGCTTGAATTTCAAATATTATTTTATAACTTGAAAATTTGATTCAAAGTAGAAGGAAACCCTCTAAAATTTTTAGGTCATATATGGAAAAGTTCCAAATTTAAACATGGCTAAGTCCTGAAAATTTCCATTGGTGCTTAAAAATGAATTTAGATGGTTTATACTTTGTTTTGTGAAAGTTTTCAAAGTTTGAAACTAAGGCCAAGGGGCCAAAAAATACACAAACATCTCAATTTGGTGCATAAAATAAACATTCACTTAAAATTACAAATTCTTTGAAGTGTTTTGTTTAATGCTAGATCATTTTATACTTGTATGTTTTTTACAAATAAAATATGCATGTATGTTCTCCCCCATTCCATTTACGGAACTTGGGTGAACAAAACTAATTCTTACTTATAATTTATTCCTTTATCCAAGGTGTGAAAATAATTTTGTTATGGTTCTCCTCCAAACCCATATGGTTTGGGTGATCTAGACACAAGCTCTAAATTGTTTTCACTTAGTCATTTATTTTATGCAACTTGGATTATGAGCAAGAGTTCATAGCCTCCTCATGAGTTCTTTAGGGAAGATTTGACCCAGGGTTTCATTTTATAAAATTATTTCAACCCTAATCCATGATGGGGAATATAAATCAAGGCACATATACTATGTTACCATGGGGTTAAATGACTAACCTCTCCAATCATAACTAAAACCTGATTTAGGTCTGGTTAACCAAGGGATTCCACTAAGAAGTACATGGATGGAATCACTATATAAAGGAATAAACCCTTTCATAGTAATTTAATAGATATAAACCCAATTAATATGAGGAATATCTAGTGTTAATCAAACTTATAACCATCTAAACAGTCAAAAATTTAAGTTTTAGAATAACCCCACTTACTGCAAACATATTGTTGATGCAAGGTGAGTAGCCTAAAGTTCCATGTCACCATACAATCTATGGGGAGAAGGGGGGATATAAAAACCCTATTACTTCATGTGATTTTATTTTTAGATCAACACTTAAAATCCTCCCAAGATCATGTATATAGATGAAATTTAACTATACGATGCAACCTTGTTAGTTTTAGGGATTTAGACATTATACTTAGTTTTATTTTGTCATTATTCCTTTACTTTCTTGGTTTTTGAATCTAAATCCATTTATTTTATTTATTCCATGTCAAAAAAAAATTGTTTCCACATCATTCCATTATTTAAGGAGGTGTTATATCATCCATTTGACACCATACTTTTTCCTTGAGATTTTTTTGTCAAAAACATTGTGTCACTTGATTGAAATGGGTAATGTTACACTACCCAAATCATTTCTAGTTTTTTTCCTTGGAGTATTGAATCAAAACATTGATCATACCTTTAAATAATAATAATAATGTTGTTATACTAATTGATTCATTTCATATAATTATTTGTATCATGCCCAAATTTACAATTTGAAACCAAACCATGTGTGTCTTTTGGGTCTTTATTTAGTACCATTCTATTGTTCACCTTTGTCTAGATTATTTGATCAAGAAAGCCTAGTTTTCCTAAGTTGAGTTTTTAATTAACCTTGACAAGCTCAAATCCAAACATTGATTGATTTCTCTTTATGCCTTGTCTAATTTGGGCCTAGACATAGATATTTCTCTTTTAGGTTATGAAACTTAGAGTAATTTTTACCCAAATTTAAAAACTATTATTTGTGCCTTAAACTGGGATAAAGTAGTCTATCTATAAGTTCCTTTAATTTCATGACTCATACCCAATTGACCAAGTTTATATCTAAATTCAAGTTCCTATTTCATGCCAAAGTGTTTTAGATTTGTTAGATTAAATCATCCTTTTGTTTAAAAGTCTAGATTTTGTGTTTATTTTTCCAAAATTCCTAGCACATGCTTATTTGAGCCTAGATTTTATGCTACATTTGGCCAAAAGTCCTAGCACATGCCTGTTTGAACCTAGCTTTTGTGTTACTTTTGGCCAAAAGACCTAACAACCTTTATTTTTTTCTAAGTTAGACCTAATTTGAACCTAGAGTTTTTCATTTTGATTTTAGTTCATGCACTTGACCTTTTTGTGTGAGATATTTATTGTTCAACTATTTTATACCAAGTTTTTTCATAAACCTTTTTTGGAGATACAAATACATCCCTTTGACCAAGTTAGAGCAATTTTGAATTATTTATCTTTTTAGACATTGCTTTTTATATTTTTTAGAAATCCAATCCTTTTGTCATGAATCATTAGACATTGATTTGAACATGTCTCACTATACTCATAGTGGCATCATGTACAATCTAGGGTATAGTAATGTGGTTACATAAGAAGTCTTTCTTCAAGATCCCTATGGAAAAGATTCCATTTTTGAGATGGATCCCTATCCACCTTAAAACACTAAAATAGGGTAACATATCCAAGACCCTTTGGAATGATATTTAGTCAATGTGCCTCCATACTTAGATTAGGACCAAGAGAAAATGGCACAATACCTAGTTAGTGTGCCTTTGATTTAAGAACAAGTCCAAATAATAATTGTACTACATTACAATGTCATTAGTATATGACCCTTATTTGTTTGATCATCACTTTGTTTTGAATAAGGATGGAGTATTAATTAGATTAGTATAGGTAGGGGCTAATTTTACAATAGACTTCCCCAACAAAATTTTTCCAAACTTAGTAAGAGTGCCTTACAACATGCCTTATAATCAAAACATTTAACAAGCCTCTTTTAGAAATCCTTAAGCTATAGTACCAATGACATATCAAGACCCTCATATAATTTTCATAGGAAAATTACTCATAGAGGACCACTTCATATAGATGTAGACAACATACCAAACCTATCTAAACTTAGTGCACAACTTCAACAACATGACCATGTCAAATGTTCATATTATTAAGTTAGCTCTTTCAATAGGAGTCTTAATTAAGTTGATAGGCCAAGAAAATAGGGTATAGTCCCATTCATGTGAATCACTTTAGTGGGAGACATGATTAATACCCTAACTATCAAAGAAGTGTTTTTTGCTTCTATACAAAATAGTGAGCCAAACATAGTGGACAACATGCAAGTAACATCCAATCCAAACCAAAGTGGTGTAAATGCATAAATAACTAGTCAACCATAAAATGTGGATTTAATTAACACCATGAATGGTTTAAAAATGTAGGGGGAAGGAAATTATACCTCTCAATATAAATAGCTACCCCTAATCCTCAACTAGCTACTTATTCAAGCATACATCTGTAAGGGTTAAATAGTCAAGTAATAACTAGTGTAAGAATATTGGTTAGTGATAAATGTTTAAACTTCAACATGAATCCACTTCTCAACAAATATTCATGTAACCAAGAGGTTCTAATGTTCCATAAGTATCGATTAGGCAATAATTGCCTTTTGTTCCTAATGTGCCACAAACTTAATGTTAGGGCCTTGGTACATAATTTATTATTAATCAACAACGTTTGGATAGTTGAAAAAAATTCCCTAATCAACCTCAATAGGTATAATACATCACCCCAGCCATATCCTTCCATCTCATCCATAATTTCCCCAAAACTAGGCCCATATACCAAATACTAACCAAAATATTGCATAACAATACATGAAATTCCAACAATCAGATCCTAATATATGTATGCATATTATTGGTTAATTTTTGAACCAAACCAACATTCCACAACAAAATTTACCTACACTATACCCTGGTTAAAGTAATCCACTTTTGATTTCCCAACCTCCACCCCAAACCAATGTTTCCTCTAGTTTTTGAGCCCAAGAATTACAACAAATCAAGGATGAAATTTTTGCCATATAAGATGGGAAATATACCAAAAAAATTAAGTTAGATGATGTATGTTATTACACATTCAACATGGGGTATTTGTAGGTACCATTTCCTTTAGGTTATGAACCACCAAAATTTGATAAATACAAGGAGAAAGGAGGCCTTAAGGCCCACTTAATTGAATTATTTATTGCTCGTCAATTAATGGCCTATAGTGAAATATAACTCATACTATTTTTCTCAAGGAGTCTAGTAGGACAAAATTTGGAGTGGTCTCTAAAATTACCTAAGAACTTAGTTTCTAACTTTAATGATATTTCAGACAATTTTATATAACACTTTTCCTACAATATCGAGCACAAGATTTCATTGGTGGATTTGATGCAAGACAAAATAAATCTAATTAAATCTTAGAAATTTATTTGTAGTGATGGAGAGCAATTTCAAGCTGACTCACCCATAGTTTACTAGATAAGCAACTAGCCACTATGTTTACCAAGAATTTACATAGTGAGATATCTTACCATCTAGAACTACAATATGCACACACTTTCAAGGAGATAATTGACAAAGTTTTTTTGATAAAAAGACACCTTATTAATAAAAGGACTATTAAAATAACCTCATCAAATCAAACCAAAATACAAACCAAGGAAATGACTAATACCAAAATTGAAACTAAATCCAAGCACAAGCATCACAATAAACCCAAGCCAATAATTATGACAAACCCAAGCCATTTAATCATAATAAAAACATTATGGTAAATGGATTAACTAAGTCATGAAATGCCCAAATGGTGTAAACACCATCTACTTAGCCTGTCGCATATGAAAATTACTGCTAACCAACAACCTCTTCAACAAACACAACAAGTGTAGTAGTCTAGACCAATGTAATAAATGCAACAACCTTTGCCTTTACAAAATCCTCCTTTGAGGAAAATTGTGCCTACTTGTCATAGTTTTAATGACCTTAGATAACCTATTAAATATGTGTTTTTCAAGATCAGTACTACTAATTTGATTAGCTAGCCTATTCCAAAACGTTATCCTAAGGGCATTCTTTATCTAGATTAGTATTGACAAAATGAATTATGTGAGTATCATCAGGTTAATGGATATAATTTTCATCATTATATGAAAATTAAATATTTGATTGAGAATATGTTAAAAAATGGGGAGATAACATTGGATAATGGAGTTTCCACATCCAATTAGAATCTGAGAATTTATCAAAACCCCTTTCCACAACATAAAAATCAGTATCAATGCAACAAAGGCCAACACAACAATGACAATAGTATCAACAACCAAGATAGGACCAATAAAACTAATAGCAAAACCAATAATGTCAGCCAAATGGATGAAGCCATGTCCAAAATAATGCCAACAACCAACAAACCTACCATGCATTTTCACATAACTACAACAAAGTTATAGGCCATATTGTGGGAGGTCATGTTTCCACCATCTGCATCAATTCGAGATAAAATACCAATCGAAAAAGACCATTTATAATCAATTCAAACCAACCAACCCATGTTGGTTATTTTTTTTTAAGAATAATGGATTTTTATTCTTATTTTAGTTAAAGGTCTGGATTAATAAATCAGTACAAAATATATCAATATTTATAATCCTGATTTGTGCAATTATTTATCTTTTTCACATCCACCAATAAATAACAATAAATAGGAAGAAATATAACTTAGCTAGAAATATACTGAGACAGTTGATACAAAGGTTAAAATTGATTATGTAAGACTGGGAAGTTGTCATAAACCTAAATCTAGATTTCATTTGATGAAAGGATAGGAGCACCAAAAAGTGGATGCTTTAGTGTCCAATATTGTTGTCCATTCCTATCACAATTTTCCAAATTGGTCATAGAGACCTAAAACTTTATGGGTAGTTGTGTTGTTCCTATGTGAGCCAGACTATGAAAAATCGAGTGTTTGTTGTTGATGAAACTCACTATAGAGTTGATTTTGTCTTAAAACCCTAATCCTCCATCATGTTTGATAAAATGATATTTGAGTCATTTGAGAAAGAGGAGGATTAGTGTATAAGATTAAATAAACATGTAATCCACACCCCATGTGTGGGCACGCTACCTATATACCAATACTCTAAAGAGGGATCAAGCCATATGTAGTTATCCCACCTAGTGTGCTTTGTGTAATAGTGTGATGTGGATGCAAAATGCTAAATTGATAGTGTTTGAGGTGGCTAGGGATTGGTATGATGATTTGAGTAGGTGTGTAACTATGTTAGGTGATTATATGCAAATAATAAGGAAGTTTTCCCTAGTGCTTTGTTTATATTCTTGCTTGCTTTGTAAGTTTTGTCACCCCCTTATAAATGAACTTTGAGTGGGATTTTATAGGGAATAATTGGTCATGGGTCAGATATATTCATGCTAAGCTAACCTAATTAAGGATAAGGACCAGATGAGAATGACTATTAGGGCTCAAAGTGCAAAAGGATAGGAATGACAAAAATATGACACTTTAGGGTTTGGTGCTCCTATCCTATAGGTTCAAGACCTAGGGGAACATAGGGAATACTATCTAGCTGAAGTGGAATCAGGGTTCAAAAGGTTTTGAATGACTGAAAATGAGTAAAAAGGTGTCTAAAAGGGTCCAAGATCATGAAAAAAGGACCTATAGTGGGGTCTCATTAGCCATACTTAAACTACCAATTTGGACATTTTATATGACTACATTTGCCCCCCTCCTTTATTCTAGTGATGCAATAAAGTGAAATACTAAGATAAAGGAAAAATAGAAAGTGTACTTAAACTTACTTGTAAGGGTAAAAACATGAATATGTGTGATGTTGAGTGTGCATATAGAGAACACAACATGAAGCATAAATATACAAGATAAAATAAAGAGTAGATCAATTTTTACTAGACACTCTATGTCTAAAATAAGAATGTATAAAGGCTAGGTAGAAGAAAGAGGAAGAGAAAGGAATAAATACACCTCACCAAGTATGAGAACCACTATAAATTTTTTTATGATGTTTGAGTGATGTTGAGTGATGTTGGGTGATGTTGGGTATGTGCTATACCAAGAGTAATATCATAAATGAAGTTAAATGCTCAATTCCCTGAGGGTGGCTCAAGAATACAAAGGCTATCACTTTGGCTCCATCATTTCCCACTAATTGAAACTATGTGATTTGCATATGGTAATTAATGTTTGCACTGTGTTTCTAATCCCTTTGAGTAAGTGGCTCAAGAATACAAAGGCTAGCTAGTCCTTTGGCTCCATCATTGCCCACTATGTAGTGAAGCTATGATTTAATACTGGTATGAATGTGTGTCATATAATATGGTTCATGAAGCCTATGAATGCTATATAATATGATAATATGGTGTAGATATCTTAATGTGTATTAAAAACTAGGGCAATCTTGGCCACTGTAAAAGGTGGAGATTAGGCTTGTATGAAAGTCACTCCAAAATTGAAAACTAGGCTTATATGAAAGCCACTTCAAAATGATGCCAATCACCTTTAGATGGAATAAGGCATGCAAATACTAAGAATAAATAGGTAATACGATGAACTAAAAAATAAAAGAAGGCAAATGTGCCATGCATATTTCCCCCAATCACTGTTGTCTGAAACATGGATTTTGATCTAGAAGTTGTACCAACTACCTAATCTAAAATTGGAAGTAAGAGCCATCATGTCACATATGATACCCCTTATATCTAGATAATTGAGTAAAATTATACTAAAGCTACCCAATATAAACTTAATTTTAATTTAAAAAATTGTAATTGACCTTACCTTTATATCTATTTAAATTTTTTTTGGGTTTTTGGCTATTTGGATAGGAGCATCAAAAAGTGGACACTTTTGCATTTGAAACTGTTATCCAATTTTGGTGCTCATTTCATTTACTATTTATGATTATTTTTCTTTATTCATCACTATTTTTCTAGTCTATTCTACATGTTTTGAAATTTGATTGCTATTTTGAGTATTCTAGAAACTAATTTTTGATCAATAGAAGGCTGTGATCTCTGTACAAAACCCCTATTTGTTGGCCCCTCTTTTCAGAGTAGGAATGAAGACCCTGTAATGAATACCCTCAAAATAAATATCCTTAAAAGTGTGTTATGATATTAAATACATGATATAGTAATGATAATCCAAAAGATATCTCAAGAAATAACATGGTTTTTATTAGAGATTGTTAGATCAATAGGGGTATTCCTAGATAAATATAACAATGTAATAGTATGTGTAATACATTGAGTTAAAATTGGAAATATAGTTAGTTTTCAAGGAAGGATGGATCATGATGTCCATTATGGCATCTAAGAAAAGAATATAATGTATGATGTGGATCATGTCATTACAAACAATTGAGAAGTAAATAAGCAAATGAGCATGAAAGGTAATAAAAAGAAGCATACAAAAGAGGCCAAGGGGTCAATCAAATAAGGGACATGGGAACATGTCACTCAAATTGGGAAAACAATCATATAAGGCATGTTCAAATGCCCATATACACATATAATTTTAAACAAGCAAGATTGGCACAAGGGCCACAAGCACATATAAGAGTACAAGTAAAGGACATTGGAAAATGTCCTAAGGCACACACAAGTAAAAAAATAGGAACTAAGAAATGAAATCACATCTAGCTACTCAAAATAAGAAAGGAAGGCATGTAAATTATATAAATACTATCATATCTAACTAATAAAAGCAAAAAGTGAAAGTATGTAAAACATGTATTACAAGACTAGGTAGATGCTAAGAAATACATAAGTTATATATACTAGTGAGTGTTGATAGAATAATCTATGTAAGATAGTAATTAATTTACATCAACATGATGAGTAGAGTGTGTGGTGTAGGAATGACATAACCTAAATGGTGTAGTCATGTAGAAGATGCCCCTAGTGGGTAGATATGTTGATGTATGTCTTGAATGTAGTAGGATGCCCCTTCAATGGGTAGAGTGAAGTAATCAAGGATCTAGGTGTCACTACACACACTCAAAGATGATCAAGTGAAGTATGGTAATGTAGATAAATTGATAATAAATAGCATAGAACAAAAAAATGTGAGTCTAGAATGGTAGTAGAAATGTAAAGCATGGATAATGCATGTAATTGAAAAGTATTTTTGGTGTTTTGAATTATTTCAATGTTTTTATATTTTGAAATGTTATATTTTTTTTTGTATTTTGAAATAATCTATGTAATATTAATAAAAAAGACACTATGTACAAGTAAGCTAAGAAATTATGTACAAGTAAGTTGAGAAGAAATGATACTAACCGATGAGTCTCATAAGAGACTCCCTATCATGGTGTCTTATATCAAAAAAAGGAATCATGCATGATTTTGAAGCATGATGGAATGGCTATGAATATGAATATGAATATTTAGATTCATTATCAGTATCTTAGAAATCATAATAACTTTTATTTTTCCACTCATCATTATCATCTTGATTTTGAATCAGTGGAATGCTAGTTTTGACTTTTGTTGTATCTGGATCTTTTTCTTTGATAAATTGTGTCTATGAATGATTTGAATTAGAATTTTCAATAAATTCAAAACCTTGGTGACAAATATTATCAACTACTAGAACAGGACTAGTGATGCCTTGAGCATGTTTTCCCAACCCTTGACCTTGATAATCAAACTATTGTAGATATTTTTGACTAAACTCATATTGATTTGAAATCTGAGCCTCATTTTGGAGAGGTATATTTACATCTTTTTTGTGATTTACCTATGCTTTTGGTACTATTTCTTGCTTTGATTTTGATTTTTGATCCTTTTATTATTCTGAGTTATGCTTTGGTAACCACTTTTGTACTATTTTTGAATTTGAATCTTTGTGAATGTGTTCCTATATCATTGTGGATTTCTTGATTGATTTATCTTGTATACTATCCTCATTATCAATTATATGTTTTATACATTTTTTTAATGCTAAACATGAATCTGTGTGATGCCCTTGCATTCTATGATATGCACAATAATATTTGTATGTTCTCACTAGATGTAGAGGAGGTAGTTTGATCAACTTATATTTAATCATTTCCCTTATTAACTCACTTGAAATATTATTTTATATTTAAATTCTTTTTGAATTAATAGTTGTAGATTTAATTTATTGTGATTTCTTATTTTGATATGTAACATTGCTTGCAACTAATTAACTAGGTGAAGGTGCATATACATGATTGGAACTAGGGTGCCTTTGAGGATTTTGTATTATAACCTAATTTTCCAATGTTGTGATATTTTCATGTAATAACTTATTCTAAATTTATAAATCTAAAATTAACTTAATCATACTGGTGATTTGATCCCTTAGAGTCTCACAAGTGTAAACCCTAGTTGCTTTTGATTGAACATGTAAGCACATATGTTGAAGAGGGTTTAAAGAAGATATATGATGAATATATGTACTAAAAACAATATTATAGGATACCTCACATTTTTAAGGGGTGATAACATGGACTTGCTTAGAGGGAAAGTAACTATCACCCTCTTGGAGGAGAGGAGGAGAAGGAAATTCTTTCTTATGCATGAGATATGACATTGAAACTTGTAGGTGGTTTTTAGCTTATGTAATGGATCCTCTAAGTATGTAAGGGTTTTATTCTTAGTTTAATTACACATAATAGAGATATAACATGTTAAATAAGTAATGAAATATGACATATATTTTAATTGGTTTTAAAATAACATGTACATATGTATTTATGTCATTTTTGAATTCATGCCAAATGAAAGGAAATAAGGATGCAAGAGAAACTAAAAAAATTTGCATAAGTAAATCATGATTAATATAATTATAATATTTAGCCCAATGTGCAAAAAATCAAAATTTTAATTTCAAAACCCTAGGCTAGGGTTTGAAAATACTATGATCTAGTATAGGCAACTAAGGTTTGAAAGAAATAATTTTTAAAATTATTGTGGTAAATTTTAAAAATTAAATGTGAAATTATGATTTATATATGTTGTAAAAATAAAAAAATACTATTAAAATAAAAAAAGAATTTTTCTTATGGTTTTTAGGTTTTTGTGTGCAAACAAAGTAAGTCGGGTTCACTAAATGATTAATAATTTTGGGAATAATGGAATTTTATTCCTATTTTAATTAAGGGTCTGGATTAGTAAATTAGTACATAATATAACAATATTTATAGTCCTAATTTGTGTAATTATTTATCTTTTTCACCTCTAATAATAAATATCAATAAATAGGAATACATATAATTTAAATAGAAACAGACTGAGATAACTAATACAGATGCTGAAAATGGCTATGTAGGACTAGGAAGGTGTCATAAACTTGAATCTAGATTTTGTTCAGTGAAAGGATAGGAGCATCAAAAAGTGTATGATTTGGTATTTAGTTTTTTTTCCATTCCTACCACTATTGTCCAAATTGATCATAGAAACCTAAAACTTTTTGGGTAGTTATGTTGTGCTTGTGTGAACCTACTTATGAAAAATCAAGTGTTGGTTATTGATGGAACTTGTTGTAGAGATAATTTTGTCTTCAAACCCTATTCCTCCATCATGATTAATAAAATGTTATTTAAGTCATTTGAGAAAATGGGGGGATTAGTGTGTAAGATTCATTGAACATGCAATCCACACCCCATGTGTAGGCACACTACCTACATAATAATACTTCAAAAAGGGATCAAGCCATATGTAATTCTCCTACGTAGTATGCTTTGTGAAATAGTGTGATGCAGATGTAAAATACCAAATTGATAGTGTTTTAGGTGGCTAGGGATTGGTATGAATATTTGAGTGGGTGTGCAGCTATGTTGGGTGACTATATGTAGAGAATAGGGAAGTTTGCCTTAGTACTTTGTTTGTATTCTTGATTTCTTTGTAATTTTTATCAACCCCTTATAAATAAACTTTGAGTGGGATTTTATAGAGAATAATTGGTCATGGATCAGATGTATTAATGCTAAGATGACCTAATTAAGGATAAGCACTGGATGAGAATGACCATTGGGGCTCAAAGTGCAAAAGGATAGGATCACCAAAAATGGGACACTTTGGGGTTTGATGCTATAGTCTAAATTAAGTACTCCTATCCTATAGGCTCAAGACCTAGGGGAAAAGGATTCACATAAGGAATACTATTTGGCTGAAGTGGAATAAGGGTTTAAAAGGTTTTAGATGATTGGTAATGAGCAAAAAGGTGTCTAAAAGGGTCACAAGAGCATGAAAAAAGGACCTATGGATGGGGTCTCAAAAGCCACACTCAAATTGCCAATTAAGACATTTTATATGACAAAATATTATCCTAAGGGAATTCCTTATCCATATTGGTATAGATAAAATGAATTATGTGAGTATCATCAGGTTAATGGACATAATTTGCATAATTATGTGCAAATTAAATATTTGACTGAGAATAAGTTGGAAAATGGGGAGATAACTATTGGAAATATTGTCATTGATGTCAAATGTCTAACATTATTGGTGACAAATGCCTCAGAACATTTATTATCTAAACGTGTTTTTAATGTTTATATTTTGGCTAAAGTGTATTGATATTTATTTAATATTAATAAATATATTTTTGGTTACATAAATTCAAAAGAGGACCCATAAATAATTCAAAGAGTCATGAGATAAAACAAAGAGGGAAAGGATGTATTTTACCATGAAGAGTCACCTTGAGGAATTCAAAGAGTCACCAAGTGAAGATAAAAGAGGAAAGGGTGTATTTTTCCATGAAGAGTCACCTTGAAGAATTTGAAGGTCACCAAATAAAGACAAAATGGGGAAATGACACATTTTATCATGAAGGGTTACCATGTGACTTTTCAAATAAAATATTTGAAGGGTTATCTAAGTTTGGCACCATTTTCCATGTGGATTAAAGAGTCACAAAGGGTGAATGCCAAAGGTCATTTGGAAAGCTATAAAAGGAGGCTTGGGAAGCTATTTTAAATATGCAAGAGAGTTCATGGTTTATAATTGTTTTATATAATAAAAGAGGAGAGAAGAGAAAGAGATATAGTAGAGTTCTATCAATTGTTGAGAAAACAACATTGAGAGGTAGTTATGTTTTACATAAGAGGGGTTGGTGCTCACAGATAATTACCACGTTGGTATTCGATAAAGGGGTTGGTGCTCTTGCAAGTTGGTTCTTGAAAATTTTATAATTTGAGTTGGTGCACATTTATATACTTGAAATTATTCTCCATGGTTTTTCCCACATTAGGTTTTCATGTAAAAATTTGGTGTTTCTCTCTCTTGTGTGGTGCATGTTATTATTTAAGTTTTATTGCATATATTGAATGTATGATTAAGTGGTTAAATAAAAGAAATCATATTAAGTAAAAGTTTTAAAAGATATATAATATACTGATTCACCCCCCTCTCAGTATATCCCATGTTTAACAATTGGTATTAGAGCAGGTTCTTTGGGAAAGATTTTAACAGCTTGAAGGTAGATCAAGGAAATCACGATGGCTGGATCACATGAATTTTTTTCTAAAAATAAGGCACCTTTATTTTATGGGAAAAATTATGCCTTTTATATCATAAGGATAAGGACTTACTTGATGCCCCTTGTATTTAACATTTGGCAAGTAGTGATGGAGGAATACAAAGAGCCACATACACTTGTAACTACTCCTACAAAAAATAAGTCAAGTGAAAATAATGGTAAAGATTAAATGCTATTTTATGTGGTTTATGTGAATCATAATTTGTTAAAGTTATGAAATTTAAATCTACTCATGAGACTTGGGTAAAGATTAAGAATATTTACAAAGGTGATGGAAAGGTTCAACAAGTTAAGCTCCAAACTTTTAGAAGATAGTTTGAAAGTTTGAAGATGGAAGAGGAAGAAAATATAGAAAGTTATATTTTGTGGGTTGATCAAGTTATTAATAGAATTTAAGGTCTTGGAGAAAAGTTATAAGATTCAACGGTGGTGCAAAAGGTTTTGAGATCTCTACCATTAAGATATGATGTAAAAGTTTCTACAATTGAGGAGATGAAAGATTTATCCAAGCTAAAGATGGATGAACTACATGGTATTATTATGGCATATGAGATGTAGATAAAACAAAAAAAACCCTCAAAGAGGGAAGATACTTTCAAGACATCAAAGAAAGACAAGGCTAAGATTCAAAAATCAAGTGACAACTCTAGTGATAAGGAAGATGACAACGAAGATCTATTCATCTACAAGCCTAAAATGGGTACAGGTAAATATCAAAGAAAGTTACAATTTAAATGTTTTAAATGTGGTAAGATTAGATATTTTGTAACTAAGTGCCCAGATAAGAATAATGGTAACAATGAAGAAAGAAAGCCTATATACAAGAAGAAACCTAAAGGAAAATTCAAGAAGGGATTTGAGAAGAAGAGTTTATATTCTAAATATACTAGCTCAGTTGAAGATAGTGGAGTTAGTGACTCAAATGAAGAAGAGATTATATTCATGACCATGCATGAAGATACCTTTGCAAGAAAAAGTATATATGATCAAGAAGAATAACATGATGAAGCTAAGGTGAATCTAGAAGGAGAACCCTTTTGTGCCTTAGAAGAATCAAAATCTCTTGAGAACAAGAATTGAAGATTAAATTTCTAGATCAAGAAAAATGAAAAAGAGTCAAAGGAAATAATTGAAGATCTACAAACATAAATTGAAGAAGTCAAAAATACTAAAGAAGATCTAAAAAATCAATTACAAAAAGTGAAGAATGTGAAAATTATGTTGTTGAAATCACCTCTTTAAAATAAGACATTGAGAAAATAAATAAAGTAGTCAATGATAAAGCTGTCAATGATTCAAAATTTGAGAATAACACTAACATGTTGAATAAGATATTATAAATTCAAAAATTAATATTAGATAAGACAAGTATTGGATTTGAAAATAAAAATAGCTATGTTGAAGCCTTTACAAAAGAGGAAATAAAAAGGGAAGAAGTTAAGAATGCATAAGACATCTCAAACAAAGAAGGATAGAAGCAATAGAACACAAAAGATAACTAGGTCAAAGATACATAAATCAGAATAGGTTCTATTTTCATGGTTATTATTTTTATTGGAATGGTTATGGTCATAAGAAAATAGATTGTTGGAAAAGAGCAAACAATTTCAAAAACGAGAAGGAAACTCATGTAGAAGCCATAACTCTTTTTCTCCTTTATCAAGATTTGATGAAGAGACCATAGTATGTTACAAGTGAAATCATTTTGAACACATAGCCTAAAATTATTTAATGAAGTTTGAGTCATTTAAGAAGAACCAAAGTTTCAAGGCTTTATTCATCAAGAAGAAAGTTCAGATAGGTTTATAGTAGAAGAAACAACTTGAAAAGTCTATGTTAGTCCAAAAAGAATTGCATGCAAGAAATGAAGAAAATACATGGTTCATTGACAATGGATGTTTGAGGTACATGATAAGAGATAAGAGAAATTTCATAAATCTAAAAAATATCAATGGTAGCACAATGAAATTCAAAGACAATACCATTACTAGAATAGTTAAAAAAGGTACATTAAGTTTGGATAATGGTAGAACTAAGACTGAAAATGTTCTATATGTAGAAGGTCTTAAGCATAATATATTGAGTGTAAGTCAAATGTGTAATCAAGGACACACATTAAAGTTTTATGAAAATTTTTGTGAAATTAGGATAAAATATTTAGATGTGTTGATTGCAAATACTTAGAGGATAGACAATAATTTATATATGTTATCAGATATCAAAGGTCAAAGATGTTGTTTGAGTCAGGTTGAGAAAAGTTGATTGTGGCATAGAAGAATGGGACATATAAATTTTGATTGAAAATCTTATTAACATCAGTAAGAATCAAGTAGTTAGATATCTTCCAAAGATTACAAAGCCCTTCAACATGCTTTGTGAACCATGTCAGCATGGGAAGTAGGTCAGAAGATGGTTCAAGATAAAACAATACTCAAACACTCAAATGTTAGAGATGGTTCACACTGATCTATGTGGACCTACCAGAACTCAAATTGCTTAAGGTGAGAAATACTTCATGTTACTTATTTATTATTTTACACATATGACTTGGGTGATGTTTTTGAAGAAAAAATTAGTAGCTTTTAGCCACTTCAAAGTATTCAAGGCTTTAGTTGAGAATGAAACTGATTTGAAGATTAAGTGCCTAAAATTAGATTGAGGAGGAGAATTCATGTCAAATAAGTTTATTGAATATTGTGAAGACCATGGAATAAAGAGATATTATTTAGTAGCTATAACTCTACAACAAAATGGAGTTGTTGAGTGAAAAAATACAATAGTTCAGGAGATGGTGAGGATAACGCTAAATGAATCTAAGATACTAGATAAATATTGGAGAGAGGTAGTAGGCACAATAGTGTATATCCAAAATAGAGTGTTATTGAGATTCAACAGTGATAAGACTCCCTATGAGCTATGGAAAGATAAACTAGCTACTATTGATTATTTTAGAGTTTTTGGTAGCATATGCTTCATAAAGAGAATTGATAAAAAATTGGGTAAGTTTGAATCTAGAATAGATGAAGGTATATTTATTGGATATTATTTTAAAAGTAAAGATTATAAATTTTATAACAAAAGAACCAAGAAGATAGTTTAAAGTGTAAGTGTCAGGATAGATGAAGATGTAGCACAAAAAACTAGTGATTTGATAAACACTCCTAAAATCATTGAAGAAGAATATTTTGAAGAATTAGATGAAGATGAGTAAAAGGACACCAAGGCCCCATCCCAATATGTCTAGACAAATAATAATGAGAGTGACATCATCAGGAATATAAATTAAGGAGTTTACACCAAAAGGATGATGGTAAATGAATTTGAGAAAGTTAAATTTTCTTTGTTATCCAAAATTTAGCCTATAATTTTTTTATAAGCTAGACATGATGAGCATTAGGTTAAATTAATGGATGAAGAATTAAATAATATAGAAAATAATGATACTTAGGAATTAGTGCCTAGACCAAAATACCAAAATGTTATAGGAACAAAATGGGTATACAAAAATAAGTTGAATAAAGATGGTGAAGTTACTAGGAATAAAGAAAGGTTAGTATGTAAAGGATATGCTCAGATTGAGGGAATAGATTTTGAAGAAAATTTTGAACCAGTGGCAAGGCTAGAGGCTATTATAATGTTCATTTTATATGCAATGTTTAAGAATTTCAAAGTGTTTTATATGGATGCCAATTCTGCTTTCCTAAATAAGAATTTAGAAGAGGAAGTCTACATTAAGTAGCCTAAGGGATTTCTTCTCTCAAATGATAGTAACTATGTATGCAAATTGAAGAAAGCACTGTATGGATTAAAATAAGATCCTAGAGCTTGGTATGAAAGGATTGAGAATTACCTATAGGATCAAGGTTTCAAGAGAGGTTTCACTGATAGTAATCTCTATATAAAAATATAAGGTAAGAATCAGTTGATTGTTGTGGTATATGTTGATGATATAATATTTGGAGGAAACATTGAAAAGATGACAAAAGAATTTTTTGATAATATGTAAAAATAATTTGAGATGTCTATGCTTGGAGAATTATAATTTTTCTTAGGGTTGAAAATATTTTAGTTAGATAAAGGAATTTTCATATCTCAAAATAAATATTTCAAGAAAATGTTGAAAAAATTTGGTTTTGAGGATTGTGCACTAGTTGGTACACCAATGGGTATAGGGAAAAAGGTGAGTAAGGATGAAGATTCACATGTTGAAAATCAATATTTGTATATATCTATGATTGGTAGTCTTTTATAGTTGATAACATCAAGGCTAGACATCATGCATGCAGTAGGCATGGTTATAAGATATCAGGCAGCCCTAAAGGAGAGTCATGTTTAGTTGGTAAAGAGAATATTTAGATATGTTAAGGGGACATTAGATTATGGATTTTGGTATCCCATAGTATATATTTAAATTTGGTTGCTTATAAAAATTCAGATTGAGTAGGTTGTTTAGATGACAAAAAGAGTACAAGTGGAGAAGTTTTCTTCCTCGGTGATAGCTTAGTATCTTGGATAAATAAGAAGTAGAACTCAATATCACTTTTTAAAACTAAAGTAGAATATATTTCAATAGTGTTGTGTTGTACTCAAGTGGTTTGGATGAAGAAAACTTTAGAATAAATCAAGGTAAAATATGATGAACTTATCTCTATTTTTTGTGATAACACAAGTGCTATTAATATTTTTAAGAATCTAGTGATGCACTCAAGAACAAAACATATTCCTATCAGATATCACTTCTTGAGAGAGTAGGTTATAGATAAACATGTTAAGTTGAAATATATCAATAATACATAACATATTATAGATATTTTCACAAAGGCACTACCAAAATACACATTCAAGTATCTACGAGAGAAGTTGGGAGTAATTTTTTTTACTTCTTATCATTGAGGTTTAGCATCAGTTGAGGGGGATATAAGTGTTAGATCCAAGATATACCCTTTAAAATTGATGTCAAAGGGGGATAAGTATAGAAAAATGTACACAAATAGGTACAAGATGCTATAGTAAGGAGGAGTTACTGTATGTTGGCAATATATGCAGGTTGGCATGTGTAATATAGGTCTTAAGATGTGGCAGTTTTAGTTTGAGGTTGCCATTAATGACAAAGGGGGATATTATTGAAAATATTTTTATTAATGTCAAAGGTCTAACATTATTGGTGACAAAGGCCCCATAGCATTTATTGTCTAAAGGTATTTTTAATGCTCATATTTTGGCTAAAGTGTGTTGTTATTTATTTAATATTAATGAATATATTTTTGGTTGTATAAAGTCAAAAGAGGGCCCATGAATAAGTCAAAGAGTCATGAGATAAATACAAAATAGGGAAAGGATGCATTTTCCCATGAAGGGTCACCTTGAAGAATTCAAAGAGTCACCAAGTGAAGATAAAAGAGGGAAGGGCACATTTTTCCATGAAGAGTCACCTTAAGGAATTCAAAGAGTCACCAAATAAAGACAAAAAGGGGAAGGACACATTTTCTCATGAAGGGTCACCATGTGACTTTTCAAATGAAAGGATTTGAAGGGTCATGCAATTTTTGCACTATTTTCCATGTGGATTGAAGAGTCACAAAATGTGAATGCCAAAGGTCATTTGGAAAGATATAAAAGGAGGCTTGGGAAGCCATTTTAAATATGCATGAGAGTGCATGGTTTGTAATTGTTTTATATAAGAAAAGAGGAGAGAAGAGAAATATATAGTAGATTTATCTCATTTGTTGAGAAAATAACATTGAGAGGTAGTTGTGTTTTACATAAGAGGGGTTGGTGCTCCTATGGGTTGGTGCTCATGAATAATTATTGTGTTGGTGCTCAACAAAGGGGTTAGTGTTCCTACAAATTTGTGCTTGTGAACTTTGTAATTTGAGTTGGTGCTCATTCGTATACTTGATATTTCTCTCCATGGTTCCCACATTGGTTTTCCACATAAAAATCTAGTGTATCTTTCTCTCTTTTGTGGTACATGCTATTATTTCAGTTTTATTGCATATCTTAAATGTATGATTAAGTGGTTAAAGAAAAGAAATTAGATTAAATAAATTTTTTAAAAGATATATGATATACTAATTCACCCCTAGTATATCCTGTGCTTAACAATAACATTGGATAATGGAGCTTCCACATCCAATCAGAACTTGGGAATTGATCAAAACCCCTTTCCACAACATAACAATTAGTAGCAATAGAAACAAAGGCTAGCATATTAAAAACAACAATATCAATAACCAAGATAGGAGCAACAAAACCAATAGTAGAACCAACAACATCAGCCAAATGGATGAAACTAAGGCTAGAATGATGCCAACAACCAACAAACCTACCATGTATTTTCACATAACTACATCAAAGTTGTAGGCCACATTGTGGAAGGTCATGTTTCCACCATCTCCATCAATCCAAGATGAAATACCAATCAAACAAGACCATTGCTAATCAATTTAAACCAACCAACCCATGTTGGTGATCTTTCCTTGACCTAAGACCACATACAAGCATACCAAAAAATATGGATTACTACGTTTTGACCTCATACTAATAACTCATCCTTTCCCCATGACAACACATAAGTGCACTAGCAACTGAGACTTATCCTATTTGGTCCTCACCACAATAATTTGTTAGTAATAATGGTCATGTATCTAACCCTGATTATGAAATCACAACTCAGTGGTTGAAGATTACCATACCAGACCCACAACCATCTACCACTTCACCTATCCAACCCATTATTTTGGATAGAAATAAACCATTTACCATTATGTAATAAAAAATTTATGATATTATGGAATAATTACAAAAGACACCTACATAAATCTCCATTTTGGATTTGTTGTGTATGTCTACCATCCACAAGAATATCTTGATAGAGTTCCTTGGCCAATCCCAAGTTTTTAATGACTTATCTCTAGATAAATTCTAAGATCTAGGTAGACATATAGCCCCAAGCCAATAATTAACCTTAAACCAAAGTGATATGTCATCCCTTGGCCATCTGCATAACAATCCATTGTACATTGAAGTTATCATAACATAGCATAAAGTGAAGTGTGTCTTCATAGACAATGGATTATGTCTAGATATTGTGTCTCTAAAGCTCATCAAGCTTCTTGGTACACTATGACCGATCTCTAGCCAAAAATGATCACCATCAAGGCCTATGATAATGAAGAGCAAAAATCATAGGGCACTATCAACTTACCAGTAATCATTGGGATTTTGACCTACGATACCCTATGCCATGTGTTAGACCTTGATTTGTCATATAATATGTTTTTTTGGAGACCTTAGATACATTATATTCATGCAATCCCTTCAACATTACACTAGTGTATCAAGTTATCCCATTTAGGTATGGAAATTACCATTCACAAAGATTTGTAGCCATATGAACATTGTAATCATTTGGAGGCTGAGTACCAAATATATAACTACAATTTTAGTTTGAATCTGGTTATTGAGAAAGACAAGGGGAAATAAATACTTGTTGACTCACTAGAGGTTAATTGCATTGACAATACCCTTGATTCACTTTCTCACATGCCACCTCATAAAATATCTAATCATTATACTATTTCAACTAATATCCCAGGAAAATATTTGACCCATGATACATTACACATTTCCAAACTTCCATAGAACCCCAAGTCCTATGGAAGACCTAAATCCAAAAAAACTTTCATGGAATGGAAAAGAAAGGGCAACGGCAAATTGCATAGTCCAACACCTATCATTTTCATATTGGCTATTGGCCAAGAATAAGACCCACTTATAGATGATGAATCCTAGTTGTATAATGATAAATTGGCCAACTGTTACTTAAAATCCAAGTATGCCATTTCAAAAAAAATTAGGGAGAAACATGCCTATGATGGAGGATGCCTTGGGTTAAATAAATAGGATCCACTTGAGATAATTTTTGCCACTCAGTATAAGGGAACATATATACTTGGATTCAAGTTTCTTAGGGGTGACCCCATGTACCTTATTCATGTTCCAATACCAATGAATAGTGATAATTATGCTGATAGAGAAGTAGAGTCTGGTCGTAAACCTTTTTATGACTTAGCCAATACCAATCTATTTGACACTAATTCCATTTGTACCTTTTGACTAGTCATTCACCATAACCTACTTCCTTTATATTATCCTCAAATTATAGATTAGGAATAATAAGAATCAATAGTACTGGTTGATGCATTTTAAAATGATGAGGACTTCTATGATTTTTTAGGCCTAAGGGACAATGTTCTATTGGGAGACCACAAATAAGAGTCCTCAATCAAGTTAGAGCCTGAAGCTTATTTTGGAGAATGGGTGAATACCCTTAGACATAAAAAATTAAATCAAACATTGAGGTCACAAAGTGAAAACATCTTTGAGGAACTTTTGGACCAATGAAAAAGTAAAGAGAAAGGCCAGTCTAGTCATGAAAAACTATTTTAGGTTCCATTATATAGGGTTGTTTAACCTTCCTCAAACATATTTTAGGATACCACCAATGATGAACTTGCCTATGGGTCTAAATTCAATCTTGAAGAATAACAAGTTTTTGATTGAATCATCCAAGAGTTTCCAATAGTGTTTGTCACATGGCCATCCCTATGATTGGGTGATTTTGATTCCTCATGCATTGGAGAACTTGAAGAGCCAATCCTAACATAGGACTTTGACACTACAAGCTAGTTCAAATATTTCACGACCATTTTAGAAGATGGTTCAACACTTCTTCTAAAGGACACTATATAAGTTAACATCAAGACTCCAATAGACCTAAAATGGATCAAATTAGGCATGTCCCTCACTAAGGAATAATGTGAACTCTTTACTACCCTTTTGAGGTAGTTCATTGATATATTTATATGGGCCTACTCAGACATGCCAAGTTTAGATCTTGCCTTGGTTGTGTACCACCTTATAGTAAATCTTGATTCTAAACCTATAAAAAAAATTGTGTAAGATGCATCCTCAAAATATTGTATTAGTAAAGAAAGAGTTGGAAAAACTCTTTAAAGTGAGATGTATTCAACTGATCGACTACTCAGAGTGGATCTCAAATGTGGTTCCAATTAGTAAGAAGCCAAAAGGAATCAAAATATGCACTAAATGTGGTTCTATTATTAGGTTATGCCATTTGGTTTCAAAAATGTTTGGGCCACTTACCAAAGAGCCATGACCATCATATTTCATGATATGATACATGACATTGTTGAATACTACATCGATGACATATTGGGAAAATCCAAGACTAGGGTTGATCATCCAACAACAATATGAAGGATATTTTTGAGACTACATGAATATAAATTTTGGATTAATCCTAAGAAGTATATTTTTAGAGTTACTTCAAGAAAATTTCTTGGATTCATCATGTCTCATCAAGGCATTAAAGTCAATCCATCCAAATTAAAATTTATTTGAAGTAGATCCATCATGTCTCAGATGTCACCATCAACCAATTTGAAGTAGATCCATAGTTTATAGGGAAAGATAAAATCCATTAGATGCTTCATATCTTATTTGGACAACAAATTCCATCCTTTTACATACCCCTTGAATAAGGGTGTTACTTTTATTTGGGATGATTAATGTCATAAATCTTTCCTACAACCGAAGGAGTATCTCACAAATTTGCCAGTTTTATTGCCACTAATACTAGGAAATCTATTTTTAATGTATCTATCTACCATAGATAAATCCTTTGGGGAAATTCTAGATCAACACGATGATAATGAAAAGGAGCATGTCATGTACTATATAAATTATACATTGGTCATGTATGAACACAATTATACGTCCTTCAAAAAAAATGTTTAGCTATGGTCTTTATAGCTCAAAAACTATGGCATTACATGTTAAATAACAAGATCATGGTTATTTCAAAAGTAAACCCACTCAAGTATATACTATCTAAAAAAACTTTACAAGGCTACATGGCCAAGTGGATCATGTTTTTAAGTGAATTTGAGATAGAATATGTTAACCAAAATGCCATTAAAGGGAAAGTTCTTATAGATCAGCTTATTAAAGCACCCCTTATATAGAGCCACTAACATTCCAATTCCTAGATGAGTAAATTATGATCATCATTGAAACACCTCTTGAAGAGCAACACTAGAAATTGTATTTTGATGGATCATTTACAACATATGGATCCTGGTAGGCCTTTTGTTTATTACACCACCAGGGGATCTAATCACTCACTCATTCATGTTCAAATTTATTTGCACCAACAACATCGATGAATATAAATCACTAATTATAGGGATTTGATAGTCTTACACTAAAATATACAACATCTAAAGGTTTATGGTGATTTTTAGTTAATCATCAATCAGGTTATAAACCATTTTTAGACTAAGGATGACAAACTAGTACCATACACAGCTATAGTCAATACTCTTAACACTAAAAATTATTGATATCTAGTTAGAAAATATACCAAGGGATAGTAATAGAACAATAGATACCATGTCCACCATAGGATATCTAATTCTTCATATAGATATGGAAAAGAATACTAGTTCCTCATTGAGAATTTTCTAGTGCTAGCTCATGAACCTTCAAACATCATAATGATTTGTGATATTATTGGTCCCAAATAGATATGTTATTTAGACCTTTAAACCTATCTTCATGACCAAATAATTCCACTAGACCTATTCCACAAACAATCCAAAGCCTTCATCCACAATGTTGCATGTTTTACCTTACTTAGATCAACCCTATGCCACCATATTTTTTATGGAACTTTATTTCATTATTTAAATTTGGTAAAATATACATTATCATATGGGAAGTTCATGAAGGAGTATGTGGAGCCCACACTAGTAGTGCCATCCTATCCAAAAATCTCTTGTGTATTGCATACTATTAGCCAATCATGGATGTAGATGTAACTAGATATGTGAAAAAGTGTGGTAAATGTCAAAGGCATGCCAATCTAATTCATGCCCTAACCAAGACTCTAAAACCAATGATTACACCATGTTTATTTACTAAATGGGGCCTTGATCTCATTTGGAATATAAACCCCACCTCATATAATGACCATAAACATATCCTTACCACTACTAAATATTTCATTAAGTGGGTTAAATCTATACTACTCACTTACATGACTGAAAAGAAAATTTACAAATTCATATTCAAACATCTCATTTATTGATATGGTATCCCCTCTAACATTATATTTGATAATGTTATATCATTCAAGAATAAGGATGTCAAATCATTGTGTCGAGTATAAAATTACTCAACATTTTTCAATAGTATATTAGCCACAAGGTAATGTCTAAGTTGAATCATATAACAAAACCATTATAAACATCCTTAAAAATATTTTCAATATTACCAAACATGATTTCCACCTCCAAATATCCTATGACCTTTGGGCATACTATACCAATCATTGTACTCTAATAGAAACCACTTCATATTCACTTGTTTATGGCACTAAGGTCATTCTTCCCACTGAGGTCAATTTACCTTCTTTGTACAACTCTTTGAAGCATGTATTAGATGATGAAGACTATAAAGTAGCTCACCTACAAGATATATAATTACTTGATGAGAAATTCATGGCCAGAGTTAATAGCCTTCAAGCATACCAAAACTGACTCCATGAACACTACAATCGATGTGTCAAACATAGAGAATTTGAGCTTGGTAATATTTTACTTCAAGAAAACCAACATAATAACATAAATGGAAAGAAAAAAAAAAGTAAGTTCAAAACTGATTGGATAGGGCCCTTTTATCATTATTATAAACTATGGCATTGAAGGATACAGGCTCACTACACCAGATGGGGATGAACTTGATGAGCTGATGAACATTATATACCTCAAGTGTTACTTCTTTTGAGAGACCCAGTGTATTGTCTATGAGGGCCATTTCAGTTGTACCATAATATCAAAATTATTCTTTTTTACCACACCATTCTCCAATACCTTTCCTATTAATGTATTTATTTTCACCCTCCCTACCCAACCCTTTAACCTTGGGCTCGATCCATTCATTCCAGGATCATTTTTAGCATGAAGATTCCTATTAAGTTTCAGAAATTGTTTCAATATTTTAGAAATAGGCCACATTTTGGAGTAGTATGATAGTGGTTTGGTAGTTGCATCCTTCATTTCTTATTCCATTCTATACCACATGGACCTGATTATAACCACCTTTGGACAAGCAATTGTTTCATAATCGTGCTACTAATTATAACCACCTATGGGAAAACTAGTATCATTGACCTATGTAATTGTTTCCTAATTATAAGCACCTATGGGAAAATTAAGGTAAAAAATTATTTATCATGCCTTGAAGTACCACCTTTTCATGCCTATGCCAAACTGTGCCATTTTCTTACTTTGCCTATTTTGTTTGAATTAGTTGCTAACTAATCAGATTCCTTGATTGTAAGGTGGTACTATAGTGACTTGAGGTCCCATCCTAGGACTATGTGGGTACTTATTGATTCCCTTTAAGGCTAGCACAGTCACCCTAAGCCATGTTCTTACTAGTTTATAAGAAATTTAAGTTCAAACACTCTCACCATTTTACAAGCTTATATCATTTAGTATCTCATCATTCTTTATCGAGTTGAGATGCTTTGAAAATTTCAAAAACATTTGAAAATAGATATATAAAACCCTAAATAGTGACCACTTATTTGCCTTAAGTATTTTGGGATCCATAGATACTTTTAAATCAACCACTTATCATTTAGTTTCCCCATCCTTATTGGCCTTGCATCTCATACTCTCTCTATTTTACAATCCCATTCCCATATTCTTCTATCACATCCATCATGTTTTATTTTTTGTCATTTTATTATATCACATTTCCAAGGAGAATTAAATTTAGCATAAAGTTTTGTTTGATATTACATCCATGGAACTGTGTAGGCAACATCCATTTGCCTAGTGCATCTAGAGACAACTCACCCATCCCTTCCTTTTCTTCTATTCCCCATTTTATTTGTTTGTTACATTGTCTCCTATATTTTAGGGTAAATGTTCATCTTCTTGTTTGTGTCATGTTATTTATACTAAATTTATGTTTAACCTTTGTTTGTTTTTACATTCTTTTGGTAGTTTGATTGTTTTATCTTTCTATTTTCCTATTTATTTGCATTCTTATTATCCTTTGATTTAGTCTATATGCATTCATTGGGTGATTCCATGTGAATTATTATTTAATCCATCCATATTCATACATATATATTTTCATCATGGTTTTTATCATTGGTGAATTATTTTCAATTGAGTTTTGGATCACGTGTCCATCCATATGCATATTTCAGCCAAGTTATCATGGTGTTCTATCATGATGCCTACTATCACATGCTATATAAAAAATCAACACAAAGAGTCTAAATGGTAATGAGGTAATGATATATCATTGGCACAAAATAATTCTTGATATAATCCAAATCATATCCTACACAAAGTAACTAAACAACAAAAAAAATTTACTCCTTGCTAATTCAGACAAACATCTCCCTACTTGTAGATTGCCCAAATTCATCTCTCTCCTCTATACCCATTTACCATTATATTCCATATCATTTTTTCCATAATTGAGATACAATGATTATAACCTCCTCTAGGAAAATCATTGTATAACATCCCAGTTGCATTTCTAATGATTCTAACTACCTTTAGGCAAAATATTATGTTTCAATCTATTTGAAGGTAAATGACTACAACCACCTGTAGGAAAATAGATATATTTATTATGGCCAAGTGAGGCACATTTTGATTGTGATAATGCTTATAATTGCCTTTGGGTATACCATTATCTCTATATTCCTAGTTGAGGCATGTTTTTATCCCACCTATACTAATGATTATAACCACCTTTGGGAAATCCATCTTATTTTTCTACCCAATCAGAGTAGTTCTATATGCCACTAATTATAACCACCTATGAGCAAAAAAATATAAACCACCTCATCATTTAATCTTTTTGGTCCACTATTTTCCTCCTTTTGAAGGACTAATTTCTAACCCCTTTTCCAACTGCTCCCTCGAGGGGGAACCTACAGTTCATCTATTGCCATTAAAGTCATAGGCATACAAGACCTTTTAATTCTTTGGGAAGATGTTACTATGCATATATCTTGAAATTATTTCCCAAATAGGGGCAAACTATAGACACCTAAAAATATCCACTAATGGCTTCGATCAGACTTCAGATTGATTCCTACCAATCATTATAAATTAAGCCTAAAAATAACTAAACATCCCAAATTTTCTTGTGCATCATTCATCAAATATTAGAATCATGTTGAAGCATGCATGCATAGGGTATTAAATCATATGAAATCATAACCTCTCATATATTCATCCCTAATAATCTTATGGCATCACAACAATCAATTTGTCCTATAGACCTATTAAGTGGGACACCTGAACACATAAATGAAATCTTGAAATTGCTAAAATCCTAATAATAATTAATTAATAAGATAAACCAAATTAAATTCTTAGTTGGATTACCCATGTGAAATTAATTAATAAATAAAAAAAGAAATTAAAAAATATGAAATATCCTAACTTTCTTGAATACCTTTGTAATTTGTCAAGCCTTTTGAAAAATATCCTAAAATATCTCATTTTGGAGACCCATGCCTATTAATTGCAAATCATGAGTAAGTGAAAACTATTAACTCTATTAGGGCTATATTTGAGTCACTTAGGTTAGTATTAAACCCATTCCAAGCCTTAAATCAACCTTGACTCACCTTGGGTTGGGGTTATTTCTATTTGCTATAAATGCAAGCCGTTGCCTATTGAATTAACAAGCTTGGAAATTGTAGAGTTATAATGTAAGTTTTGTTGCATGAGATTCATATCAATAATGTTATAATGACAAAATATTGAGCCAAGCCACACTAAGACAACACAATATAATGGTGCTAAGGAGACAAGAACCTACATACCTCCATTTCTAAAGACTCTTTAAATCACAAACCGAGCAAACCACTCAATAATGCATTTGGAGCTCTCAAGGAAGGTAAGGATATATGGTCTTTGTATTTTAGTTGTGTTTCCTTTTATATTTTGTTAACAAATATCACCTCTAAGATATAGGCTTATAAGTGTTAGTGCTAATGTGTTTTATTTGAGTTTTATTACTTAAACTAACATATTACTAACTTCCCTTCTTGGATTCCTTTGATCACAACATGGTCTAAGGTAGCTAAACATGAGGTTTCTAAAGGACACTGATTAAGGATTAAAATTTTCAAACATACAAGGATATTCAAACACACTATGTAACTTGAAAATATGAACAATCACTTTCAAATAGGTAAATAAAAGAGGACAAAATGAAAATAACTATACACTATCACTATTATTCATCAACTAACCATTAGCATACACTAGTCACAAACTTTGAGGAGGCAAAAATTATGTCTTATTCAATTTAGAGAGCCAAGTACAAGTATTTTTATTTTCAAGAAGGACCTTGCCATAAATTAGGTTAAAGATCATTCCAAATTCCCAAATTAGGCTTACTTATAGAGATAATGAGAAAGAAGAGAGAGAGAGAGATAGAGCGCGACAAGGTAACCCAAAACTAGGGTTGAGTCATCCACCTAGTCCTCCTTGAAATCCTATGTTGTACATCTAATATCCTCTTTTTATTATCTTTTAAAATGTCATATGAAGTATAGGTAAGTTTTTTGAATGTTTGAAGTAGTCTTGAACATTGATATCTTAACTTTGACCCATACAATCTCTTATATCTTTATTTACCTACCCCTATATTCTTGGTGAAAAAGTAACCTCCTTGAAAATAGGCTTTCAAGGCTTAGTCAAGTCTTCAAAAAATTCCATTTAAAACTTATCATAATCCATTTATTAGGTCTCTCCACCTTACTTGGGTTTCTATAAGGCTCCTTGAATCATCTTTGACCTTTTTAACTTGCTAGGCATAAGAGGGAAAGAAGGTCTTGTTAGGACTGCTAAAGACTATTTCAACCCTTTGAATGTTATTTAAAACTGAATTTGAATTTTTATTGTACTATAAATGTCATGTAAGAGATAATTAACCTTGAAAAAACCTTTGAATAACTTCTATGCCTTGACTTGGTTGATTGTTCACATGAAGTCCTCCTTAAGCAACATGGTGTAAGAAAGAGAAAACTTGGTTTTTATTTGAATAAGGAAATATTATTCTATAAATTTATTCTAAAAATAATTTTATATCTACAATAATTCACTTAGATCCATCAAACCCTCCAAAATATGTGAGTTTTCTCTATTTTCTTGCATTTCTACATATTCCTTGTAACCCTCAAAATAGGTAAACCCCCTTGTGAAAAAGAATTTTTAGACTATATTTGATAAATGAGAACATTTTTAGGACTCAATATCCACTTACATATTCATTCCAAGTTTTAGAATCCAAATCTAAGCAGAAGTGTCCCTTTTTCTACCATTTTTCTTTCCAATTAGGCCTAAAAATAGAGATTTGGCCCAAATGGACACCCACACATTTAAAAACTCCCAAAAGTGTTTGATTCAATCTACCTATCCTAAAAATCTACTCCATGTCAAATTTTAAGTTTTGAGGCCTTGTGTAGGAGGGCAAACCATGAAATGGCCATTGGCAAACCTAGGTGTTTGTGCATGTTTGAGAGGTAGTTTGAGTGTGTTTTCATGAAACTTTCAAGTTTTAATACTTGGAAATGAATTTTGGAGACCTATAACACCTTTATACAACTCATTATTTGATAGTGAGATCTCTTATTATACTCATAATTTTTCATCGATGCTTCTTGGCTTTAAAAATTAGGTTTTCCTCACTTTTTGACCAAGTGGCCAACTTGAAGATATGGTATAACATTTTGAGAGACTTGTAGAAGATTTTGGATGATTTTATAACCTCTATTAAGTCCTTATAATCCTATGTACATGTTTTATAGATGATTCCATAACTTATACCTTCACAAACAAGCCTTTAACTACATATTTAGCCTTGTTCCATATAATATTGTACCTATACACATGAATCAATACCTTGATATGGATCTCAAGATAGTTTTGAATTCCATTAAGGTCATTTAGAGGTTATAAAATTTCATTTGAAGGTTTTAAGAATGAAATTTTCTCCATGGGTTAGTTATAGGGTTTAATAAGGGTTTATAGAGGTGTGATGTATTAACAATGATTTGTAAAGGATAGGGGTCCATTCCAAAAACCAATGCCAAGATCTTCGAGATAGGGGACCTCTATAACACCTCTAATAGCCATATATCACCATGTAAAAAAGAGTTTGTATTTGCATTTTAGAGTTTGTTTTTTAGTTACAACACTTAAGGAAGGTCTAAAAAATTCATCTTGACCTTCTCCAATGGTATCCTTTATCATTTCTTCCCTCAATATCCTCTGCAACATCTTTCTCTTAAGCTCAAGGTTTGTGACCAAAGCCATGTTATTGATCTTAGATTCTATACTTAGTCCCTTTTCACTCTAGATGAGACTTTATTAGAGCTTTATGACATTAGTGTGTAACCCACTCCCTCAATCCCCTTGATCACTATAATTTTCCATGGGAAGGCCATTTTACCCTTTTAGACACTATGCACTATCAATGATCATGGTCAGAGACTATCTATAGGTGATTTTCATTATTTTCTTGGCCTATATGGATAAAGTGAATGTAATAATACCTTGAATAGGTTTTCACATACCTATCTCACCTTTTGTCACATTGTGAAGATGTTTAAACTCTCACCTTTCTCCCTTATACAAGATTTCTTCATGCATTGGTGTACAAGCCTCTATAACATCATTAGACCTCACGATTGAGTTCATGAGAGATATATTATTTTTAATGATTCTTTGTAACCATATGTCTAACTTTAAAAATTCTTATGCAATTTCTCGTTCATACAAAATTTAGCTTAACCATTGTGCTTCACATCCATATTCTTTACCTTGGAGACAATTTGCGCTTAGTTAGGATGGCCTGTAGGTAGTCATTTAGAGTTCTTAGCTTGGAATGAAGAAGGTGAACAATATTAGGACCTTGAATATGTCTGTAAAGACCTCCTTCACCTCATTAAACCTTTTGAAAGTGTTTATACTTTAACTTATTCCTCTTGCTTAAGTTCTCATCATGTGATCACATATATGCCTAACATGTTGACTATGACTATAGACTTCCAAAGTAGATTTGCCTTAATCAACCCCTTCTCAAATCATTAATATTCTCCTTGATCCTTAATGGACAATATTTTATTCATTATATGTACTTTACTTATCGATCACATCCATATTCCATGTAATATTCATAAAATTTCACATTGCATTACAAGCTTACTATTTGAGACAAAACACCATGGTTGTAGGTGCACATTTGATGCTTTAACTATAAATGTAAAATTCAACCTTATCCAAAACTTTCTTGGATCTCTTGGTATCCTTATAACTTTTTAAAAGTGTTTCTAATTGTTCATACTCCTAAAAATGTTCATGAGGCCTTTAAAGCTATCAAGTAGTCATAGCTCTATAAAAAGAATTCAAAGCCTTAAACTATGTTCTACCTCTTTGAGGTATTCAAGGATTTATTCATATTAAAATATATTCTTAGATAACTAAAATTACCTTATTTCTCTAAAGATGAAAAATTCTTATTATTGAGATCATTTATAGTTTTTAGTGAAAACCGCCTACCTTCATAACTATAACATGATGATTTCTTGAAGTAGCCTTATTAAATGACTATTGTAGGTGTGTATTTTACCCATTGTATGAACAAAGGATATGTATGTGAAAGGTATAAAACATATTTTCAAGATGAATTTAAATTTTTGACACAAGAGTATCCAATTTCCCTTTACATTTAGTTATATATCTAGGCTTATAAAGATTAAAACAAGGTTAAGACAAAAGCCTTAAAGTTTTCAAGCTAACCTTAATTTCTCCAAATTAATCTTAATGAAATCTTGTTGGTAATTGAGGGGTGTAAAGATACAAGATAACACCATATAGTATTGGAAAACATTGTTATGGGTTTGAAAATTGCTTAGGATAATCTCAAAACTTATAAGCAATGAATACATCTTATTAACTTAAACTTTGTGAACAATCCTTAAACAATGCTAAAACATGCTTTAATGACTTCAAGATGAAATTTTATTGGTAAAATATTTAGTGGTTATCTACTATAAACACTTTTTTTTTGATCTTGGTTACCTTCATGACCTTCTTCACACCAAATGGAAATTTTGAAAAAAAATACTTCCTCACACCTCTACTACAAAAAGTATTCAACTATTGTTCTGCCTATTTTGGACATAATCTTCTTGTCACTTTGAGATCTCCATGAATCCTTATTTGAAATTTGGTTAGAATTTGTTTATTCTCACTTTAAATTATAATATTAGGTAGGGATGTTACATTTATGTTCTTTTCACAACTTCTTCATGCACACACACCCCTTATAAGCCTTTGACCATGATGTATAGGCATGAGTATGGCATTTAGGCATAGAAGGCCTAATTGGGTTTATTATTCTCATGAGTTACAATAGTTACCTTGAAGGTTATTATAAGTTGTTAATAAAAAAATTCATGTTCTTATACAAACTTCTTTATCTTCATGACTCCTCTATTCCTGTAACTTGCCATGATGTTCTTTTAACTTGCTCATTAGACCTGTGAGTGTTCTTTTGACCTTTAAGAGAACATGGTCTCTATAATTTCACATGGATTGATTTCCTAATGTTAAGAAATAATTTATAAACTTTGGTAATTTTCCAAGATCATTCTGACCTCACTAAGATACTCCTATACAATAGAAGCTCATTGATTGCAACTATACATTGTGAAAGATACCATCTCACTCAAGATATCTCAAAGAATATCCCTTTAAAGATGAAGGCATATGAAATTTTTATTTTAATTTAATATGTTTATAATGAATAAGATATAAATTTAAAAAACCTTAAATATGAAAACCTCACTTGACAACATAAAACATTCTTTAAAGCTACTTAAATAGACCATTCATAAAGACACCATAAGAGACTAGTTTTATATCACATGGAAATTCTTAGATAGAGATACCTAATGAATAAAACATGTAACAAGGAATTTTTTACCCTTAAATCACCCCAATATAACCATTTTTATCCATTAAGTTCTAAAGTGAAGAAACAAAGGCAAACTTGATTCTTGTCTAGATGGCTAGGACATAGTGACCCCGTACACTCTTAGTGATTGTTCATAAAGATGGGGGGATGAATATAAAAACAAATAACAATAAATTTAATTTAATTATGGTCCCTATAATTTACCAATACATTTGGACTTGAATATCTCTCTTTCTTAACCATACTGAGAATAAATTGATGGCCTTTCTTGAGCTACCAAAGAAGTTGATAGGAGAGATAAATTAGTTTTATATATTTTAGCACCTAAAAATCCTTAAAAACCATGGATTTGACCTTGAAATGAAAAAATGAATTATTTAAGATTCTTGGAGGTTAATTTTACCTTGAAAACGTCGACAAACAACCTCAAAAGAGCCCTTTTTAGCACTAAAACTGCCATAACCACTTAAAAAACTTGATTAAACTACTATGAAAAGTATTAATTAGATATTTTCATGATTTAATAGGTAAATAATGACCTTATTATATTATTATACTTATATTATCATGTAAAACTTATTATATAAGGTATTAAGTGATAAAAAATGTAACCAAATAGGTTATGAAGTTAGCCAAGAATATCACCAACCTGTTTAATTTTTAGTAGAGCATGTCATGACCTTTACACCTAATATATGACCTATTAATAAACTCTATACTCATTTAAACACTTGAAACCCATTGAAATAACTCAAGAAGTAGATAGATAAGCATGTAGCTATGATGAACAAAACCATAAACTCATCAAATTTACCTTAATTTCTACTAAATAAGGTTTCAAATGAACATTCCAAGGACATAAAAAGATGAAAACCATCATCCATAGGGTAAAAAGGCTTGATGTCAAAGTTTAGAATTTTAAGGGTGACATTTTAACTTGTGAGGTCAAACTTGTCAACATGTATCATACTATAATGATAGCTAGACCACTCATAACTTTCTCACAATAGGAGATTATATATGACGATTAAAATTTATATGCACTCTTTGTATGAGCCTAAATTGATCATCATCCTATTCAAAGTGTTATGGTTGAAAATGGGTCAAGTATTAATGTGTGCACTAACACAATTCTATAGCATTTGGGTTATTCAAAGCAAGGCATTTCTCTAATCAACATAATTATTAATGGTTTTAGTGGACATATTCATAGATCCATTAGGGATATTGTACTTCCATTACAGGTTTGGAAAATATATGTGGATACTATATTATTAGTAGTACCTAGTGTAGGTACATTTGATATATTATTGAGTAGGCCAAGGATACAAAAACTTTGAGCCATTACATCCACCATGCATAGATACCTCAATTATATACATGTTAATTAGGTGGTTATAGTTGAGATTATTTCATATGAGTATCCTTTACCTATCCCATATATAGTTACACAATATCTACCAATTATAGTTTTGAGAACAATTTCCATCAGTAAACCATATATTTTAATTAATTTCCTAGTACAAGTGAGGTCTACTTCTACAGTGTTACCATGTATGCATACTCTCCCACAAATACCCTTGTTAGAGAGACCCCTATGCCAGAGATATGTTATAGATTATAAAGAGCCTCTCTCCACCCTTTTCATTTTGGGTTCAATGTTATTGAGCTCCTAAGGTTCTCAAAATAGGTCATCCATTCCAACTATAACATCTTATACTAGATGGGACCTTAAAACCCCTATAATTCACAGGGCACCCTAGTCAACTTCATAGATTCCCAATGTCACCTCATAGGTAGTGATAGTTATATATCACTTAGTAGAGTATGTTATGGGACCTTAGTTACCTTTTCACACAACATGAATGATTGTTGTTCTTTTATTTAACACATGACACCTTGATAGTGAGTCTTTTGTAAGACTCATTGGTTAGTATGTTCCTCCTTAATTGTACATAGTTTCCTTATTTCTTTCTCTTTGTATATAGTTTCATTTTCATGTTTATTGTACATAACTTATATCCAAAAAATAAATAAAAAATATAATATGTCAAAACACAAAAACATTCAAATATTTACTCAAAAAATATAAATTATAGATTATATGTATTACCAGGTTTACATTTATTCTACTTGATAAGTAATACATATGCTAACTATCTTAATATAACCAATTTTATCATACATTAATGTTTCACTTGTTCTTGTCAAGTGTTTGTAGTTAATTACAGGACCTAGATCTACCACATAGACTTAGATTTACTACTATTTACCCACTAGGGGAACATACATAGGTTCCTCATTTGACACATTCACCCATTTGGGGGCATCTTATACATAGTTTTGATTTCTAGGTCACATCTTTCCATACTCTATATCACATATTTATCATTTTTATATCTTGATATTGATCATCTTACACTACTTACTTTTTTTGTTGACTACTAGTAATCTAGACTCAACTTATGTACATATTTTCTCTTATATATATTTATACAACATGTTCATGAATATGTTAATTTCTAGATTTCCTAGTTTAGAATTGATTATGTCTCTCTAATTTTACATCTATTCAAGGGAATTTACATATGCCATTGTTCTATAACCCTATGCCACTTCATTTCATTTTATGTATGCTTTGGACATATGCCCATGTCCTTGCACATGCCTTCTTGACTATATATGTCAACATTTAAACATGTCCTTATATGTTTTAATTTCTCAGATTTAGTGGCATGTCCCTGTGTTACTTGTATTGTGTCCCCTTGGCCTACTTTGTGTGTCTTGTGTGTTTTTATGTATGTTTCATGGTAATTAAACTTTTGTTTCTTATTGAAAAATCCAATTTTAGATGTCGTGAAAGACCTCAAGCATCTCTCCTTCCTCTTTGGGTGTCTTGATGGGCATCATGCCCCACCCCCCTATGTAGTTAGTTTATTTATTAGATTTGTTTTTCATATACATGGTTACATCATTATATCTATCTTGGAAGCCTTGTAAATTCTAGATATAACATACATCATACATTACAAAATTATGTTTAGATTATCTTACATTTTGATGTCATGTAAGCACATTACATTGGTTTACTATGCATATATTATATATGTTTCAACTAACACACATCTTATCGATCTTTTTATTTTAAGGAAAATTATTGTATAGGTTCAAAAACTCCCCTCAAAAGAGGGGGAATTCATAAAAGTTTGTCATAAAGATCAAGTTATCTGAATATAATCCAAATAATATTTTTAACACAGGCACATGATACATAAATCAGTTTTAGGAAAACATAGTGGGAAATAGTCACATAGACCAATTTTAATTGCACATAAATCAATATATTTGGAAATTAGTGCCAAAAATGGGACAATAGCATAACTAATGATATTATCCATATATGGAGATACTATTTAGTAGCCTTAATTCTAGGAAATTATAGATTGGCCAAAAAAATATAGTAGGTATAATCTAGGTTTACACAAGTTCAATTACAAATTACAATATTTTACTTAGTTTATCATATATTCATACTATTTTCCTTGGATTGGGTGCATCATACATGGCATGATAATTCATGTTTCAATTTTAGATACTAAAATATAGATTATTACAACTTAAACTAGAATCTACATGCACAGATGTCAATTTTTGGGTATGTGTGTGGCACATTATTTCCATATGCTCACTTTCAATATAGTTGATTAAATGGAATGGCAAAATTCATATCATTCTCTATGTTCTTAACCTAGACACAATTTTCAATAGCACAATCCAAACACCATTTGTACCACCACAATCTAGATTTGATGCCTTACTCCATCTATAGTGGTTGGCATTCTCAAGTGACCCAAAGCCATTTTTACATTTTAGAGTTTTCATGTGGCCCAAATCCATCTTAAAAAATTTTATTTACACCACATAATTTCAATTTTAGATGCATCTACTACACATGGGTAGGTAATGATGGATATATAGTCTACTTAAGTTAATGAACCACCTACATAGGAGGGTTAGACAATCCATTAGTATAATCCAAGATATTTATAGAGTAGGATCCACTGAGTAGGGGTGGGAAATGATGGATTTAAGGACATATTGAGTTATTGATCCACCAACACATGGGGATTGAGAAAGCCATCAACTCAGTCCAAACTATTCACTATTTGATCACTAGTTACACCCACAATATATCACCAAGTTTATGCATTGGTTCATGTACCCAATAAAGTGTAATAATTCCTTTCCTCTCTTTTATCTATTTACTTAGTTTTGTCTTTTGATTTTGATATCTCTTAATTAAGGACTGATCTATGTATGTTTTATTTTTAGGACGCACAACGTAACATACTTCACACACTCATATCCATATTCAATGGATTTACCTCTTAAATAAGTCTAGATACATTTTTTTTCCCTTTATCCTAGTATTTTCACTTTGTTTCATTTCTATAATAAAGTATGGGGGAAATGTAGTCATATAAAAAATGACACTTGAGTGATAAGAGTGTTACTTAAAACCACCCATCCCTAGCTTAGCCCTAAACATATCTTAGGGCCTATTTAGACACTTATCTAGCCTTTATGTGGGTCACATATGTCCTTAAACATCCCTAAAGTAGTCTCAGACCCTCACTTTAACATCCTAGACCTTAGTGCCTCATTTTATACCACCTAGACACTAGTAGCATAACTTGGATGGTAGTGTCAATTTAACTAATTTCTTAGTTTGGGTACTAGTGTCCTTTTCCCACCTTTTGTCACCAATGCATTCGTTTAAAATCAAAAACCACATAGGCTCATCCTAGACCTATTTCAAGTCTTGAAAAAGCACTAAAATATTATATATACATGAATTTTATCCCTTTATTAAATAGATGGAAATAAGATGCAAATAACACAAACTAACTTAGAATAAGTTGTGTATAATCAAGGTTGTTAATCCTTATTCTACTCTACTTATGCATACAATCATATACAACCATCCCAAGCTCAAAATACATAGATTTACAACCTCTAGCATCACTCAAGGAAATCAAACAAGCATTCACACTAACTTCACTTACACTTGTACCAACACTTAGGTGGGGAGAACTACATCAGGCTTGATCCCTCCTCAGAGTATTAGTATGTAGGAAAATCTCATCACCGTGAGGTGTTAAGTATATCTAACCTACCCCATTAAAATCACACTTTGATAATTGTGCTAATAAAATTCCTTAACAACATGGAGGTCTAGGGTTTACATGAAAAATCAATCAAAATAGGTCACCAATAGGGAATCAAAACTTGTGCGCCTAGGAATAAGCTTGATAGACTCTAATGCAGGTACACCCAAAATCTCAAAGTAGTTCTACATATAGGACACTAACACCAAAAGGAAGACACTATCACCATTGGTGCTATTGTCCAGTTAGGGTGCTACTATCTAATAAGGGTTTTGACACTTGGATCATGTCTATGATACTCAAATAAACTCTTGTCCTAGTTTTTAATCTCTAAATCTTATGTCTTAGTCAATTTATAGATAAGTGCTTATTTGTATCATTTATTTCTATTTTCTAGAAAGGCCAAACTAGGTCAATTCTATTGTAAATTAGTGGCTATATTTATTTCATATTTATACCTTTATTTACTATACTTAAGCCCTTTAACAATGTAGGGATTTAACTCCATAAACCCTAAAAATTTAAATCAATAGTCTATTAGTCATGTCTTAGACCATGTATAGAAAGGATTGTCATAATATCCTTTGTAAGGTATGACATAAACCAGGTTTATTTTGATTATTTTCTATTATGAATTATGTGAAATAAACCTAGTGTAGTAATAACTTGTTTTTGATAATACTTATGATATAATAACCACTTAGTGGACTTAGAGAAATTACTTGTTTAATAAAAATGTACATTTTATACCATATGTTCTTGAAAAATTAGGAAATATTAGAAAATATTAATCATAAATTATAACATACGTTAATTCATATTATCAAAATGGGTTCCTTGAACTTTGAGCAAAATGCAAGTTAGTGGAAAATAGAGGTAAGTGTTGGAAAACCCACTTTTTGGTGGAAACTTTGATTTAATTTCATTAGCCCTGATTAGGAATGTGGATAAGCACTTGAATAAAGGAAATTAAATGATTTTGTTTTCATTGTCATTTTAAAACTTAATATAACTTAGATAGAGTTCCATGGCATTAGTTTTAGGTTGAAACCCTAAATGGAAACCTCATTGTTGTTAATTTGAGCCTTTTTTTAGGGTATTGTTGGAACCTGCATGAAAAGTCTTCAAGTTGTGGAGGTGGTGAGATGGAATTATGGGGAGTGGGTTTAATTGAGCAATAATAAAACTTCATTTACATGGATTTATTATTAGGGTTAATGGAAGGAATCTAAGCATGCAAGAAAGAAAATTATTGATGAGATTGTGAAATTAAAAAAAAAAAATCACGTATAACAATAGAAGTAGAGAAAGGGAATTGATTTGAAGCAGATTTAGGAGCATTTTTATATAAAATTCATAATATCTAAGTATGTCTTTCCACAAATGAAAAAAGCTTTATTAAAAATATCAAAAGAAAATGGTTTAGTTTTTGTGAGTTTAATTTTTATGTTTATGGGTATATTCTATTTGTATCAATCCATATATAACCTTGATGTAGCCTCAAAACATAGGAAAAATTAAAATCAACATATTTTTTTAACCCTTGTATGTTTTTAAGAATAACTTGCTTATTTGGTTATGGTGAATACTTGATTGGTCATTCATAGATTATAGACTAAAATATGGTTTTAGTTTAATACCCTCACCCATAGGGACCTAGGGGTGAGAACACACTCTCACCTATAGGGACATATAAGTGAGTGGACTGAGTGATTAAGGCTAGGGAGTATTTATAACTTTAATTTTTTTATTTCAAATAAAAACTCTCTGTTGTTGTGTAATTAGTTGTAGTGGCTTATGGGGTATAGGTAATGTGTACTAAATGGAACTCTATCTATGTTTATATTATTATTAAACATTTACATCAGTCAAATGGTTGCATTGAGTCTTATTACATAGTCACATATAGAGTTTTAGGTTTGATTATAATCCACTTTTTTTATTTGTATTTAAATTACTTGAGTGTATTAGAATAATTTTATAGGCTATATAAAGGTGTCTTATGTTAGCATATAGTTGTAGGCATGGTTACCAAACTAAAATGTATGATTATTACATTGATATTTGAGCTTAGCATATGGATTTAGGTTTAAGTTTCAAGCTATAATATTAGGGTTGTGAATAACCTACAATGTATTGGAATGCTTTAATTTTTTGAATGTGGTCTATAGCTAAGGTAACATTTATATGATGGAATATCTAGCTAGGAGTGGATTTTATAGCTGAGTCTATATTTAATTATTCAAAACTAAGTTCAATTTGAAATTTATGTTGTCACTTGAGCCAAATGTTAAAATTTACAACTTATCATCCTTAAATATTGTTCAATTTCAAGTCATGACAAATGCAGTGTATGGATTCAATCAGAATAGATATTAAATTTTGAGTGGGTTAATATTTTGTCTATAATTAATACATATAGTTTATAATAATTATAAATCTATGTAAGAGGTAACCATCACATAAGATTATAATAAAATAGTGAATTTAAAAATAAAATTGTATCCTCACTATAATGTGGTACAATAATCTAGATTATAAAATGAATTAATATCATATAGACCATGATCCTAGTAATTCATAGAACCCCATTCCTAGTTCTTTCCATGACTTTGTACTTTTGAATTACACTTTGTTGATATCGATTATGGATTAATGAAATTTTTTATATATAAATAGATGTCCAAGTACCTTATATAGATTGGAAATTTGGTTAATCAATTAAACCAAATTTTATTATTTCAATGAAGTGATTGGCATTAAAGAATGGTATTATTAATGATCATAAATGTGAGGTTAATAATTATTTCCAAAACCTAAGGAGACTTAATGTAGTTTATATCGAAAGGATTTTATTTTAAGCTTTGTAACATATACTTTATATACTTTTGGTGTAAAAACCCTTAATTGTATGAGGTTGTATGGTAATTAATACATTTCTCATTTACTATTTTATGAAGGTTAAATATGTAGTTTTCTTATGTCTTGAACTATATTGCCTTAGTAATTGAGGGATGATGAACATAGGTAGGGAGCTTAACTATAATCACTCATCATCAATTAACATGATGGAAAATGATATTAGTATGGATAGTATAGAGTATGTATGATGTGTAAAATGTCCCATATGTGGACTCTGATAATAATATAAAATTGTTTGGCCAAAGTAATGTTATAGCTATAGACATCATTAGTCCAAAGTAAATTATAGTTTTCATGCTTGATTGAGGTCATATAAAATAGATGCATACCTAGGGTATGTATTATTGGTTGCATGTAATAGTGAGTGTAATTTCACATGTGATTATTAGTTAGTTTTGGATACTTACATCATCATTATCTTCCCATTCATGAATGGTAAGGCAACTCCCAATGTGGAGGTGTGCAGGAGACTGACAATCTATGGTTCGAGGTAAAGTGCCTAGATGATTATTTCCCTCTCTATAGATGGATATAAAATTATTATGATAGATATTCATGGATAATATTTTGTTTTTTGAATGATTCATAAAATATATGTTGTATTATTGTACCAATTTTATTGAGATTATTATATATGGGTACCTCACACAGTTGTGACCATTATTATGTATGTACATTAATTAATTAATAATTATTATGCAATACATCATATATAATTAATGAATGTGGATAAAATGGGTGTATTTTGGTATTCCTTTATGGTGTTTTTGTCCATTTATTTTTGTATATTGTATTTTTATATATTAAGTGATGAAAATATGAGTTTTTGTACTATATTGGTGTGAATGTGTACTTCTATGTAATCTTATGAGTTGTGATATCTTTGGGAACCCTATATAGTTTATTATAAAATATGTAAAATATTTTATAAATGGGTTTTCTATGGAATTATTTATTTTTAATAGTAGTTTTTTTATCATTTAAGTTGTAAAATTTATAATATTATATTTTTTAAACACCTGTAATAATAATTAGTTAACTAGCAATAATTTTCTAGTATTGGTTAAACAAAAATAATAATACAACTTTCTATTTGTAAACCAATTGGGTTTTAACATATGGTATTAAAGTGTATGTTTAAATGCTCGAATATAATGAGTCCAATAACATTATCCCATTTCTCCTCTTTCAATAGGATAAAATGGTGCATGAAAGAGAACATGTAGAGGGAACTTCCAATTAGGATTAGTACCCTAATCCTAACCATTTAGTAATAGAGTACATTGCTAAGGTTGATCAGATCTTCATATTCCTAAATGGAACACAAAATATAATATTGGACCTACAATAGGAATTAGATGGGCATGACAAGGAGGAAGAGAAATAAGTTCCATAGGAATAATTGGTTGATTAGGAAGAACACCAAGGGTGGGATCATGTTGAAGAGTAACAAGTTGTAAGAGTGTAAGTGGATACAAAGCTTGTGAATGATATGAAAAAGGTGAATCTATATTATTTTTATGGAATGGTGTTAATGCATGGAGATAAATGTTAGATAAATAAAATAGAGAAGTATTTTAAAACTTGAAAGTACTCTGAGTTGACCAAAGTAGTATGGGGAGCATACCAACTTGTTGTTGAAGTAACAACCTAGTGGGCCAATAAGAATATAGAAATGGGTCTTGACTCCACCACCACCACGTAGGAGTAATTTGTAACATTATTTAGGGCTTGATGGTTACCAAAATTCTATTTTTATCACATATTGATAGATTTATACAAATCTAAAGTAGGGATATTTATTACTGATAGAGTACTGGGACTAATTTAATAAAAGTATTAAGTATGTCCCCAATTAACAAACACAAGAATTATTTTATATTAGAAAGATTATCATGGGTTTAAGGCCACATATTGGTTGTCAAGTATATGTACATGGACTATTTCTATACATTAGGTTTTTGAGAAAGCCATTATGTAGGAAAAGAAGCTCAAATATATTTAATAAGTTAGAGACAAGTATCAGAAGATGTTAAGAGGGCCAAAAAAATATTTCAAAAATAATAATTATAAATATAAAGGGAATTTAAAAAATAAATTCAATAATCAGAATTCCAAGTTTAAAAATGGTTTAGGGAATAAGAAACTAGGTAATATTTTCAAGGAAGGGAACATAGGAGGTAAAAACTAGAAATAAAATGATTGCATGGTGGATGTTTCACTTGTGGAGAATACACTATGCTAAATATTTTCCTAAATGGAAAATAAGAGAAAAATAAATAATCTTTTACTATCATCCTCACAACATATAACCTTCTAACAATGAATTCATCCAGTTGTTGACAATTGTCAAGTTGAGTTTAGACCTCTCCAATTGAAGTGTCAAGTACTTTATTTTGGCATTCTATTTCAATTTTAATAGATACTTAAGCCACTAAATGTTTTATATCTCAAATTATTATAAATAAACTACCTAGTAAATATAAACACATGGAAAATTCATGGACTATATAGTATGGGAATTAGTTTAGGATCAAGGTAGATAAATGCTTGGTAAAAGCACAAGTGGAATTAACTAATTTCACCATGGTGGTATACTTTTTTGTAATTATTATAGGGTAATATGATGTGATCTTAGGAGTGAATTAGATTTAAGATCATAAAGAAAAGGTAAATTTCTTCACCAATAATGTTGAATGCTTTGATGATTTGGGAAATAAAACATAAATTCAAGGTGAGCAACAAGAGCTACAGTTAAGATAAATTTTAACCATTCAATTAAATAAGGATCAAAGGAAAGGATGTTAGGTGTTCATGGTCAAGATATATAGAGTTGAATAACATAAAAATCCTACCTTAGAGGATTATCCCTTTATATAGGAATTATGGGATGTATTTCCAAAACATATACTTGTATTACCTCCCAAAAGTTAATTTAACTTCATAATTGATATCATTATATGTTATGAGTCTCAATCCAAGGCTCCCTATAGAATGGAAACAACATAGTTAGTCAAATTAAAATCCCAACTTCATAATATATTATCCAAGGAGTTAATTTGAATAAGTGTTTCACCATGGGGATTACTAATGGTGTTTATGAATAATAAATATGGGGATATTTAAATATTAATAGAATACATGATGTTTAATTAAGGAAACCATAAATAACATGTATATTTTACCCCACATTGATGATATTTTTGATCAAGTGTGAAGTGAAATGGTATTTCATGAGATTGACCTTAGATCAGGATACCATCAATTAATAATCAAAGAGGAAGATATTCATAAAACTAATTTTAGGATGAGGTATGGGCACTATGAATTAATAGTTATTATTTTTAGGCTAATGAATACACCTAAAAAATCTATGAATCTCATTAACAGTGTGTTCAGAGATTACCTAGATCAGTTTGTGCTCATCTTCTTAGAAAATATTTTGATATACTCCAAGAATGACTAGGATCATATTGAGCACTTGTGTCTAGTTATGCAACACTTTTGAAAACATAAAATTACAAAAAACTATCAAAGTGTGTCTTATTTCAAAAAAAGGTACAATACTTAAGACATATCATTTCATAATAAGGTATATCCATGAATCTTTTAAATAATAATACCATCACAAAGTGGACAACACCCAAAAATGTTCATGAGGTGCAAATTTTTATTTTTAGTTGGTATTATAGGAAATTTGTACTCTACTTTTCCAAAATTGCTAACCTAATCACCTCCTTGAAACAAAAGAGAAGCATTTTATGTAGAGTGATAAATGTGAAGAAGCCTTTCAGACTTTAAAAGAGAGCCTTACTTATACAATAATATTCTGAGTTTAAATTCCTAATGGCCATTTTAATATGATAACATATATTTGTAGGGGATGGATTAGGTTGAGTATTAATACATGAAGGCTCAATAGTAGCATATGAGTCTATAAAATTGAAGCATTATGAGGCTAATTATGCTCTACATGATTTGGAATTGGTCATAATAATGTATGCCTTATAGGTTTGGAGGCATTTTTTTGGGTAAACCATTTGAGATCAAGATAAAATTTAAGGCTCAAGTATATATTCACATAACCAAATCTAAATTCTCAAAAAAAAATTGGTTAGATTTTTTATTTGATTATGATTTTGAAATCAACCACATAAATGGAAAATAAAATAGGGTTGAAAATTATCTTATCTTTAGAAGGTACATATCAAGAATGGTTACTATTATAATTACATCATGAGATCAAGTTTTGAGATTCTTGCCTAGAGAAGAATTTTATGAGAAAGTCAATAAATATCTAGCATAAATTCCTCAAGGCCATAGGTATGAATGATTTATTTTTGAGAGTGATAGTCTCTTGAGGTTCAATGGGAGAACATATATTATATATAGGAAAAACTTGAGAGTTTTCATGCTTAAAGAGTTGCAAAACACTCCTTATTTTAGTCATCTAGGAGTGACCAAGATTATGGTAGAATTGAAACCATTATAATTATAGAAGGGAATAAAGAAATATGTAGCTTATTATATATCTAGATGCTTGGAATGTCAGTGTATAAAGGTAGAATATGTACATCCTATTGGGTTATTTTAGTCACATTGCATTCCTAAATGGAAATGGAAAGTTATTAGTATGGATTTTGTCTAGGGACTACCCATGTCAAGGAATAAATGTGACATGAATTTGGTATTAGTTGATAAAATCACCAAGGTGGCACATTTTATTCCATATAATTTGAAAAGATGATGCACTAGTGTTAGCAAAAATCCTTTTGTAGGAAGTATTTATGTTGTATGATTTTTTAGAGAAAATCATATCTAATAAATACCCACACATGACTCATAGGTTTTGGCAAACACTTAATGCAAAACCTTAATTGTTTGTTTAATATAAATGTGCATTTTATATTATATATTGTTGAAAACTTAGGAAAGTCTATATAATCTTACTTATAAATTAAATCATAAGTTAATTAATATTATCAAAAGGGGTTCCTAAAACTTTGATCAAAAGTAAAGATGGTGGAAAATAGATTTAAATGTTAGCAAAGCCATTTTTTGGTGACAATTTTGATTTAATTCCGTTAACACTAGTTATTGACATGGTTCATGGATAAGTATTTGAGTAAAGGAAAGTAAATTATTTGGTTTTCATTATTATTTTGGATGTAAATAGAATTAATTTGGTGTTATATGGCATTAGTTTTGGGTTGAAACCCTAAATAGAGACATCACTACTTTTAATTCAAGCCTACTTTTTAGGGCATTGTTGGAACTTGCATGAAAATTATTCAAGTTATGGAGGAAATGAGAGTAAATGATAAGGAGTGTATTTATTCATGAAATAATGGAGCTCAAGTAACATGGATTTAGTAAAAGGGTTAAAGGCAAGAATCTAGGCATGCAAGAAACATAATTGTTAATGAGATTTGGAAATATAAAAAAAGCATGTAAACCATTGGAAGAACTAAATAAAGGGAATTAATTTGAAGTGGCTTTGGGAGTAGTTTTAGATGATATTCATAATAATACGTAAGTATGTCTTTCCACAAATGAAAAAAGGTTTGTTATAAATATTAAAAGAAAAGGGTTTTATTTTGTGAGTTTAATTTTTATATTTATAGGTTAGTAAATATAGCAGGGAAATTGTATATTCTATTTGTATTGATCCAAATATAACCTTATAAAACCTTAAAATTGACTTATTTTTAACTCTTATCTATTTTGAATAATAACCTTATTATTTGGTTATGGTGAATATTGGATTAATCATTCATTGATTATAAATGGAAATATGGTTTTTATTTAATACCCTCATCCATATGGACCTAGGGTGAGAGTACATTCTCATATTTAGGGCCATACAAGTTATTAAACCAAGTGAATAATTCTATGGAGTGTTCATAGAAACTATGAATTTGTTGTTCTTTGAAATAAAAATTCTCTATTATTATGTAATCAGTTTCGTATCTTAAGGGGAATAGGTAATATTTATTAAACGTAACTTTGTTTATGTTTATATTATTAAATGTTTACATCAATCAAATGGTTGTATTGTGTCTTATTACGTAGTCACATGTATATTATTGGGTTCAAATATAATCTAATTTTTATTTTATTTGGATTTAAATTAGTTGAGTGTACTTGACTAATTTGATAGGTTATATAAAAGTGCCTTATGTTATCATATTTTTGTATGCATTATTACATACTAAAACAAATGATTGTTCCTATTTAGAGTTCAAATTATCATATGGTTTTAGATTTAGGTTTTAAACTATAATATTAGGGTTATGAATATCCTACAATTTATTATAATGTTTGAGTCTTGTGAATGCAATCCATTGCTGAGGTGACATTTATATGTTAGAATATAAACTAAGAGTATATTGCATACCTGAGTCCATATTTTCAATGTTAAAAATTGAGTTTAAGTTGAAATTTATGTTGTCACTTGATCTTAAGGTTGAAATTTACAACTTATACTCCTTAAAAATTATTTAGTGTCAAGTCATGACAAATATGATGTATGGATTCAATCAGGATACATATTAATTTTTTAGTGGGTTAATATAACATCTATAATTAAGACCTATAGTTTATAATTTTTATACATATGTATGTGATATGTAACTCTCACACATAGGCTTATAATAAAAGAATGAGTTTAAAAATAATAATCATATCCTTATTGTAATGTGGTATAGTAACTTAGATTATAAAATAATTTAATATCATATAGACTATGAGCCTATTAATTCATAGAAATTTGTTTCTATTTCTTTCCATGAATTTATAATTTTAAATTACACCTTGTTGGTATCAATTATGGATTAATGAAATGTATTATATATAAATATATGTACAATTACCTTATATGTATTATAAATTTGGTTAGTGAATTAGACCAAAGTTTATTAATTAAAAAAGTGATTTTCATTAAAGAATGGTATTATTAATGATCTTAAATGTGAGGTTAATAATTAATTCCAAAACCTAAATGAAACTTGATGTATTTTATAGTATAAGGATTATGTTTTAATATTTGTAACATATCATTTATAGACTATATGTTTAAGAACCCTTAATTTTATGGGTTCATATGGTAACTAAGACATTTGTAGTTTTATTATTTAATAAAGGTTAAATATGTAGTTTTTTTGTCTTAAACTGCATTGCCTTACTACTTGATAAGGGATGATGATAATTAGGTGGGAAGGCTAACTATGATCACTCATCATTAGTTAACATGATATAAAATGATATTAGTATGGATAGCAAAGAGTATGTATGATGTGGACAATGACCCATTTTTAAAATTTGATAACACTATATAATGATTTGGCCAAAGTAATGTTATAGTTTTGTACATCATTAGTCCATAGTACATTCTAGTTTGGATGATTGCTTGATGTCATATCAGATAGAGGTGTACCTAGAGTGTATATGATTGGTTGTGTGTAATAGTGATTTTAATTTAATGTGTGATTCTTAGATGGTTCAATATAATTTCATCATCATTATATAACCCTTTATGAGGGGTAGGGCCAACCTAGTGGGGAGGTGTGTGGGAGATCAATGGTTTTTGGTTGGAAGTAAATCACCTAAATGATACTATCCCTCTCTACAACTAGATCAAGAACCATTCTAATATATAGTCATGGCTAATATTTTGTTTTTTGAACTAATTCATATAATTTTTGTTGTATTATTGTACCATTGTTCTTTATATTATTTTATATGGCTTCCTTACATAGTAGTGAACATTATTATGTATACACATTCATTAATTAATCATTATTATGTAATACACCAGCATTTGTAATTATTAAATGTGGATAAAATGGGTATATTTATGTATTCCTTTATGGTGTTGTTTCTCATTTATTCCTAGATATTGTATTGTTGTATATTAATAGATGAGAATATGAGTTGTACCATATTTAAGTGAATATGTACTACTATGTAATATTATGAGTTGTTGCATCTTTGGGAACCATGTATAATTTATTGTAAAATGTCAAAAAGATTTTAACAATGATATTTATATAGAATTATGTACTTACAACATTTATAACAATATTTTTTTATGAGTTAAGTTGGGAAATTTATAATATTACATTGTTGTAACATCTATAAAAATAATTAGTTATTATTGGTAAAGCAAAATAAATAGTATAATTTTTTTATTATAAACAATTTATGTCTTAATAACTAATCTCAAATTTGACAGAGTGCCAAAATATAATCTAGGGAGAGAAAATGGAAGATGTGTAATCAGGTATAATAATGGTAAACTCATAGCTACCTATGTGGGACCTCTAAGGTTACATGCTAATCATGTGGTGTAAGTGAGCATAGCCTTGTGGGGTATCCAAGATCTAAGGAAAATAATATTGAATCCTTGGTCATGGAAAGAGACTCCCTAAACATCATTAAGTTCCTCAAAAGGAACACCATATCCTAGTTTGACCATCAATAATTTTATGTTTTAATATCTAAGTTTTATGTAGAGTTACAAGGAGACTTATATAAACCATATTTATAGATAAGGTAATAAATGATTGGATTGGTCTTCAAACCAATATGTTCATAACAAAGACCTTCTTAAGTGGACCATGGTTGAGGGCCTTAACCCCTCCATCAACCTTAACCTAAATAATGAACCCAAGCTCAATCCTTCAACATTTAGTCCCATTTGATGGATTTAGTCCATCCTATCAAGATAGAGGGAATCAAAATTTCCCTTAAATGATAATCATATCTAGATCACTTGAGGCACATAATGAGTAAATAAATGAGTTTATCATTGTTAAAATAAGAAAAACTAGGATTGAGAGTTTCCCTCGTACAAATTTTAGCCTAAATTTATTAGATGATAAGGAAGGGTATTGGAATAATTTCTAATTCAAGATACTTTATTCCATATTTAGGGCTCCCACACACTTAAAAATATTGAGTTATATTTGTCTTATAATTCTCTCCTCATTTAAATCAATTACAAGAAGAATAGAGAAGGTATAAATGTTCCCCTATTTCTTGTAGAGAGTATGGGAGGAGAGTGATTAAGAGTGGAACCTTCCTCTAGTGAATGTGTCAAATTTATTACAAAAATTTAGAACATATTGAAGAAAGGAGGTCTAGGAAGTTACCTTTAAAATATAAATGACCATGACCCATAGATCTTTATGGATTTTTTGAAAGCCTAGGAAAATAGATTGGTTAACATGAGATGAGTTTCCATTGTAATTTTTGAAAAAACAATCTCCAAGTTGATTGGTAAGGAAAATTAAGTCCTTAAAATATTTAGGGATGACATATTAAATAAAAATGAGACCGATCCTTTTTCAAAGATAATGAAAGGATTCATGAACTAGAGGAAAATATTCTCAAGGCTTCACTACTTGTTCTATTGGTTGAAGTTTTCCACCATATCATGAAATATGTTACCCTAGAAGGTAGGTTTATAAAGTTGTATTATTACCACTTTTATTTGAAAAAATCATTTTAGGAACATAAAACTAATGATTAATCAATTATTCTTACTAATTTCCTTTGATACTTTGGTATTTGAGTTCTAAAGGGTGGAAAATAAGGTTCCCATCCACCAAAATTTGATCCCTATATTGATCCACATTGCCTATCCAATCATTGTTTAAATACCCCCAAGTATTTCCCTATCCTCATAGAGTATTCAAATATTGAAACATTGAAGCTACCCATAAAAAATTTATTATGAGAAAGGTCCTACCTCATTTCAAGGTCCTAAGACTATTACCATAAAAATTCCACCTACTGTAAGTAATGAACAAGAGGAGGAGATCGCTACTATCCATGTGTCCATGGATCCTATCCAATATTCTAAACTAGTGGTGACTCCCATTTTTAACCCTAGGTATAAGTATTTAAAATGGAAGGTGAAAGTTCAACCCCCTAAGCTTGATCTCATTGATATAGAGACTAGTTCTCCCACTCCAACAAACCTTCATTCTTCTTATTTTAACAACCTAAACCTAGAAGAATACAATCCTATGTTAAAGGATTCCACCTATAGGATAAAAAGTGAAAATTATAATGAGAGAGAGGTCGACCAAATTAAAATAATTGAAAAACTAGATAAAACCCTAAAAATTCAAGTGGGTATTATAAAAGGATTGTTTAATGAAAAAAAAATGTTGAAAAAAGAGTTTAAAGACATGCAGGTGAAAATTACCAAGTATAAGACCATAAAAATGCAACCTAACGAAGTAGTTATCCATTTGGATATTTTCCAAGACATCTTTGAAATCAAATAAGACATGGAAAATAGTAGAAATAAGCTAGAGAGAGTGGACAAAGATGTGCATATGGTGAAATATAAATTAGAGGAGGTTAGTTATATTAGTAAAGTTACCCTCATAAACTTTAATATGAACATTAAAACCCCCAGAACAACCTTAATAAGAATAATAAGGACATGTAGGAATGCCCCAAAAATAAGACAAGAGGCAAGAAAAATAACAAAGAAGTGGAGGCAAAGATATATAAAGAAACTTAATTTTAAAATCATCTCTAATAACTAAAGGAAAAATGAGATGTATTTAAAATTCTATGTGATCTCACTAGCTACAATATTTATTCTTTCTAGTCTTTGGAACTCTTGTTGATGAATTGATAACTAGTGGTGGTTTTTAGTGATATTTTGATGAAATTTGGTCTATTTGGATTAGGGCCTATTTCTTATCTATTTTAGTGGAATTTATGTATTTTTATATCTTTATGCTTTATATTAAATGGATTGGGCCCTTTCATAACCCATTGTTTATAAATTAGAAAAAAAACACAACTTAAAATTTAGAGAAAATAATTATCACTGCTATAGTATTTATCTAAATGTAGTCACCATATTTCCATTAATAATTGAGAATAATATATAAAAATAATTAATTTAATAATTATATCTTATTAAAAAACTTAACACATTCTTTTATAACCCATTGTTTATAAATTAGAAAAAAAAACACAACTTAAAATTTAGAAAAATAATTTATCATTGCTATAGTATTTATCTAAATGTAGTCACCATATTTGCATGAAGAATTAAGAATACTATCTATAGATACTAAATTTAATAATTATCTCTTCTTGAACACCTTAAAACAATGTATACAAGTTTTTTACTTATAAAAATCATGGCACACACAAATAGGAAAGGTTTCCATTTGTAATATAGTGAGACTAACAAGTATATTAAATATAGAAAAGACTACACATGGGAGGTGGAAACATTATTAGTTGAATATGAGAAACTTATGTAATATCAAGGGGCTATTTGTGTGAGTATTTTACTATTATATATGATGTTTTAATATAATAGGTGATGAGGTGTGTCATTTTCAAGGTAAAATTCATGGTAGTGCACTTTTATCATTTCCCCATTTTGAATTACTTTAGGTACCAAATCCTTTTGAGTCTTCCATTTTAAATTTTTAATTCTATGAAAAATTATGTTTTAGAGTTTCAAAGGGGTCAAAATAAAGTTGATTTACATTAGGCTATAATATTCCTCATAAATAAGTTCTTTAATGCTCTTAATCCTATATCTTATGGACCTTCTACAAGGAAAGGTATTTATAGGGTTTCTAAATATAATATAAATCTTAGAATTAAAATAAAAAATAATAAGGTTATCCATACTTTTGAGCCTATTTAAATTGATCAAGATGAAGTTCAAGATAATTTTGGGGAAAATGAGGAGATTGGGAAGTTTGGAGAATGGGAAACATTGAATAATCCTGATATGGAGGTAGACATGTGTGAAATAGAACCTATATCCTTGGGGATAATGAAAATAAAATTCAAGAGGTTGTGGAGAGTATAAAACTTATTAAATAAAGAGGTGTATGTTTTGACAATGTCAACAACGAGAAATATTTACATAAATATAGTGAGAAAATGCGATTAGATTTGGAAAATATTATTGAATATCTTAGGAAGAATGATAGGATTACTTAGATTGAAGAGGGGTAGACATTAATAAATCCTTTATATGATGGTTCATGAAGTACCATTTCCATCTTAAGGAGATTATAAAAAAAATGAATTAGAATGATGGGATTTTTATACTAAAGTAGATTTAATTGAGATACATGTGCAGTTACAGATCTTAAAGGAGAAAATGAAAAATATGGAAAAAGAGAATGAGATGTTAAAATAAAATATTTTATTACTTGTGTATTTCAATTGGGTGGTTATGCATAACTATGTTCGAACTTTGGAAATCCTTAGGTCTCTAGTCAAAATAAAAAATGAAGATCATCATAATGGAAATCAAAATAAAAAGAGGAATGGATCAAATATGGATAAAAAAGAACTTTGGGTTCCTCATTACATGGAGAACACTTTTAATAATCTCATGGATAACTGGGTGAAAGCGTATGAGGCATGGATATTCCTAGAATGTTAGTTTCAAAATGCTACTTTTTGTGTTTTTTGGTTATTTTTGTGTTATTTTCTTGGTTATGGTGTCCTTTCTTTCTCTTTTAGCAAGAATATGATTATTTTTATAGTTTATACATCAAGATTGCATGATTTTTATAAAGGACAGGGTCCCTTTTTAAACCCTACTTTACCATTAATAAAATATATATATTTATCAGTATGCAAAAAATGATCAATATATACAAGAATGAAAAATGTTTATTCAACAAGTAGTCCACTAAATAATATATTTGCATTAGCACTTAATATTTATACTATAAACTAAAACCAAATTCCTTATTCCAATCACGTAACACATTCTACAACTCACTCCACAAGATCCCCCTTAAATTTTTTTACTTCCTCATTAATAAAAATAAATGCATAGAGAAACTATTTTAAATCATGATATTAAAAAATCATAATATTCCTTTATATATGAAATTTGAAATGAACCATAAGAGAAAGGAACATAGCACTTTAATTATTTAAAATATTGAAATAGCTTATAAATTATAATCTATTAAATAGGTTATGAAAACTGTAACCCAATTACCCTTGAAACATGTAGAAGAAATTGAGTTCAAAAAGGGAACAATCCTATACTTGACTACATTAGTATTATAATAAAATAAACACAAGGAAGTGGTGTATACTCAAATATTGTTTACTAAATATTATTTCTTTATGCAAATAGATACAAATTTCAAACTCAAAATAACACATCAAGTTCATATCAATTGTTATCTATAAATATTGAACATATAGTTTAGTATAAAAATCATCATTAAAATATGAACATTTCCCAACATTCAAAAAATATCAAATGTGTGTTGTTATTACAAATAGAGAAAAAAACATGCAAGATTTGTGACAACATAAATATTGTATACAAAATAATCATTGAAACTATCATATTCTTATGGTAAAATGTTCCTAACCACCATCTACAACAAATGTATGACTGAGTCATTTACCTTTCCAAAACAACACTCAATATTGTAGGAAAAATACATATGTATATAGGATTCAAAAGCATACATGAATGAATGACACTGTACAACTAAGTTTACTCTTTTAATCCATGATTATAATGAGACATCAAAATAAATAACTATTACTTAATTTCTATAGTCAATTATATACATGTATTTCCTTTTGTAATGAGACTAAATGCTAATGTAACAAGATATAGAAACAAGTGACAAATCACTAAGGGAGGGGGTGAATAAGTGATGCTAGTGGTGAATCAGTGATGATAGATAATCCAAACTTCAATTCCAATCCTTTCAAACCCTTAACCAAATAACATTATCATTCATGAATCATACACAACATTTATAGTAATGAACATAAAATATAAGTAACATCACAAACATAACACAAGATCTACATGGGAAACTCTCTTGGGGAATAAAAACCACTAGAACTTGTAAAATGGATTACAATCTTATAATAACAAGATCCAAATTTATACCAACACCAATTGATCAAGGAACACCCATCTCTTAATTTAGTGAGGCACCCATCCCATAAGGAAGAACCAACACCCTAGGAAACTAAGCACTCACTTAACTACCTTGATCTAATATCCACCTCTAATCTGATGTCTTCTACACCTAATGATGGATTTATCTTGCTTTCACTCTTCTTCACCCTTTTATCTCTCTCAAACAACCTCTTGGGATTTCTCCCTCAATTAGCCTCTTCTATTATTATTAGGTCCAATGACATATGTGTTCATCTTTATCAACTTGCTCATATAAACATATCTGATCTTTCTCATACTCTGATGGTCCTCACTCACTTGTACCTTCTCTATAAAAGGTTCTCTCCTTTGCTTAATTCCACACTTGTTATACTCTACTCTCCCTTTCAACTCATCATACACACTCAAACTTGCTCATATAATAAATGCATCCAAACATCCCTTTTGGATCACTCTAGGATTCTTGGTTCATCCTTAATCTACATTTTACTTTAGTCCATCATTAAGCACACTCCCTCTGATCTATTTCTTGTCTCTATCTTCTGCTCTCTCAACACATCCACATCAAGTCTAGAAACCATTACCTTATCCTTCACTCTTTATAGATTCTTCATGAATATCAAATTATAGGTTGGAAATAATACTTGCCTTAACCCTTGAGACTTGTATTATGCTAACACATAGATCAATACCATCCTTATAGGTTAGCCATAGCATCCATGGGTCACACTTAAGTAGCTACACCTTTTAATTAGGCCTTAGTAGCCCTTATAGGTCTCATGGAGACCTATTACCCATTTATAAATTCATTTAGAAAAATAAGAACTCAAGATCATTTTCAAATACATGGGGCCATTCCATATGACCTCTAAGACATCTTTAGGTGATTACTCCCACCAAAACACTTTTCTATTAAAGCATAAATAGCTCAAATACATATAACCACCTTTAATGAACATATATTCAAATTTGGAGATCAATAAATTTTATTGTACAAACATTCATACCTTCTAATAAATTTTTTTGGATGCACCTTGAAGTTATCTACAATTTTTCCTTTTAAACCATTATCAAATTCTACATATATCAAAAGTTATAGCTCAAAAACTTGTCACTAATTTTCCTTCACAAATTTGACTATTCAAATTTAAATGGTCATTGTGTAAATAATAAACATCAAAAACTTTTTCATCATCTCATGTTCCTTGGAAACTTTGAATAAATACACACCATCGATCTCCTCATAAGTATCCTCATCTTTATCTTGCATTGCCCACCATTGATATTAGATCTACACTCTCATGATCATGCCACTTGGTAGCTCTGCTTGCCTTCTTAGCTCATTAACTATTTGAATCAATCCACACCATTGATATTTATTTTTACAAAATAACATATACCATTTATCTTCTAACAACTCGTATGAGATTATGACACTTTTCACTAGTGTGTGCAATCTTAGACAATTTGACATATTGACTAAATATGAACCATTAGATCATTAATGAAAATATCACATGCTCCATTATATCATTATCTAGTCAGATTAAATTCTCACTATTATATATGTGATATAAATAAATTCTCACAATTAGATCTCCTCTTGTAAATTTGGTTAAGTATGGGAACTTAGTAAACTTTTGCTTGGAAGGCCAACTTTGCACATTAATAAATTTTGATACGATCAACCTCATGACATGAAATTTGAACCATATGATATAATAATATAGATAAATATATAAATATATCAAGATCATCTTGAAACCTTCACATGTTTTAAATATTTTTTCATCAAACTACTTACTTAGTTATATCTATCAAGATGACTACTTGAGCTTAGACCTTCATATGACTGCTATGATGAATTCCACTCACTTTCATAATAAATATAAGCACTAAAAATAACACATGTGGTATATTAAATATTACCATATCATTAATAACATTCACCATCTACTTATCCAAGTCAAACATTGAAGAACTATGCAATAACACTAAAGCACAATTTGTGATTGTCATTCTAGCACACATAACACCTCATCAACATCTTTGGTCACCTTGGAGACATCATAGAAAAAAATAAAATAACCTCCCCTATTTTATTTGATGTCAAACACCAAAAAAATCTTATGCTTAGACTTTATCTCTCTCTTTAAGTACTTTCTCCCCCTTTGACACAATGATAAAGTGGACTCATCTTCTGATCCTGAAGACCTAAAAAGACTTCAAGAATAAACAATAGGAAAGGAACACATATGAGAGATGATACAAACTCCACATAAAACTTTGAATACCACTTCTTACCTTTGAGATTCTCAAACATTCTCAACACAATACTCTTCTTGACCATACATAGCTCTTATGAAGATAAAAACATACATGAACACCAAAAATTGCTGAACTTAATTTGAAAAAATTTATTAGGGACTCCCCATAAGTCACCTAAGCTTATGCATCCTTTTTATAATATTTAGACCATTTCCAACAATGATGAATCAACATAATTGCCGTCATACCTTCTTTCTCAAATTTTACTACATAATCCTCTGATCTTAAGATCTAATCAATTACAAAGCTCCCCCTTTATTTATGTATTGAGGATTCAATAAATTTGTCAAATCACCTAACTTGGTTTGATCAAGTCATCATATCAACATGCTTAAATTCAAATCTATAGCAGACTTCTTCATACTAGCCTTGCTTAGAGCCTTGTAGCCCTACCTAGACCTTGTATATCCCATAGATTTTTGTTTATGAACTTTAATGTATTGAAATTTCATATATGGAGAATTATCATATGGATCCTCATGCATACCAAAAATAAATACTTAGATATTCCTCTATAACATACTTCTTTCACAAACCTAATAGATAATTAACCCTCTATTTGCACAAATCCTCCTCCATAGAACCAACCATGCAATTCCAAATGACCGTGAAACACTTTTTGAGAACCAATTTGGTCATTTCAAATTATTAATCATACTTAGATCTCAAATCATTAGGCAAACAATTTTTCCAACATGAGCTAAAACACTAGGTTTATAAGAAAAACTTGGTCAACACACCACCTTCCAGTCAATTCCCATATCTAAAACTTTTCTCACACTTGGAGGTCATCAAAACACACTTTTGGACCAACTATTGAGCTCAAAATCCTTAAGGAACCCATACTTCCTATACCATGGTTTTTTGACCTACATACCCTTAAGCACAAATGAGGAAACCCAAGAACAAACAAAATTCTCCAATTGCACACAAAAGACCTTAAAAACTTGAAATCACTTGGATCATAATTTAATGAGGTCAACACACCTTTATGTCCCACTAAGACACATTGACAACTTTCAATTCTTCAAATGACACCTAGAAATCTCCATACCTAGCTTACAAACCTTGCACATACAATAGTCAACATGCCAAAACACCATAAAATTATCATGATAATATTCAATAGGTATTATTAACCAATTATGTTTTGACACATAAAAACCTCCATACTCTACCTACAATTACTTATCCTTGTCTTGACTAATCAACCTCTTGAATTAGCATCCAAACTAATTTAACCTTCTCAAAGTCCATCTACAAGCTTATATTTCACAATCTATTGCTTACCCTTTGCCTTTAATCTCTATACTAATTAACACTTTGAACATCAGATAGATCACACATACTTGTTTCCACACAAGAAAGATGTCTCCTAAGAAGCATAGGTAGATACACTCTAACCCAAAATGTCCTAGAACAATGTGAAACCAGGGGTTGCCCATAACTCCTCATATTCCTTCTCTTTCTTAGACATCTTGTAGCTATATAACTGATTGTCCTTCTTTTTATTCTTAGGCTTAAGATAAAAAACATGCTAATCTAATACAACATTCTCCTTTTCTTCTAATCTTAAATTTATAATACATGGAGACAATAAATATTCATGACATACCTCATCACTATAAATTAACAACTGATGTTCTTCACATGAAATTTGTTAAAAAATAGCAAGATGTTCACTTAGATATATACACACCTCAAGACCAACCTCAACTAGCATCTTGGTCTTCTCCTTGAGCTTGTTCTCTTCATTCAGAACATGAGAAAACAATGAGAGATATTGCCATTCTTTAAATTTTGTAGCATTCTCCACCACAACAAATAGACCACTTGGACTTGCAAACTCATCATGACTCACACTTTCCACTTTTGATTTCCATGAGTTAACTAGCCTTCTTTCTTACACTCTAGGATTTTAATTAAACTTATCTTGACTTGATAACCTTTGCTTGTAGGACCTAACAATGTGACCAATCTTCTCATAGTTGTAACAAACCACTCTTTTTGAAGGAAACTCAACTTGCCTTACTTTATTTAGACAATTTTTTAACAAGTGTCCCATATCATGATAGATGACGCATTCAACCTTACTTACACCATATAACTAATAATTCCACTCATTCTTATCAAGTCTTCTACACTCTCTAGCCCTATGACCAAATTTATTACAAGTGTAACATAACCATTGGATTTAGCATACCTCATCGCATTTGGTTATTTGATCTGATTTGTCTTCATATTGTCATCATCTTCATTTCAAGACTAATTTTTGACCCTCAAGGTTTGATTATATTTTTTCACATTAGTCTTCACCTTGTCTTGAGTTACATTCTTCTATTCCTCTTTATAACCAAGTCTAGTTCTATCACTAACATGATTTTGACTATTCAAAATGTTTTCTAGATCACTTGAGATCTTTTCAAACATAAAAAATGACTTCATCTTACTAGATGTCTTTTCTAACTCAACTTTCAATGACTCATTTTCAATCACATAACTTGAAAACTCATCTTCTTTAGCTTTCAAGATTATAAATAGGATTTCCAATTGATAACTAAGATGATTGAATATATATTCATGATCCTTGGTGTCTTCATTCATTCTTTCCTCAAAAAAACTAAATTGCTCTTCATATTCCTTGATTTGAAACTTCATATTCTTGTTAATATTATTATCAATCTTTAATTCTTCATGATCATTCCTCAATTTAGTCTCACAATCCTCCTTGTCTTCTTCATTATATGTATCACTAAAAGTATACTTTTTTTGATATGAGCAACTTCCTTCCTCAGCCATGTAGAGGAATTCATCTTCAACAAGATCATCATCTTCATTATCAAACTCAGAGTCATTGTCTTCACTCTCATCTGATGAGCTACAATCTTTATTGGTGTAAAGACTCTTCTTGTTCTTGAATAACTTTTTCTTATTATCATATTTTCTAAATCTTTTCTTCCTCTTATTAGACACGAATGTCTTCTTGCCTTCATCTTGGATTTCACCATGATTTTCATCATCATTATTCTTATGCTTATGATGGCACTTGTTAGAAAATTTTCCTAATTCTCCATAATTGAAACATTTGAAGGGTATCTTACCCTTATACTTCCTTGAGCCTATTTTCAATTTACTTGTAAAAAAATTTATTAGTTCATCATCAAATATCTCATTATACTTGACTTCCTTACCTTGAGTTCTTTTATTTTTTGACTTAATTTTTGTCTTGAATGCTTCTTCTTCTTTTGGTAGTTTATCATAAATGACTCTCATCTCTTAGGTAGTAAGGATGCCATACAATTCATCCATCTTCATTTGAATAAGATCATGAATTTCTTCTACAAAAGAAACTTTAGAATCAAACTTGAGGGAGAGAAACCTTAATACCTTTTTTATTATAGTAGCTTCTTCAAGATTCTCTCCAAGACCTATGATAATGTTCACAATCTCATCAAATCTCTATAAAAAGGATGCAATAGAATCTTCTTCCTTCATCTTGAGACTCTCAAATTATCTTCAGTGAGTCTACAACTTGGCCAACTTGACCTTTGAATCCCATTCATAAATGATCTACAATTTGTCCCATATCTCTTTGGTAGATTTATAATGAATTACCTTAGTGTACTTAGTCTTTTAAAGACCACAAGTGATGTCATTCATTACCTTAGAATTACTCTCACGTAACTTCTTATCAATTTCACTAGTTGAAGGGATTAGGGGGTCTGAATATCCACCCACAACATATTGCCAAATGTCAAACCCTATTAGCATGATGTATGTCTTCATCCTTTCACTCCAAAAAACATAATTGGACCTATTGAACATCTAAAATGATTTATAGAGAAACCCTGCATCTATTGACTTGGATCACCTTCAAGTGGTTAAACTTGTAATGAATGTCCTACTCTGATACCAATTATTAGAGGTACAATCACTAAGAGGGGGGATGAATAAGTGATACTAGATAATCCAAACATCAATTTCAATCCTTTCAAACCCTTAACTAAATAACATTATCATTCATGAATCATACACAACATTTATAGTAATGAACATGAAATATAAGTAAGATCACACACATAACATAATATCTACATGGGAAACCCTCTTGGGGTATAAAGCCCACTGGAACTTGTAAAATGGATTACAATCCTATAATAACAAGATCCAAATTTAGACCAGCACCAACTAATCAAGGAACACCCATCCCACAAAGAGGAACCAAACCCTTAGGCAACCAAGCACCCACTCAGCTACCATGATCTCATCTCTACCTCTAATCTAATGTCTTTTACACTTGATGATGGAATTATATTACTTACACTCTTTTTCACCATTTTATCTCTCTCAAACATCCTCTTGGGCTTACTCCCTCAACCAACTTCTTGTAGTAATATTAGGTCTAATGACCTATGTGTTCATTTTTATCAACCTGATCAAACAAACATGTCTATTTTTTATCAAAATATAATTTTCATAACTAACCTATACCTTATATGATAGAGGTAAAAACCATTGAGATGGGGGGGGGAGGTGAATTAATGTTTAATAATAATGTAATCCAATTCCCAACTCTTTAATCTACTTAACCAATCACATCAAAGTGCAAGATAGATAAATCAAAGAATAAACATAAATGTAACCACTACACAAAGATTTATGTGATAAACCATCATGGGGGAGAAAAACCACTCTTAATTTTTCAAAATAATGGACTATAGTCCTATAAGATGATTACAAACATGAGGCTTTAGTGAAGCACCCATTTCAAAAGGAGCACTAACCCCTAAAGATGACAAACACCAACTTGCATAAGATGTTGGGCACCAACACAAAAACTATCTAATAAACAATTATTAAACTTTGATTGCTTCTAAATATGATAGATAAACCCTAAAATAACACTCTTTTCCAAGTCTACAACTCCACACAAGTCACCAACACCAAGTTATCTCTTCAACACAAGCAATAACCCCTTCACAAATCTTTCACTCATATACAAATATGCAATCATAAATCTAGTAAAAATAAGAAATAGAATCATAAAATTATGCTGATTATAATTAAATTTTTATCTACTCAATCTCATATAAACATTGGTCACCAAGACACCCAATAACCTTTGCACAAGGTCTCTAAATATCAACACACACACTTGCTTGTCTTAGCTTGATTACACACACAAAGAGTATAAAAACATATTGTATATATAAAATTATCAATTATGGTTAGATAATTATACATAGGATATTTTATAAATAATCACTTATGTCTTCCAAGGTCAGCCATGAACCTCTACAACAACTTTTAGTTCATGTAGTAAGCCCATGTCTCATACTCCTTACAAATGAAGCATAGATTCACTTTGTAAGACTATGTTTGATCAATAGGATATTTTTAAAACCTTAAAAATAACTAAAAAAATATATTCAATCAGTCTTCAACACTCGCCAACCATCAATAACACTTGATCTAACCATCTTCCTTGTAATCAAACTCAATCACTCAAACTGAGTTCCTTTTGTTAGCAAAACCATCATGGTCATCTATGAGTCAACCATTCACTCAACTCCAAGTGACTAGGAACAATAAAAATCAAATTAAAATATGGAATACATCCCCTAAATCACCTCTAAGAGCTCATACCCATCCATACTTACTAATTAGGCCTTCCAATTCCACTTCTCACTCTGACTCATTTTTCTCACTTATGGCACCCTTTCTTCATATCAAATAGACAACTTTGAGGACATATAAATTTGACATAGATACATTAATATTATTTAAATTTTCCATTAATTTTTGAATCAATTTACAATATTCATCGCACACCCTTTTTTTCCCCTAGTTACTTTCAAAAATCTCTCACAATATCAAAAACACTATTAAGAAGCACTTTCCTATGGGACCCACAAACATTCAAGATCGAAAAAAAACATCCTAAAAATCATAGATTAGTCCTATGTAGTCTTAAATCATAATTTTGGCCATCCACCACCTTTTTAAGCATCAACAATAAATATCTTCAACATCAGGTCTTAAGACTAGGAATTTTGCACATTAAAACCTAATTACCTTCTTAGCAATCATTCATAAATAATAGGTCCTTAATACATAAAATAATGATTATAAAAATTTCTTAGGAAAACTCCCCAATGTATCCAAAATAATCATCTCCCCATGTAAAGTATACATGAGCTTAAGAACGTGAGAACTTTCCTCTCGAGCTCAAAAGGCACCATTCAAGCACCCTCTAAAGCACATGAAGAATTTTCTTGACTTTATCTCTCTCAATATCTAACCTTATACCTCATAAACATGCTTGAAAAAAATTTCCTAACCATCTTTCATGAAAATACAAGCTTCACCAACTTAAAAACACCCTTTGACCCTTGATAAGGTCTCATAAGCCCACCTAGGCCAACTAGGGCAAGAGCCAAACAACCTTGTATACCACTTACAAGAAATTGGTAGTCATATATATGACCTTTCACATGTCCAACATGCATATTACAATCACATTGAGCTCCATACCATGGCATACAAGCCATATGACTAAAAACCCTATAGGCAACTATGCATGGTCAAACCTACCAAACCTACATACTTCATGAGAACCTCATGAAACCACTCTAAAATTCATATAATATTCCAAAATAATGTCTTTCAATACCATACCATGCTCCATGCCACCATAAATTCATCTAATCAACCTTCATACAAGCATCTCACTGCACCAAGTACATTAGACCACCAAGCTCCATCTCACTACACCTACTAGACCACTTTATCATTATGCATGCCTTGTAGACATCAATGACAACACTTACCATCAATTTCCTTATAATTTCTCCATTTTTCATTGATGTCAACACTCCTTTTATCTCTCCCCCTTTGTCAAAATGATAAAGTAAACACCCTTCACCACTTAGCACCTCAGAAATAAAGCAAGTAAGCTATAAGAAACACATGGAATTAATATCACCTAAAATAATACATCTAAAAAAGTACCATTCTAACCTCAAAAAAGCACAACTCCCACTTGGAATATTCTCTCACTCAGATACTACTCTTAAACCATCAAGATCCTTGGACCTCTCACCAATTACATGGTAACACAACTCCCCCTAAGACCTTGCTCCAATATAAAGGCTCCCCCTCAGTCTACACAACCCATGCACACCTAAATGACCTCCAAGAATAGCTACCATCACTTTAAACATCAACAATAGAACCAAATCTCTATATAAGCTCACTTATCATCACTTTTGAGGTACCACATAGAACACCAAGGGCACTCCAAGCATAGTAACAAACCTGAATCATGCTTAGAATATACCAACATGCTCAATTGGAACCAAAAATTCCAACATTATTTGGAAAAATTTCTTCAACAATCTTCATTTTCTTTATTAGGCCTATTTCGACCCCTTGTAGCCCTATTTAGCCACTAAAAACCTCATAAATATTTACCCTGAGCACTTCAAACCCTAAAAATTCATATCTGAGATACAATACTATTCCCCTTTATATATGCCAAAAATGAGCCTCCACCTCATTATCCTTAGCATACTTCCTTAGCCTACTAGCCAATTAGGCCTCTTAGTAAGCTAAAAATTGAATAAAATTAATTATGCTCACTTCTAGACCACTGTAAAAGTTGATTCAAATACCCATTTGGTCCATTAAACTACTTTTGAGGCTTCCAACATCTAACTCAAAAGATTGATCACTTTTATAAACATGCCCAAATTATTAGGCCTTTAAAGCAACAATTGGTCAAAAGTCAACCTTAGTTCAACATAGACACCTGATCTAGATACCATCAAAACTCACTTTCATTCCAAATTTCAAGCTTCCATACCTTTGGGAACATGGACTTCTTTTAAGCCTCCAAACACATGCTCTTGAGAAGAAGAGCAGGAGACCACTCAAAATGCTCCTCCTAGAACAAAATCATTCATCAACCTATGAAACCACATGGAACATGTATTAAAAACATGTATAGACCTTTATAAGTAAAAAATTATTCATGACATAGCTTCATTCTTCAAGTGACCCTTGAAACCAAGAAATCTATGCATACATGCTCATTATCTATAACAGGTACCTTGACCAAAAGGGCAAATTCATACCTGAGCACCCTGTGGACACCATCAAACCTCCTATCCTAATTTTACATGTCAAACCCAACTTTAATCATCTATTTATAACCTTATATCCATCATAAATTACCATAAGATCACTTTGGGCACCTTTTCAGTAGTCATCACTGCCAAAATTGGTCAACTCTAATTGTTGACCATAAAACTCATGTCTAAGCTCATCAAGATCTAAAACCACCTAGGAATGACTTTTTTAAATCTTTCTCATGACCTCATATAAATATATTCATCCATATCATTTAGATCGCCACTCAAATCTACCATCAAAAATTGATAAAAATGCACTTTAAGACTAGGAGACCTGAACATACCATTTGAACAAACATTCAACCTTAGTAACTGAAGCAACTCTTCTGACTAATTGCTTCACATCTCTTAATGACTCATAATTTATTAAAGAAATAAATAATGACCCCTATATAGGATCTTATATATTTAAACTTAGTTTTAGGCAATGGTTTAGTCATTATGTCTACCAGTTGTTCCTTGGAAGGTACATATTCCAATTTGACAACTTGATCACTAACCTGCTCTTTAAAAAAATGATACTTAATAGGGATATGCTTGGTATTAGAATGAATCACTAAGTTCTTGTAAATGTTTATGGCACTATTACTATCACATAGAATAGGACAAGGACCATCTTGACTTACCTTATAATCTTCTAAGGTCTGCTTCATCCAAATGACTTGAGTACAACAAGAAGCTACAACAATGTATTTAGCCTTATTAGTAGACAAAGATACTAAAGATTGCTTATTTCTCAACCAAGATACCAAGGATTCACCTATAAATAACACTCCTCTTATAGTGTTCTTCTTATCATCAACACATCTTGCCCAATCATCCTCTGTATAGGATCTTATCTTGAATTTCTTACTCCTAGGATACCACAAACCATATTTCATGGTGCCTTTGAGATACCTTAGGATTCTCTTAATAGCCTTCAAGTGAGATTATTTAGGCTCTTATTTATATCTTCTAACTACACTTACTACTTGCATAATATTAGGTCTAGAAGTAATAGAATGTAATAGACTCCCTACCATGGATCTATACAAGAATTGATCAACTTTAGGAGACTCATCATACTTACTCAAATTTCATCCTATTTCCATAGGAGTACTAATGGGTTTGCTACCCAACATATTGAATTTATCAAGCATCTCCTTAATGTATTTGGCTTGAGAGATAAATATCCCTTTATCTAATTGATTTATCTACCTTCTTAGAAAGAATGAGAGTTCTCCCAATATAGACATCTCAAATTCAATATTCATTACCTTGACAAAGTCCTTACTCATCTTATAATTTATTAAACCATATATTATGTCATTCACATAAAACACAAAAAGTGATTGATGTTCTCTTTCTAACTTGATGTAAACATTATTGTCTGCCACTCCTCTTTTGAAACCTTGACTTAGGAGATAGTTATCTTATCTTTCATACCAAGCTCTAGGGGCTTATTTAAAGCCATAGAGAGACTTCTTCAATCTGCAAACAATTTTTTTATTATCTTTTATAGTATAACCCTAAATAAAATCCATAAAAAATTATTCTAATTTGCCATTCAAAAAAGTAGATTTAACATTCATTTGGTATACCTTGAAATTTTTATAACTAACATAGGCTAAAAATAGTCTGATAGCTTCCATTATAGTTACAAGAGCAAAAGTTTCATCAAAGTCAATCCCTTCTACCTGAGCATAACATTTACATATCAGCCTAGCCTTGTTTCTTACCACTTCACCTTTTTCATTCAACTTATTCTTATATACCCACTTAGTTTTAATTAAATTATTTCCCTTAGGCCTAAGAACTATATTCCAAGTGTCATTTATTTTAATTTTATAAAGTTATTCATCCATATCATAACACCATTCCTTTTCCTTAATGACTTCAATTAAGGTTTTTGGTTCATGGATAGATATAAAGGCTTAATCATGTTGATATTGATTGGACCGCAATCTCCCTCTAGTTTGTATACTAGTATTCATATCACTAATGACTTGAGAAATTGGATGATATACCCAAGTTATTCTTGAAGGGGATTTAGTATCAATCCTGGTATCTTCTTCATCATCTTCATCTGATATATAGATAGATTGGTCTTTATTTGTAGTAGAACTAGTAGTTGGATCACATGACTACAAACTAGACTTCTTGATAAGACCACTATCATCAACTCTCACATTAGAACTTTCAATAATTTTATGAATTCTTTGGTTGAAACATATATAAGTAGAAATAATAGAAGAATACCCAAGAAAGATACCTTCATCAAATCTAGAATCAAACTTCCCTAGATTTTCTTCATCTATTTTGATGTAACACTTACTTCCAAACACTCTAAAGTACTTGACATTTGTAGCTCTATTTTTACATAGTTCATAAGGGGTATTGTATTTATTCAATATTATTTGACATATATTAAGAATGTAGCTAAATTACTTGTAGCCTCTTCCAAAAAACCATCAGATAACTTAGCATCTTGCAGTAAAGTTCTAGACATCTCCTGAATAGTTCTATTCTTTCTTTGAACCACTCCATTTTGTTATGGAGTTTTAAAATCTGATTATTGTCTTTTTATTCCATGAGTATCACAAAACTCATCAAACCATTAGACCAAAATTATCCTCCTCTATCTGATTTGACACACTTGATCTTTGATCCATTCTCATTCTCAAAAAGGGATTTGAAAGCTTTGAACTTGGTAAAATATTTTGATTTTTCTTTTAAGAAATAGATCCAAGCCTTTCTTATGAATTCATCAATCATTAACATGAAATAGTAATTAAATTTTATAATTTGAGTTCTCATAGGACCACATAAGTCAGTGTGAATTAACTCTAATGATTTAGTAGTAGAAAAATCTTTTGTCTTGTATCTTATCTTTACTTGTTTACCATGGAGACAAGACTTACACAAATATTGAAGAACCATAGAAATCTTGGGCATATGTATTACAAGCCTAATTTAACTAATCCTTATCAAATTCTTGAGGTTTATGTGACCAAGTCTTCTATGTCATAGCCAATTTTCTTCTACTTGAATCATCAAACGCTTTTGTCTTTTGGATTCATGATATACATACATATTTTTTTCTAACTTGTGAATCTTGGCAAGGATTATGCCATCTTTTCCTTTTCTAATTTCAAAAAAATCATCATAGAATGTCACAACATTACCTTGTTCACACATCTAACTAACACTAAGAAGATTATTCTTTAACCCTTCAACATATAAAACATTTTCAATCTTTGAAATTCCATTATCTAAACTCAAAGTTCCCTTACCTCTTATAGTATTAGAGTTGTTGTCACCAAACCTAACAACACCAGGGTTTGATTTATTAAGAGTGATGAATCTACTCTTATCTCCTATCATGTGACTAGAATAACCATTATCTATGTACCTTTCTTGTCCTCATTTTCTTTTGAATGTAATGCAAATTGGATAAACATGGAATCTTCATTATGAATCATAATGTACCTTAGAATCATGTTTCAAGCTGTTAAGCCTAAAAAAGGACCTATTTTGATACCAATTGATTGATTCAAAAAACACTAAGAAGGGGGGTGAATCGGTGTTTAACAATAATATAATCCAATTCCCAATTCTTTAAGCTACTTAACCAATCACATCAATATGCAAGATAGATGAATCAAAGAACAAAGATGAATGTAACCATTACAAAAATATTTATGTGGAAAACCCTCATGGGGGAGAAAACCCACTCTCACTTTTGCAAAACAATGGAATATATTCCTATAAGATGATTACAAACATGGGGCTTTAGTGAAGCACTCACTTCACAAGGAGCACCAACCCCTAAAGATGACAAACACCAACTTGCCTAAGATGTTGAGCACCAACACAACACCTATCATATGAAGAATTCTTGAACTCTAATTTCTTCTCAATCTAATAGAGAAACCTTGTAATAACACTCTTCTCCAAGTCTACAAATCCACATGAGTCACCAACACCAAGCTATCTCTTCAACACAAGTAATAACCCCTTCACAAATCTTTCACTCGTATACAAATATGCACTCATAAATATAGTAAAAATAATCAATATAATAAAAAAATTATTCTGATTCTAATTACATTTTTCTCTACTCAATATCATATAAACATTGGTCACCAAGATTATAAAAACATCTTGTATACATACCATTATCAATTATGATTAGATATTTATCCTTATGATATTTTATAAATAATCACTTATGTCTTCCAAGGTCAGCCATGAACCTCTGCAATAACTTTTTAGATCATGTAGTGAGCCCATGTCTCATACTCCTTACAAATGAAGCATAAATTCACTTTTTAAGATTATGTTTGACCAATAAGAGATCGGTAAAACTTTAAAAATCACTAAATTTTTTACTAAATGAGTCTTCAACACTCTCCAATAATTAAAAACACTTGGTTTGACCATCTACCTTGTAATCAAACTCAATCACTCAAACTGAGTTCCTTTTGCTAGCAAAACCATCATGGAAAACTATGAGTCAACCATTCACTCAACTCCAAGTGAATAGGAAAAATAAAACTTGAATGAAAAGAAGTAATACATACACTAAATCACCTCCTAGAGCTTAGACCCATCCCTACTTACTGATTAGGCCTTCCAATTCCACTTCTCACTTTGACTCATTTTTCTCACTTATGGCACCCTTTTCTTCATATTAACTAGAAAAATTTGAGGACCTATAAATTTGACATAGATAAATTAATATTAATTAAAATTTCCATTAATTTTTTAATCAAGTTATAATCTTCATCACACACCCATTTTTCCCCCTAGTTACTTTCTAAAATCTCTCACAATATCAAAAACACTGTTAAGAAGCACTTTTCTATGGGACCCAAAAATAGTCAAGATTTAAAAAACACATATTTATAATAATATAGGAGTAATATGAAACCTTAAAACATCATTATATCCATACAATACCTTAGAAATCATCAAAAATAAAGATATTCAACATCTAGTCTCAAGACTAGGAATTTTGCACATAAAAACTTGCTTACCTTCTTAAAAATCATTCATAAATAATAGGTCCTTAATCCATGAAATAATTATTGGAAAAATTTATTAAGAAAATTCCAAAATATATACAAAATAATCATCTCCCCATGAAAATTCCATATGAGCTGAAGAACATGATAACTTTCCTTTCGAGCTCAAAATGCACCATTCGAGCACCCTCTAAAACACATGAAGAATTTTATTGACTTTATCTCTCCTTATATAACCTTATACATAATAAAAAATCTTTAAAAAACTTTCCTAATCATCTCTCATTTAAATAAAATCTTCACCAACCTGAAAACACCATTTGACCCTTCACAAGGCCTCACAAGCCCACCTAGGCCAACTAATCCAAGAGCCAAACAACCTTACCAACAAATTAATTTTTTTTTAAGTCATATATCTGACCTATCAACATCTTATACATGTCAAAAATTCATAATATAGGCATGATAAGCTCCATACCATGGCATACAAGCCATAGGACTCAAAACCTATAGGCAACCATGTACGGTCAAACCTATTAGACCTGCATACTTCATGATAACCTAATGAAACCACTTTAACCTGAATATAACATTCCAATATCATGTATTTAAATACCATACCATGATCTATGCCACCATACATTCATCCAATCAACCTTCATGTAAGCATCTCACTGCACTACACACATTAGACCACCATGCTCCATCTCACTGCACTTGTTAGACCACTTTGTCATTGTACATTCCTTGTAGACATCAATGAAAACACTTAACATAAATTTCTGAACATTATCCACAAAATTTTCTCTCCTTCACTCAATTACACACTTGCTCTACTCTACTCTCTCTTTTAACTCATCACACACACTCAAAATTGATCATACAAGTAATGCATCCAAACACCTCTTTTGGATCACTCTAGGTTTTTTTTCTCATCCTTAATCTACTTTTTACTTTATTCCATCCATTTAGCACACTCCCTCTAATCTCTTTCCTTCATCTCTATCTTATACTCTCTCAACACATCCACATCAAGTCTAGAAACCATTACCTTAGCCTTTACTTTTTATAAACTCTTCATGAATATCAACTTCTAGGTTAGAAATAATAGTTACCTTAACCCTTAATAATTATATTATGCTAACACATATCTCAATTACATCCTCATAGGTTGTCCATAACATCCATGGGTCACACTTAAGATGTTATGCCTTTTACTTAGGCCTTAGTAGCCCTTATAGGTCTCATAGAGACCTATTACCCATTTAGTACTTCATCGAGAAAAAAAAGAACAAAATATAACTTTAAAATACATGGGTCTATTACATATGACCTCTAAGACATCTTCAGGTGATTACTCCCACCAAAACACTTTTCTAATAAATCACAAATTTCTCAAACATTATTTTATACATACAACTACCATGAATGAACATAAAATCAAATCTAGATCTCAATAACTTTGACTGTACAAAAATTTAAAACTTATAATAAATTTTTCTAGATGTGCCTTGGAGTTCTCTACAACTTTTCCTTTTACGTCATTATCAGATAATGTATATATCAAAAGTTATAGCTCAAAAACCTGTCACTGGTTTTCCTTCAAAAATTTGAATATTCAAATTTCAATGGTCACTGTGTAAATACTAAACATCAGACACTTTGTCATCATCTCATGCTTCCTAGAAACTTTAAACAAATGTGCATCATCAACCTCCTCATAAGTAGCCTAGTCTTTATCTTGCATCACTCACCATTTATCTTAGATCTGCACTCCCATGATCATGCCACTTGGAAGCTTTGCATGCCTTTTAGGCTCATTGAATATTTGAATCGATCCACATAGTAAATTTACATTTGTATAAACACCCATTAACTATTGATCTTTTGTCAATTCTTCTGAGATTGTGACACTTATAACCAATGCATGCAATCTTAAAATCTTTGACATATTGACTAAATATGCACCATTATATCATTAATAACAAGATCACATGCTCCATTAGATCATTAACTAGTTATATTAAATGTTCATCATTAGATCTATGATCTGAATAAATTCTAACTATTAGATCTCCTCTTGTAAATTTGGCTAAGTATGGGAACCTAGTAAACTTCTACCTAGAAAGCCAACTTTACACCTTAATAACTTTTGCTACGCTCAACCTCATAACCTAAAATTTAAACCATATTATCTCCTCACATAGGGTAATATATCCATATATCAATATTTTATTGAAACCCTCACACATGTGAAATATGATGTCATCAAATTGCTTACTTGGCTATATCTATTAAGATGACTACTTGAGTTTAGACCTTCATATGACTACTCTAATGAATTTTTTTCACTTTCATAATCAATATAAAAACTCAAAAAATCCCATAGGGTCTCTTTAATATTAACATATCATCAATAACATCCACCATCTACATATCCAAGTCAAAAACTGAAGAACTATGTAAGAACATTGAATCACACTTTGTCATTGTCATTCTAGCACACATGACACCTCATCAACATGCTTGGTCACCTTGGAGACATCATCGAGAAACCTCCAACAATTTTTTTTTTTTTTCTTAGTTATGGTATCTTTTTGTTCTCCTTTATCAAGCATATGCTTATTTTTATAGTTTATACATCAATATTTCATGATTTTTATAAAGGGTAGGGTCCCTTTTTAAACCCCAATTTACCATTAATAAAAAATATATAGTTATTAGTATGAAAAAAAAGATCAATATATATAAGAATGAAAAATGTTTATTCAACAAGTAGTTCATTGAATGATAAAATTGCATTAACACTTAATATTTATATTAGAAATTAAAACCAAATTCCTTATTCCAATCACATAACACCTTCTACAACTCACTCCATAAGATCCCTCTTAAATTTTTTACTTCCTCATAAATATAAATAAATGCTTATAGATACTATTTTAAATCATGATAATACACAATCATAATATTCCTTTATATATGAACTTTGAAATGAACCATAAGAGAAAGGAACATACCACTATAATTATTTAAAATATTGAACTAGTTTATAAACAATAATCTGTTAAATAGGTTATGAAAGTTGTAACCGAAGTACCCTTGAAACATGTACAAGAAACTGAGTTCAAACAAGGGTATAATACAAATAGTTGACTACATTAGTCTTATAATAAAATAGATAAAAGGAAGTGGTGTATACTCAAATATTGTTTACTACATATTATTTCATTATGAAAATAGATACAAATTTCAAAATCAAAATAACACATCAAGTTCATATCAGTTGTTATCTATAAATATTGAACATATAGTTTATTATAGCAATCATCATTAAAATATGAACATTTCCCAACATTCAAAAAATATTAAATGTGTGTTATTATAAATAGAGAAAACAAAACATTCAATCTTTATGACAACATAAATATTGTATATAATATAATCATTGCAACTATCATATGCTTATGGTTAAATTTCCTAACCACCATCTATAAAAAATGTATGACTGAGTCATTTACCTTTTCAAAACAATACTCAAAACTGTAGGAAAAATTCATATTTATACAGGATTCAAAAGCATACATAAATGAACGACATTATATAACTAAGTTTACTCTTTTAATCTAGGATTATAATGAGCTATCAAAATAAATAACTATTACTTCATTTCTATAGTCAACTATATACATGCATTTCCTTTTGTAATGGAATGAAATGCTAATGCAACAAGATATAGAAACAAGTGACACAACTCATTATCAAATGTATAAATAATAAGCTTAATTCCATTGACTTGTAGAATAAATATTTATAATAATTAAACAATATTATATCCTTATTCACAATTACTCATTAGGGTTTATAATCACAATAATACAAATATACATCTAGAATATAAATAAATACAATACAATTGTTAAGAGTTTACAATTATAAAACACATAAATCTTAATTGACTCAGAACATCTCCAAAATCAACACCATCTCAAATAACAATAGCCAACTCAAGGTAAATAATTAATATGATCCCATCCATCTGTGTCCCAACCATCAACCTAAGGTTCAATTTTTCCCTCACCTAAATGGAGATGAAAACATAAAAGCATACAAATGAAAAAAATAGAGATATACATAAGACACTAAATGAATGCTTAATATAGTAAATCCAATAATAGTGGTATAAAAAAAGTTACACACATTGCAAAATGATCTCATGATGGTCTAGGGAAACAACACACCATAAAAATATAATCTAACTCAGGGCATTTATCCATTTCACATTCTTGAAAATATCCTAAGGGGCCTAGAAATATTGAACCTAATCTTTTCATTAAGTCCTTGAGGAAGGAATTTAGGTTTTATTGACTCATGAAAAAATAGCACAAAATACACAAGCACCACAATGAAGAAATAAAAATCAAATTAAATTTATGCATTTGGTGTTTCATTATAAAATATCAGTGGACCAACCAATAGGATATAGATAGCCCCATGGAGTGGACCAACCAACCAAACCAATTTTTGTCACTTTGAGTTTTACTTTTTAGGATATATTTTAGTTCTCCTGACCTAATTGACACAATGGAAACACTCTTAAGTTTTGGGTGGCCTGTGAATATTTAGTGAGGGATAACTACCCTAGAAAATAACCTAAACTATGACTAACTCTACTATTGTAACAAGGAAAATGGATCGGAGAATAACATAACACTAAAATTAAAACCTAAAAAAACATGGTGATGCACTAGAATATGTGATCCCTTATCTGCTTGTAACTTGCACAATGAAACCCAAAAGGATTAATATGCCTACACAACTCCCAAATTGAGCAATTTTACATAAGTAATTTGTAGGAGGGTAAAGGGTTTATGACCAAACTAGGAGGGATGAAGTCTATCCACAATTGGTTCTTGCCATGAAACTAGTTATACATAATCTAAACCCTACAAAATAAGGCTATGTTGCATTAAGGTTAAGAGAAATCGATATCAATCAAAGAGGATATGAACTTCACCACTAATAAACATAAAAAAAATTCAAATTTCACACAAAAATGAAAACATGAGAGAAGGTAAAATAGTATCTTCATTGATTCAAAGGCAATTTCAATAACAAAATTGGTGGGGTTATGCCACAACCAAGAAACTTACAAAACCATGATTGAAAAGATATAAATTACAAAGAGAGAGACATGTATTTATATAGTTATAAAAAGAGAGAGGAGATGAGATAGAATCATCATGGGGGGAAAAATGCACCACCCTTCTAGTGGGATCACTATTGATCCATAGTGCTTTGTTTGTCACTTATACAAGGTAAAAAAATAGTGTAAAATATCTCCTGTCTTTACCCAAGGACTAAGATAATGGATCCTTAATAATAATTATGTCCCATACCCACTCATGAGTGCATATAAAATATGGATATATTCTTTATCCTTGTCCCCCACCTTCCCTCCACCACATGCTTATCTTTATCTCCCACCTCTCCTCCACTATCTCTTTATATTTATGCACCCAAGAGTAAACATCCAATAATTGTGTCTCATCTTCTTTCACATCATATTTATATCATGGAATATATTTCATGGTCTACAACACATTACCAATATCTTCATTCCCAATAATAGGTAGTGTGTGAGATCATGGAGATATATGGAAACCTTTTAATTCATGCTACAAACAATGGAAACCCTACTTTTTAATGCATAATATTTGTTTTGGATTTGATGAGCATGTCTTTGGCTTAAAGGAGATCATCAAGAGGTTGAATATGATTGCAGAAGATTTGAAGATGCACCTTGAAGCTAAAAAACCCATCCACCATCTTCCTTCCACCTAAAAATTGATGTATAACAAATGGTGACTAGAAATAATTAACATTCTTAGTGACCTCTATAATTTGCTCACCTACTAAGCAAAGGACCAATAGCCTTATACAGTCCATTGGGCATGGAGTCATATGATTCTCATCATAATTTAATCTAAAAGTGTAACCATAGTTTCAATGCCTTAAAAAACCTTTGGTAACTAAAAATACCTTCTCAAGAAAAAAAGGACAAATAAAAACTACTATGTTAGAACACTTAGAGTAAATGACAACAATAACCAATGATATGCATAAATAACTTGGAGGAAAATAAAACAATTACCTACTATGTACAAGAGTGAAAAAAACCTTAATAGATTTTTTTTAGGAATATTCCATTAACTAGGATAGGGATCTCTTCACCACTAAGCTTGGAGAGATAATAGGCATTGTTCTGCTTGTAGATGGAAATCATATATGGTCCACTCCACATAGAGTCAAAGTTGGTATGTTTTCCAAGTTTGGTTCTCTCTTGATCCCATTTGAGAATAATGTTTCCCTCTTTAAATATCCTTGGAATTACTTTTTTTTCAAAATAGTTCTTCATTTGAGTTTGATGAAGCTCCATTATATGCATTATTTGGTTCTTAACCTCTTATAATTACATCAATTTTACAAATTTTATTTCCATGGCATCTGCTTCCATCATTTCTAGTTGGTTGATGATCTCTAGAAAAGTAACTCAATAGATATAAGTATCCTTGCCTCTATACCATATACAAGCATGTAAGGGGAGTTACCAACATCCATTTTATGAGTGATTATATCAACCCATAAGGATACCTTTAGTTTTGTATGCCATCACCTTTGGTTCTCTTTATAATCCTGATAAGATTCTTATTAGTGGATTATTCCAATCCATTCCCTTGGGGGTAATAGTTTGAAGATGTATTCAAAAGTATTCCATGATTTATTTCCCACTCAATTATCCTATTTCTAAAAAATTCCATTGAATTATCATAAATTATTATGGAAGTAAATCCAAATTGGTGATTATACCCTCATAAAAATCTAATACATTGGTCTCATTTGATTCCTTGGGAACCACTACTTCTATCCACTTTGTAAAGTAATCTGTAGATTTAAGAACCCACTTATACCCTTCACTTTAATATGGGTTAATCATCCCTATGAAATATAAGCCCCATTTCATGAAGGGTTATTCTACCTATACAGAATGGAGAGGAAGTGTTGCTAACTTTTGCTTACCTATGAATAAGGCACACTTATTACACTTCTTAACCCATGCATAGGAATACCTAAAAATTTTTTGTAAATAGTATCTTACCCTCATTATCTTCAAAGATATATTTATTAGATTAAAATATCCACCTGATATCCCATCATGGAACTCTCCTAAAATATCATCAATATGATTTATCTCAATACATCTTAAGAGAACACCATTGATACCTTTTCTAAACAATACATCATACATAATGACATAAGTAATACATTTTAATCTAAAATACCTCCTTTTATATTTTTTAAAACCTTAATGGAACTCACCTATTTGAAATAAATGGACCATGTCATGATTCTAACTAATATGTAGTGAAGGTACAATTGATTGTTGGCCATCATGAAGCACTAGGACAACATTCTTATCAACATGCAAATCTAAAACTATTTTCACACACAAACCTTTTCCTCTTACTATATTTGTAACCTTGATATCCAAATCATACTCCATCACTTTTATGGTCAAAATTTCCCTCTTTTATTTAAATCCTTACTCAAGAGGAATTCTTTAACACTTGGGTGTGAGACCATTAAATGAACCTTATTGTTAGAAACTAAATGCCTAAACCTCTTGAGACTTATTAAATAGTAAGTACTTGTTTCTCAACAAAGGAGTATTATAACTGACAACCTTCCAAGCCTTGACTAAATAAATCTATTGGATACTCCATACCTTCATTATACCAACATGGCTGAGATAGTATCCATACCTATAAATGCATATAGAGTGAAGTACCTAGTAAAATAGAGATTGAAAAGGGTTGGATATTATGTTATGGCTTGATTAAAGGATTTTTAACTACCTTTTCCCTCTTTGGTCTAGCTAAAATATATATTATTCTTAAACATGGAGGTTAGTGAATTCACAAGATTGGAAAAATTAGGAATGAATCTCCTATAAAAATTATTCTTCCAAGAAAACTTTACAATGTTTTTTGGTAATTAGGCAAAGACAATGATCAAATATCACTTACCCTCTCAAAATAAATAGTTGTCCCTTGTTTGGAGATAATATATCATAGAATATTTCCTTAGAAAGAGGTTCATACTCTAGGCCAAACTTGTCAACAATCTGTTTAGGAATGACTAAACTACTAGATCCTAAATATATCATGTAGTTGTGGACTAAATGGTTTCCAATGATCAATGACACATAAAAAATAGGGGGTTTGACACCTTTACTTGATCCTTCATCTTTTGGATGAGGTGTGTTTGTAAGGATAACTTTTGGTTTCTCTTTTGATGACCCATTTGAGATATTGAGGTTAGACAAAGTAGCTTATAAAAGGTCTTTGTGTCCAGGGATAGATAAAGACTCCCACATGGGTATATTCAGATTTTTTTTATTCCTAATCTAAAGAATTTTAAATTGAGTATAACTAACCTTTTTTTGTACCTTAGTAGTAGTAGTAGTACCTTATTGCACCTGTGTTGATTGAATATAACATTTGGGTTATTCTTTATTTCTTAAAGTCTAATTTTTCTAAATTTATTACATATTTGGAGCTCAAGTAGGACCAAAAATGCCTTAGAACATTGGATAATATTTAAAATGACCTTTATTATTGATTTTTCCACTTTTATGACATTTTTATTTGACCTTATATTGGCTACCACAAAGGTAGAAGCTTGATTTTGATCTTGCAACTAGTTCACTTCACAAAAATCTTTCCCTTACCAATTTATAAGTGTATCATAATTTTTTATTGTCTCCTGAGAAGAATATTGTTGTGATAATAATTCAAATAGTGTACTTTGAGGAAATGAGGCATTTTGGACTATTAATTCTTGGTTTGGGATGCAATTTTGATTAGTGGTTTGGTTGTAGGTTTCATCAAATGGAAATATCCACTCATAATCATGTAATAAGTTATGTTGAACATTTATTATTTCATTATAATTACTATCATCATTGGGGTTGAATGATTGATTAGGTTTAGTATAAGTGATTTGACCTTAGCCTTAAAAATTAGCTTGAAATGGTGGTGTATTAGGCTGATAAGACTGATAAGGAGGCTGATAAGGTGTTTGATAAAGCCTATAATGTTGTGTTTGATACCTCTTTAGAGTCACTAATTCATTTCTAAAATTTTTTAATAAGGGTCTTTACCTCTTGAAAGTAATTGGATTGGGTTGGGGTAGCTTTGTATTGATTTGGTGGTTGGCTAGTTAGCATTAAAATAGGTGTTATTATAGGTATTTGAGGTGGCATATAAGGATGTATTTATATAAATATAGGCATAAAAAGCCTTGGTGAAATAATTTAAACCTATATGAGACTATTTTTAGCCCCAATGTCTATCTCATAAGAATATTAAAGTGTTATACCACCTGTAGATTATATCATAACTGAGATATCATTATTTAATGCTCTTATATAATATATAAAAGCATATTAAGGTGTAGGCCTTACCAATTATGGGATAATATCCAATGTTCTCTAAAATATAAAATTGAAATTAGACATGTACTCATGTGACACTCTATTAATGGTTGTAAATTTCTCAACCAAATATAAATGATTTGATTTGTTTTCAAATTGTCTACATAAAGCTTATCTTAGTTCATCCCATGTATTGATATAATTCACCCTCAAACCCCTATACCACCATAAATATTTTCCATTGAAGAAGGTAGATAAAAATATTATGGAAACATTATCTTGGGTAACATGATGTATTAAACAAATATTTTCAATGTCTTTGATATGTTCAATATGGGTAGTTATGTCCCCTCCACTGAAAAGAGGAACACATTAAAGGATTGCCACAAAAATATCATCATTTTGGGTGAGATTTAGTGGACTTCTCACATTAAAAGTGACAAAAGTTTGGTTCTTAAGGATAACCATATGGGAAATTAGATGTGAATTAGGGATGTATGGATGATAATTAGAAATAAATGAAGACTTTGTGTATGGAGCAGTCTTTGCAAACATTTTTATTTTGACTGAGTATAGAGGTAACTCAAAAAAATTAATAGTCTTACATTTATAAGATGCTCTAGTTTTTATTTTTGGCATGAAACTAAGGCACTAGTTTTAAACCATAATAATTTGAAGCCTTTTGAAGTTATTATATGCTTGATATATGTGTTCAACCACTAAAAATTGCTAGAGAAACATCAAATTATCAACAAATCTTCTTTTCATGGTTCCGCTAGGCATGTAAAAAATTATTGTCACTTTGAGTTGAACCCTTTGAGGGTTTCTTTAAAGTATACTCACCCAATTAACACAATATAATCACTCCTAAGTTTTATGTGGCCTAAAGGTGGAATGAATCTCCAGAGAGGGTCAGTTTCCCTATTAAATCACCTAGACTATGACTAAATCAACTAATGTAACAAGGAAAATGGATAGGAGAATAACATAAAAATAAAATTAAAACCTAAAAAAACAAGGTGATGTAATAGAATATGTGATCCCTCACTTGATTGTAACTTTAATAATGAAACCCAAAAGGATTGATATGCCTACACAACTCTCAAATCAAGCACTTTTGTGAATTAATTTGTAAGAAGGTAAAGGGTTTATGACTAAACTAGGATGGATGAAGTCTATCCAAAGTTGTTTCTTACCAATAAAATGGTTATACATAACCTAAAACTTGTAAAATAAGGATATCTTGCATGAAGGTTAGGAGAAATGAAAAAAAATCAAAGGGGAAATAAACTTCACCACTAAGAAAGATCAATAAAACTCAAATTCCAAACAAAAATGCAAACATGAGAGAAGGTAAAATAGTCTCTTCATTGTTTCAAAGGAAATTTAAATAGAAAAACTAGTAGGGCTATGTCACAAATAAGAAGCTTACAAAACCAATCTTGTAAGGATATCAATTACAAAAAGGGCCATGTATTTATAGAATTAAAAATATAGATAAGATATGAGAGAGAATCATCATGGGGGGGAAAAATGTGACACCCTTCTAATGGGATCATTATTGATTCATGTTTCTCTATTTGTCACTTGTGCAAGGTCTAAAAAATAGTGGAAAACATCCCTTATCTTTACCCAAGAACTAAGAAAATGGATGCTCCATAAGAATTATGTCCCACACCCACTCATGAGTACATAGAAAATACAGATATATTCTTTATCTTTGTCCCCCACCTTTCCTCCACCACCTCTTTATTTTTGTCTTTCACCTTTCTTCCACTATCTCTTTATTGTTATGCACCCAAGAGTCAGCATCCAACAATTTCACCCCGTATACTTTCACATTATATTTATATCATGAAATATCCTTCATGCTCCACACCACATCACCTAGATGTCACCTCAAAACTATACCACATCACCAATATTCCACCTTAGCATGCATAGTCACTACCAACTCACCACATTGAATAGTGACTATGAATAATGACCATGGATAATGTCTATGAATAATATCCATGAATAGTGTCTATGAATAGTATCTTCACTCACAATAGTAGGTAGTGTGTGATCTCATAAAGATCTATGTCAACCTTGTAATTCATGCTATAAATAATGGAAAACCTACTCTTTTGTGCATAATATTTGATTTGTCTTTGATGAGCATGTCTTTATCTTGAAAGAGATCATCAAGAGGTTGAATATGATTGTAGAAGGTTTGAAGATGCATCATGAATCTTTAAAACCCATACATCATCTTCCTTCCACCTAAAAATTGATGTGTAACAAATGGTGACTAGAAATAGTTAACACCAACTAGTATAGATCTCTATGGGAAAGACTCTCTATCATTCATATTAATCCAACCAAACTAACTATGAGAGCCTATATCATTCATATACATCATCAATTCACATGGGAAATAATTTTAGTGATTGCCTATTGTATGTATCAAAATCATATCCCTATAGTTGAGTTGGGAATTGAAAAAAGGATATAATATGTTTATTTGTGCTAATATATACAGATAGGGCATTTACAACCCCATTCTATATATATGATTGTTATTTTTAGACTGAGGCATCGACCCAATATTGGTTTTGAGATAATTATATAAATAATATGATGGTATATCTCACTTCATGAGATCAATGGTACACTTAGATCAAGTTATATATAGGCTCAAACACCCTCTATGTGGGTTTGTGTGTGTGTGTGTGTGTGTGTGTGTGTGTGTGTGTGTGTGTGTGTGTGTGTGTGTGTGTGTGTGTGTGTGTCTACACACACACACACACACACACATATATGTATATACACACACACACATATATATATCATTTGTATATATGTATATACATATATGTATGTATATCATATGTACACACACACACACACACACACACACACACACACACACACACACACACACACACACACACACACACACACACACACACACACACACACACACACACACACACACACACACACACACACACACACACACACACACACACACACACACACACACACACACACACACACATATCCTTGACAATATTGGTTGTGAGCTAGTATTGGTCATGAGAAAGTAACACCATATGTATAACCAAAAATGTTAAAAAATCAAAACTCATTGTTCTAACAACTCCAAAAACCTCATCAAACAAGTAATATCAAAATGCATATTTACTTCACACTATGAGCTTGAGATAAACTAGTTATATTTCTTTAGATAGATCTCCTACTACCTTTTTATCTATCCTCTTATTTCTCTCTATTGTGTGTTTCTTTCTTCTCTCCACACCATAAATTTCTCTCCATAGTTTCTAATAATAACCCATGAGCATAAATAGGGTAGTGGCAATGGTGGTTGGTGGCTTAACCATATTTCCTACACTCTCCCACTTTGTTATTATCCTCATGTGACATAATAGGTTATGACCTAACTTCCCCATAGTCCACTTACCTTCTTTCCAATATTCTTTCTTATTTATATTTCTTCTCATTTTACTCATCCAAGTCAATGATTGATTAACATTTCAAATTATTAACTTTGGTTAACAAATATTTGCTAATAATTGACAATTTTCAATCATAATAACCACCTTTTAAGTAATTAAAATCATTCCAATATTAATGTATGGTGAGGGTTCATCCTCTAATGCTTCTTCATGCTTTACACTTTATGTGGTTAGTCACGACACAAGGTTAAAAGACCAAGATAATATATGATCTAATAAAATATATGGTACATTAATAAAAAAACCTTTTCAAAACAATGCCATCACATAAAGGTATATAAAACTAACACATTAATCACAATGTAAGGAAACATTACCAAGTGAAACTACCAATAAGGAAACATTGAAAAATGTAATGAGCATATTTGTATAATTTCAAACTTATTCTAATTCTTGCTAATACCAAGCCAAATTTATAATTATTATTTTATGACATTGAAAACATCAACAATGTATTTTATTATACAACCACATGTGATGTAATTTTAGGTTATCAAATGACAAATTAGACAATGATCAAAACCACCCTAGTATAAAACAACAACACATATATGCACATTACTGGTCAAAGATGTCACACACAAACATACATTTAATGTGGAAAGGTATCTCTCATAATAATTTTACTCATGTGTATAGATGTATGTTATGTCTTATGGACCCCTTCTCTATTAGTCTTAGCTCATCATGAACAACCTACAAGAGTCAAATAACATCAAAAATATATGTACAATATATATATATATATATATATATATATATATATATATATATATATAGAGAGAGAGAGAGAGAGAGAGAGAGAGAGTAAAAAAGTAAACAATTATATTGATTTAAATATGAAATTGTAGTATATCAAGTAAAAGTAAACTAATACATCATGGTACTCAAAACATAATCCATCTAGAAACAAAAAATAAAGTTTGATTACAACAATGCATGTAACCACATTATTTAATAAATCAAAATTAGGATATTACACATTCATAGGCTAGGAAAAATATGAGCCTTTTTGAGACAATGTTTTGGTAAGATGATGACATCTCTTGAAAATCATGAGCAAAAATTATTATTTGCATACATTAAATAATGCATGAAACACACATTTTTATAATGAATACAATAAGTATGCTTTGAATTGATATTTGAAAGGTATAAAATATGAGACGTACATCCACCTTATTTTTGGTTTCTCATGTGGCTCTTCTACCATGAATGGTTGAATCAAATCTTCCTTAGACACCTCTAGAGGTACACTTGGGATCAAAACCTCATGGAATTAAAAATTTATAGAAACTTATTATTGATTTATACTTGTGTATTTAAAAAACATCGCATGTTTATTCTCAACATCACAACCTATATCTTCTTCATTATCATGATATCTTTGTATGATCATGATTTATCTCATGTTCTTGGAAGGAGCCTGAAAATGGATTTTCAATGCTTTTATGACTTATTTATCTTAGGCTGAAATGTCAATATATTATTAAAATCACTAAATTAAATAAGTATATTTCACAATGGGAGTGTTAATCAGGTGGAATTCAAACCATAATTTTAATTCCCAACACCAATAAACTCTTCTTATTATATTTTCTCAGTCTTGTGCAAGATTTGAAGTAGAAAATGGCACATTTATTTTTGCCTGATTTGCATACCTTCATAAAAAATCTTTAAAAACTAGATTTTATTGGAACCATCAAGAATTTGATTTACTTGAAAGGCAAGTACAAAGAGAGAATCATTTTCCTCCTCATCATCACTGTCACTATCATTCATTGGTTCAAGTTACCTTATGAAAATTTTCTTTGTTTTCTTTTTATATTTGTAACTTAATATTTATAATGTGGACATATTTTAGATTAATCTAGAATATCTTAATGTTATAAATGTTTTCAACCACAAATTAGACCTTAGGAAATAATAAAAAAATTAGATTATCAAAATGATGGGTTATGTTCCATCAATTCTAGGTTTCATTTTAATAGAGTTTCCTAATTTTTTTTATAGGGGAAGATTCCCTTCAATTTTTAAAAATCAAATGCATTGTTCAATCCCTAGGGAATTCACCAAAAAATGTTAGAATTTTTGTATGTCACTTGTTTTTTAATTTATTTTATTGATTCACCCAACAAGTATCAACACAATTTTGAATAATTAGATAAATCACCATTAGGAAGGTGATTTTACTCTACATTTGAAATGGGAATTTCCCATATAGGATATCGTTTTTTTGGGTTTTTGTGTACTTTTAATCAGAAATTACAAAAAAGAAACAAATTTTTGAAATGGATAAAGCTAAAAATGGGATAATAATGGAGGATGATTGAGGTGGAGGTGATAAACCCATGACATAATAAACATATGGGACCACCTGAATAACTCAAAGTCAAATGAATTGTATGTAAATTCTTCCTCTTGCATGAAAATAAAATAGGATTAATATGTAATGGGAAAAAAGGCTTGCCTAAAAGCACACAATATCCTCAAATATCATAATGGGTACACTTGGTAAAAGCCGATATACATGTTTTTTAACACAAAGTTTAGAAAAATAGTGAGTTATACACAACCATGAAAATTTGAAAAAAGTTAATGACTTATCTATTTACAAACATCAATACAAATTCCATAAAAAAATAACATCAAAAAATCATAGTCATAGTATGACCTCACTCTCTTGCATGTATTCAATTGATTAAATCCAAAAAAGTACATAGTACACACAATGTATATCCAACCCTTCTTCAAGGGATTAAAATAAATAATAATCCTTTCCCATGATCTAAATTTTATCTTTAAAATTTCTCCCAAAAAGGAAGTTTGAAAACCAAGTTGTATACTAACCTAGAGATTATTATACTTGAACTGAAGTTTGCCCATATTTGATTTTATCATTTAATAATTCTTAGTAAAATAAATTCAATTATTACTTTGAATTTAAAAATTATAATAAACTCTAAAGATAATGAATTTACTTAATGACTCCAAATGTATAAATTTTCATTAGCATTCTTCCTTTTCACTTTTCCCTAGCACTCATCCTTTACACTTATCCTTAGTGCTCTTCTTGATGCTTCTCCTTGGTGATATTTTGACATTATTTTTTGAATATAAATTAATTAATTAATTAATTCTAAAAGAAATAATAATTTAAATAGGTCATTTAATTTCTAGTTTGGACTTATAAAATTCATTCTAAAAAACTTTGTGCAGATTCTCCTATCATAATTCCTTATCCATTGGGATTTTGAGTCACATAGAGCATTGGGGAAATAAAAAAAATTTAAATTTACTGAAGTGGGTAGTGAATTTTGAATGATAAATTATCACTAAAACATCATGATGCTATAAAAATCATTCACTAGATGCCCCCACATAAAAATTCCATGTTTTACATTATTCCCTACTCCAATGTTATCTATCAAATCACTGTAGCAAAAATTAAACTTCTACATCTGAATTGTGACACAAAACCCATGTTAGCATAACATGAAGAATCACCTTTTAGATATCTATAATCTACTAAAGAAACATCACTTAGGATACAAAATATATGATTGTATGTGGTAGTAGTCTACCCCAGTGGCCTATTAAGCCAATGCCTGTCACTTCATATATATCTCATGGATATCACATATCATTGGTGTAACTTCAATAGGTATCCCTAATATAACATGTACATCCTCTAAGGTTATATCCATATCCACTATGTCCCCATCCACTACCCACCTAAATGTGGTTATACATCTCTCCCACATATTCAAGAACATGTTGAAGAAATTTTCATGTACTATGGGAACCCAACACATCTCTATGATACCATCAAAACCCAAAATAGTGAAATGCACTTTATCTAAATTTGAAAATATAGCTTGTAGATATGGTAGCTAGAAATCATATACAATTCATCATAATCAGACTCATATCTTATTTTAAAATTTTCAAAATGACATCACCTAATCAATCTCACGTCTGACTAAAATTTAAAAAAAAAATAAAAAATAACATTTTTTTAATTTCATGAAAAATCAAAACTTACACTTAATTACATATTTATAACTACATTGATCATGTTGATAGTATTTCATTAACTATATATTTATTTCCTAACTTAAACTTCCATCCAAATAACATGTCATAATCCATCTATAAATATTCAACTACATTAGCTATTTAGAAAAAAAAATCTTTAGTCACTTATAAATTCTCAACTACATTAGCTATCTAAAAAACTGCCATTAGCCATCTCATTTTTCATACTTCAATATCCACTTTGAAAAAAACATCATTGAACCTTTTCTAAAAATTCACTACATTAGTGATATGACTTGATGTTATCAACCATGTTATGATTTCATACCCAAAAAATGACATCATCTGGGATAATGATGTTATGTATGAATGTGGCCCTATTGATTACTCCTAAAAATTAATTGATTTTTGAAAGACTTTTTTAACAAAACAAATCATTAACCTTCTCTTTATTCTCTATAATTTGATATGTTTTGAGGAAATTTTTGCTTTGTAGATTTTTCCTAGCACCCATTTTTCATTATCTAGCCTATATATTCGCCATGGATTAAAGTGAAAAACCTACTATATGATTGTCATGACTAGTCCTTATGGTGTTTCCCTCTCTCCATCACCTCTATTTGTATTAAAAATGGTTGTCTTAGAGCTAAAAAAATAATAAATATCAAATTTCAATACAAAAAATGAATGGCTTTGACCCTTATTTATAGCCTCCAAACCAAAAAATAAACTTTCAAAAATTACCTCTTAGATTTTGTATAGATTTTGTATCTTTGAAAACATAACTCCTAGTTATAAACTAGAAGAAGTTCTTGATTCATAGTGTCATAAAGAATGGGATGATATTATTAGAATATATATATTTTTAAATATTATATAAATTATTATTTTATAGGCCTTCTATACCCATATTTATGTTGCTTTGTTAGCTTACACCATTTTAGTTCTTACAACTAACCTTTATTATCTACATATTTATTTTTATTTACTTTCATTTATCTCATATTTACCAAAAAAAATTATATCACTTGCTTATTATCTTTTGATACTATGTTCTTTTTCCAAAATCACAGTCTCGAGTTACATTATTGTGACAAATGATAATATTTGGGTGGGGCATATGTATACACATTATTTTTTCTTAATATACATTTTCTCTTGCAATACTCATTGTATTAATCTCCCTAAGTGGATATCCTAATGAATATACTACATCAAGGTGGACTGACTCAAGGAACTTTGTGAAACATTTTTGATGTTTTTTGGTTATTACTTCCACCTTCATTTTACCATGAAATCTACTTTTCTTATCCCCCAAGGTTCCCACTTTCTATTTTACATCTCATTTTTGACTTTGTGTGTGTTTTAACTATATTATGCATAATGGGATTTACACTATGCATAACACATTAACAATATTTCACAATGCAAATTCATGTAATTTTTTTGATAATTACATATATAAAATGTGATAAAATAGATACTTAAAAATTCAAAATTTGAAAAAGGAGTTTGATATAATTATACCTAATTTATAGCATACTTTTGAACTTTTAATGGCTAAAATAGTGAAAACAAGTCCAAACAACAAGATGAAAAAACAAAAAAACATATTTAAAATAGGTAACTTCCATAATTTTGCCGATTATGACCCTTGGCCATAATTTAAAGACCCATTATTCTGAATCTTTCTCATAATTATGACCTCTTTCCCATGATTCTAACCTATTCCTATAATTTTGACTCTACATTATTTCAATTCCTAGGTTTTCTTGGGCTTCTTAGGTAGAGAAAATTACCATGAATCTTGATTCACTTTGTAGAATTAGTGGGAAAAATGTATGATTTGATTTTTCATTTACTTTGACCTAATTCATCATAATTTTGTAAGAATATAGTGTGTGCAAGATTATTTACCTAAGGTAACCTCTTAATGAGTTTTATTTATATATATTTTCACACTTAAAATCATATATTGGTGTAGTTTTAGTGATTTTGAGTGTTCCCAACCCAAAATGAGATAAAGGGTTTCACCTCCTCTCCTTAAATAATCAAATGCAACTATATTCTTTAATATGATCATATTTTAGTACAAGATGTTAACACAAGATAAATTAGGGTATAATTGAATCAATATGAATAATCATTGATAAAATGTGAAAATATCTTTATAATACTTGATAAATGAGCATTAAAGACATGAATTTTAAGAGATTTGTATGTTAGAAATTGATTCAAAATATTTGAGTGTATATTTATATATATAGACTTCTCAAGGGCACATTTAAACATAGAAATACCATGAAATAGAGCAAAATACAACAATCAAGGCATGAAAAATGTGGTTAATGGTAAATATGACCCACAAGTCAAATGAGATAGAATTGTGGGTTAAATATGACTCAGGAAAAACCTAAAATAGTATTTATTGTATTTTGGGAGTGGTTGAAGTCATACAAGGATAAATAAATAGTTTATATGTAGGTTTTAAGACATTATATATTGAGTTAAGTATCATCATTGACCCAAAATAAATATAAATTCAAAGTGTAAGAAAACCCTACTTTAAGGGATGAAAATACATGGCCAAACATAAGGACTAAGTGTATGAAAAATATCCAAATGTGTGCACATGGACCAAGTGGATAAAGTATGAAAAATATGTAATAGAAAAGGGTCTTGTATCAAAACTATGTGTTTACAACATTCCTTTACCTGATGTCATCAAAACTAATGATGTCTTATAGTGCCCCCCCAATCTATTTGACATCATTAGTTAGGCCTCTAATATACAATTAATGTTAGATAAAAATGTAAGCCATTGGTCAAGAGGATGACATTACCTATGCTTGAGTTTTGAATTTTAGGGGTTGGATTTGTATTTATAGGTTTCATATTTTCATTTATAAATCTAAAAACATCTAATATTTTTTACTGACACATAAAAATCCATTTTAGGAAGAATAATATGAATGAGTGTTAAGGATATTATAGTAATGGAATACAAGTTAACATAAGGAATTAAATATATTAAGGTAATTTGAGCCATTGAGATACATCTAGTATTTGGAGTCCCCAAATTGGGTCTACTTATGTCTTATTCAAATATCTCTCACAAATTACTACAACCATATCTAAAAAAATTATACAATCCAAGGGGGATATTAATGTACTAATAAGTCAACCCAAGGTAAGTATTGTAACCCTATACTCTTTATTTTATACTTTGGTTTTCATATTAGATTAGTTATTTTTATGTCTATCCATGATTAGATTAATACATGTTTTTTAGTACATTAGTATGTTTTCATGATATTTATTTACACCTCATGATTACCATCCACTAACACTTTTATAACCCTTAGATTAGATACATCATGGTTATCTCCTATTGAAATTTCACTTAATTTATTACACCTTTAGCTCTTGTTTATTACCATTTTAGATCTAGTTAGGTTTTATATTTACTATTCTGCATGTATATTCCCCTTCTAGATACCTTACAACCACATTTCTCATGACCCTTTTATATAACCCCAAACCATTTTGTGGACTAGTATATGTGTGTTAGATCTAGTATGGTCTTATACCTTTTCCTATTTTAGAAGAACCTTATATTATTGACCAATTTAGGCTTACATATATGATTAACACATGAATATTTTATTAAAATTAAAAAAATCAAATATATGATAATGAAGGCACAATATAACCCTATAAGAGAAGAAAGCATGCAAGATAGTTTTGATTCACCAAAAATTAGTATTGTAAAGTGGGTTTACATTTAAAATGCACTACACTAAACCATAAACAATGTATAATTTAGGCCAGAATAATTTTACCCAAATAAATAGTAAAAATAGGCCTAATACAATAAATCAAAGTGATCCAAAAATTTTAATTTGAAAAAGATAGAGTTATAATAATAATACTAAATTTTAAAAAATATATAGACTATTTGAGGTTGAAAATAGTTCTAGGAACCAAGTGTAAACATAGCCCAATTTTTTTGAAAGAAATTGATAACTTTGAAATTATGACCAAGAGTGGAATGATATGGTCCTAGAATGACTAGATTTGGACTAGTAAACTCTTGGAAACTATATATTTTCCTTAAACAAATTTTATAACTCTGATCATCTACTTTTGAGATTCAAAAACCTAGTGTAATTTATCATAATTCATCATGTATTTATCAAAAATATTTCTCCCTTAAAATCCTAATAAACATATAAAAAATTCAAGACCTAAAAAAAATTAGTAGATTTTGGGACTACCTCATCGAGGTTCCCACCCTTATAAAATTTTAAAATTAACACTTTATTCAATTTAACAAGCAACCATGTGATGAAAGACCTAATAATTATATGAATTTTCCCTATATAATTAATTAGTAATGAATTGATTTAATAGTTTTGGGAATATTTGTGTATTATTACTAATTTAGTTAAAGGGTCTAATTAGTAAAATCAATAAATAAATATGCAATAATTAAGCTACTAATTTATGTAAATTAGATTAAAATTTTGACCTTTCTAAAAATAGTAATAAGGTGGATAAAATAAGACTTAGCTAGAAATTGGCTAAGGGTCTAAGATTAACTATGAAAGATTGGGATACTATCATAAATTAAGGTTTGGATTTCATTTTATGATTGGATAGGAGTGATAAAAGTGGATAGGAGTGGCACCACCAATGTAGTCCACCTCTGATGCTATTGTCCTAAGGATCTAATCTTTTTGGGTTTTGTTTGCTAGGTTTGTGTGACCCTATCCATGAATTTTTGGTAGTTGGAAGTATATAGAGCTCCTTGTAGATAAGATTTTATCTTCAAACCCTATACTCCATTGTGATTTAACTAATTTTGAGAAAGATGGGGGTTATTATGTGTAAGATTCATTGAACATGTATCCACACCCCTTATGTGGGAACGCTACTTGCATAGCAATACTTTGAAGAGGGATTAATCCATATGTAGTTCTCCCACTTGATGTGATTTGTGTAATTGAATGTATGAATATGAAAAATGATAAAATAGATGTACTTATGGTGGTTAGGGACTAGTATAAGGATTTGAATAAGATTTTAAGTGTATTGGCTAGATGTATGTAGAGAATAGGGAAGATTTCTTGAGTAGTCTTGATTATATTCTTGATTGCTTAGTGATATTTTCCAACCCTTTCTAATTAATTTTTGAATGGGATTTTATAGGGATCTATTTTTCATGGTTTGAATGTGCTCACATTAGGCTGATAAGGATAAGGATGGGGAATTAAAAGAAACTAACTATTAGGGCCAAAAATACATTTGAACAAGAGCACTAAAATTAGATAAGAGTGGCACCAATGCTATAGTCTAAGTGTGGTGTTATTATCCTGAGTTGATGAGGCCTAGAGGGATGCATTAGTCATGAAAAGAGTAATTTGGATGAGCTAAGATTAAGTCTAAAAGGCTACAAATGATTGAGAATCAGTGAAAATATTCCTATGAGGGTCATGAGAGAAAGCATGAGGGGCATATGGGTTGGGTGTCATTATCCACACTCAAGTTATCATTTTTTGCATTTCATATGACTAAATTTTCCCCACTTTATTCTAATGATGTAGCAAATTGAAATACTGGGATAAAATAAAAATATAACATATACCTAAAATTATATGTAAGGGTGAAGCCCTTGAAGCTATGTGATGTTGGGTGTGTGTAGAGAGAACATGTTATGAAGTGAAAATCTATAAGAGAAAATAAAGAGTAGATCAGTTCTTACTAGAAATGCTATATCTAAAATAAGAACATATAAAATATAGGTAAGAGAGGGAGGAAGAGAAAGGAATAAATACACCTAATTGGGTATGCAAACCAATACAAAAACTATTGTGATTTTGAGTGATGTTGGATGTGTGGTGTACCAAGAGTAATATAATTAATGGAGCTGAATGCTCAATTCTTCAGAAGTGGCTCAGGAATGCAAACACTAGCCCTTTGACTCCATCATCATACACTATGTGAAGCTATGTGATCATGCATGTATTAATCAATGTTTTTACTATGTGTCCAATCCCTCTAAGTAGGTGGCTCAAGAATACAAAGGCTAACTAGTCCTTTGGCTCCATCGTTACCTCATGAAGTGAAGCTATAAACTGATACTAGTATTAAATGTGTATTAAACAAGATGGATCCTAAATCCCATGAATGCTCTATAATATAATAATGTTGGTTTGGATAGCTAAATGTATGTTATAAACTAGGCCACTCTTGGTCACTCTAAAAGATGGAGACTAGGCTTATATGAAATCCACTATGAAACTAGTGCACTAGGATTATATGAAAGACACTTTGAAATGTGGAAGTAAGGCTTGTATGAAATCCACTCCAAAATTATTCTAACCACATGAAGATGGAATAAGGCACATAACTATTGATAATGCTTGAGTAATATTAAACCTGAAAAGAAAAGAAAAGAAATGTGTCATGCACAGTGCCCCTAATCACTAGTGTCTGAAACATGGATTATGATCTAAAAGTTATACCAACTACCATATCTAAAACTAGAAGTGAGAGACATCATGTTGTGCATGATTCCCCCTATATATATATTATTTGAGAAAAAGTGTACTAAAAACTATTGACTCTAAACTAGTCTGACTGTGTAAAACTATAGTTAAACCTATATCTATATTATCTGAGTAAAAGTGTACTAAAAACTATTGACTCTAAACTGGTCTGACCATGTATAACTATAGTTGAACCTATTATTTTGCTTGCTTCTAGAAACTTTAGTTTTTTTTCTGTTTGGATATGAGTATCAAAAATGGATAGTAATGGCCCTAAAACTATAGTCCAATCTTGGAATTTTTGTCCTGAGCTAAATTTGATGACTGTTCTAACATTTTCACTATCTACCTAGTCTGTTCTGACTTTTTTAATGTCTAGTTGCTATTCTAGGTGTTCTAAAAGTTGGATTTTTGATGGTTAAGATCTTTTATCTCTATGACAAAACCCTTGTTTTTTCCCCCTCTTTTGAGGATAGGAATGAAGACCCTGCAATGACTACCCTCAAAATAAAGTACCCTTCAAGTGTGTTATGTTGTAAAGATACATGATATAGTAATGATAACTGACAAGATATCTTAAGATATAGCATGGTTTGTAATGAGATATTTTTAGATCAATAAGGGTATGCCTAGATAGATATAACAATGTAATAGCATGTGCAATGTACTGAACTAGAATTAGAAATATTAGTTTTTAGCTGTCAAGGAGGGTTGGAACATGATGTCCATCATGGCATCCAAGAAAGCAACATAATGCATGATGTGGATCCTGGCATTGTAAACAATGAGGAGAAAATAAGCAAACAAGCATAGAAATCAAGAAGAAATAAGCATAAAAGGGTGGCCAAGGAACCAATAAAATAAAGGGAACATGTCACTTAAAATAGAAGGCAAACATCTAAGGAATGTTCAAATGCCACATACACATACAATTGAAACAATCAAGGTTGGCATGAAAGCCATAATCACATAGAAGAACATAGGTAAAGGACATTGACAAATGTCCTAAGGCACATATAGGAGATAAATAGGAACTAAGAAATGCAATCACATCTAACTACGTAAAGCAAGAAAGGAAAGCATAAAAATACTAAAAATGCAATCACACCTAACTAATCAAAGCAAAAAGTGAAAGTATAAAATACATGTTAGTACAAGACTAGGTATATGCTAAGAAATATACAAGTGTTATATACTAGTGAAATGTTGATAGAGTAATCTATGTAATCACAGTAAGTAATATACATCAATCATGATAACTAGAGTGTGTGGTATATGAATAACATAACCTAGATGGTGTAGTCATATAGAAGATTCCCCTAGTGAATATATATATTGATGTGTGTCTCGAATGTAGAAGTAGGATGACCCCTCAATGGGTGGAATAAAGCAATCAAGGATCTAGATGTCACTGTACACACTCAAAGAAGATCAAGTGAAGTATGGTAATATAGATAAATCGATAAACAATAACATAGAATATTAAATGTAAGTCTAGCATGATAGTAGAAATGCAAATCATGGATGATGCATACAATTGAAATATTTTTGGTGTTTTGACATATTCAAATGTTTTTATGTTTTTGATATGTTTTATTATTTTTGAATTTTTTGATATATTTGATTTTTTTTATATTTTGAAATTTGAGCTATGTACAATCAATGACAAGAAGACTATGCATAAGAAATTGAAGAGAAACTATGTACAAACATTAAAAAAAATCTATATGCAAGAATATGAATAAATCAATATGTACATGATGACATAAAATACTAAATTGGAGGGGGTAAAGGGTTTAAGGATGGAGATTGATAAAGATGGAGATGGAGGAAGTGATCACGACCATCATAAAATTCCTTAAGATAATCATCATAAGTATCATCATAGGCTATATATGTTGTGTACATGGTGTCATCCTATTGAAGGTGAACTGAATTTTGCTTAGGTGGTGATGTTGATTCTCCTCTAGAATATTTAGCTCTAGTAGTATATTTGTTCAATGGAAGTGGAGAAGCTAGTGTTGGTGTTGTTGTAATCTAAATAATACCCTAAACCTCTATTTTATCCAATCTCCACTTTAAATCTATACATGAGTTTATATCATGACCTATGATCCTATGAAAAAAACAAAATGGGTGACCATCCTATTGTGATAATTTGCTAATAGATCTGTGTCATATAGTAGGTAATGTGATTTATCCATGATCAAGTAACATCTATAATAGAATCTATGGTTGATGATGTGTGTTTCTTAGCTAAATCTAAATTAATGGCTTTATATCCATAGAGGTACTCATGTGAAATTTATGTGACAAGTGATCTATCTATGATAGTAAATGTGGAGTATATCCTAAGAGTGTAATGTGAGATGTAAAGATGATGTAAAATGTATAATGAGATCTCTAGAGTCATCTTGGTACTCTCTTGGGACAATTGGTGTAAATCTCAACCCACATAAATAGTCATCTATGAGTGTGGGTGTCGTATAATCATCTAAAGAAGCTTGAGAATCTATATCAACATCATGTACATATGGTAACTCAAAATTTACCACAAGGGGTGACTATGATATGGGAGTCTCATAAACTATAGTAGTATAAGACAATGGTGCTATGAGAGTGTATATAAATGATGGATTAATTGTATCTATAAAATCAACTAGTACTACTAAAACTACTATCAATGAATGTATAATTGTAATAGGTGTAGGAATCATGACTAATGGAGTAGCTGGAATGGTTTAAGTTACTATGACTGGCTAAATATCTCGAGTGGAAGACACAACTATAAGTGGAGTATGAGAAGTGCTAGTCTCTCCCACCTCATATGTATGTATCTGATCAAGAGAAATGCAATGAGGTGGTGGCTAAACTATGATATGAGGTGTCCCATCTAGAAAAATATTCAAAGATGACTCTATAGTTTGATAATATCTAAATGGTTGGTTATCTACTAGACATGTATATAGGTATCCATCATGGAGAAACTTAACACATCGATGAAGATTAGAAAGAACTACTCCCATAACATATATTCAGGGTCATCCAAGTAAAATATTATAATGAAGAGGACCTAACATGACCTAGAACTATGTAGAGAGGGTTTTAGGTCCTACCATGATATCTAAAGCAATGGTGCCCAATGCCTATCATGGTATATCATCAAACCCTCTAATGTTCTCATATGATTTTTTCATGGATACCATATCCACACCCATGGTTTGTAAGAATGTAATATTACATATATTAAGTCAAGAACCACAATAAACTAGAACTCTCTTAGCTATACTAGTTTTAACTTAAACTTGTATGAATAGTGGTAAATTTTAGTCAATAACTATCTAAGATGGCATGTCATTATGATCAAAAGTAATAACATCTCTAGTTTTTAGTGTGTTGAGCATTGATGAAAAATAAGAAGGATCTAAATCAATGGGCATAGAAGTCTAAGTGAGTGCTTGATAGAGAATGCACTTGAATACATTAGCTTTCTAAAGTAGTTCTAACATGGAAATGTTAGTTGATGTTTTTCTCAACTGATCAACAATATCATATGCCTTGTGTGGATCTACCTATATTGGTGGGTTATGCGTAAGATGGGAAGGAATGGGAGGGTGGTGGGGCTCCTAACTAGGTGGAAGAGGTATGGTGGCATATCGAGTAACATCTCTAATGACATTCTCTACTATTTATATAGGACTAATAGTAGCTATGGGAAGAGAGTGGAGATAATCGATAGGTCAAGGTGGTGGAGGGACAAAGGGTGTGAACTAGGCTCTCTGACAACTGGTAGTGACCTAAGGAAGAGAAAAATGGACCATGCAACATGACTCAACATGACATAGATGTTCTAAGGGAGGTGATGCAAAAGGTATCTTAGCATGTTTAATAATAACTTTCTTAACATCATCCCATATTATGAAAAATAAGCATGAAATGCAAAGATTAAATCTTTGTATTAGCATATGGTAAAATTCATCATTTATGTACATGATAGGACCAATGATGGTCTCCTTATTATTTTCTAAAAATATAAAAAATATTTGAAAATAAGTGAGATCCATTTTTTGAAATCTGATTTTAGATGTAAGGTGATACCTCAAGGAGAAAATAGGACCTAGTATATGCATCTAGGGTTTGAAAGAAGATTAATTTGAAAATTACTATGGAATTTTTAAATTTAAAGTGAAATTTTGAGTTAGGTATGCAAGTAAAAAATCAGAGATTTATTGGAATATTTGTGATTTAAGGAGACCTAGAAGATGCAACTAGGGTTTTGAATAATAAATATTTTTGAAAACTACTATTGAATTTTGAAATTTGAGGTGAATTTTTGATATTAATATGCTAGTAAAAAATCAAAAAATTATTGGAAAATTACTAGGAAAATACTAGGACCTAGTATGGGCAACTAAGGTTTTGAAAAAAAATTATTTGTAAAATTACTAAATTTTTAAAAAATTTAATGCCAATTTTTTATTTTATTATGTAGGTAAAAAATCAAAGAAATATATGAAAAATCATTAGGAAATTTACCCTAGGGTTTTTATATGCAAACAAAGTGAGTCAGGTTCACCAAATGATTTAATAATTTTGGGAATATTGGAGTATTATTCCTAATTTAGTTAAAAGATCTAAGTAGTAAAATTTGTAGATAAATATGAAATAATTAAGCTAATAATTTTTTTAAATTAGATTACAATTTTGACCTTTCTAAAAATAGTAATAAGATGGAGAAAATAAGACTTAGTTGGAAACTGGCTAATACGACTGAGATAGGGTCTAAGATTCACTATGTAGGACTAGGATACTATCATAAACTAAGGTTTGACCTTCATTTTATGATTGGATAGGAGCATTTAAAGTGGATAGAAGTGGCATTAGTGTTGTATTCCAACTTTTTCTCTATTTTCTTGGGGATCTGAGATTTTTGGGTTTTGTTCGCTAGGTCCGTGTGACCCTATCTATGAAGTTTTGGTAGATGGAAGTCTGTAGATCAGATTTTATCTTCAAACCCTATAATCCATTTTGATTTGACCAATTTTTATAAAAATTGGGGGTTAGTGTGTGTAATATTAATTGAATGTGTATCCACACCTTTTGTATGGGCACACTACCTACATACCAATACTCTGAAGAGGGATCAAGCCATATGTAGTTCTCCCACGTAATGTGCTTTATGCAATTGAGTGTATGAATATGTAAAATGCTAAACTAGATGTACTGGAGGTGGCTAGGGACTACTGTAAGGATTTGAATAAGCTTATTAGTATATTAGTTGACTATATGCATAGAAAAGGGAAGATTGATTGAGTAGTATTGTTTGTATTCTTGCTTTCTTAGTGAAATCTACCAACCCTTTCTAAATGATCTATTATAGGGATAATATGCTATATTATACCTTTCTCAGTTTTTCCTAAAGATGACCACTGTATCCCATTTTTTGTACACATTTCAATCCAAACCTATAATTTTCTTATGTTGTTTAAATGAGGTTATGAGCCTTATTGTGTTTATCTGTATTATAAAAATAATTTATCATAGGACCTTTGCCCATATCATATTTTATTTTTTATTAAATAATTAGTAATAATTGAATTCATCTTCCATAATATTTTTATATAATATAGAGAGATTCAATATTAAATACACTAATATCATCTCTATATTCCCAGGTAAAATGGGTGTAAAAATTAGTTTGGATAACTTGTCATCTATGTTATCAACTTGGTAATCATTATTTTCAACATCCTCTTGAACATTAATATACTCAACTAGTTTAAATGTTGTTATTCAATCCATTAGACTAACATTTTTAGATTCCACTAGATTTGGTTGAATCTTATTCAAATTAGGCACAATAATATCTTGAGGCTTAATCATTTTACAAAATCTAAATGGTACATCATCATCATTACATATATATATATATATATATATATATATATATATATATATATATATATATATATATATATATATAACTCTATGTATAAAATTCAAATATATATGTAACGTGGATGGTACAACTACCATATCATGGATCTAATGTATCTTAATTAAAATTTTATATCTGACATCATTAGGTATGATTTGACATTCATGTTGAGTCAACCAAAATAATTTCAGGAAAATTGGTTCTACATCAACATGCAATACATTAACCTTATAAACATTTCAAATAGCCTTATCAAATATAAATGGTAAAATAATATTAAATTTCATAAAATAATATTTAAATTATAGTAATAAATTAAATGATAATGGATTTAATAATAATATATGCTTTTAAATAATCAGGAGAGACTTGTAGAAAATAGATAACACATAATAAGTCCGAATAACAAGGAAAATAAAATCCATAAAAATTGAAATGAATAAAGACTAGTCCCTAAAACCATTAATGAACTCTTTTGAAATCATAAACTAATGTTTCTATAAAATATAACATGTAAAATATTATTTAAAAAACATTTTTTAGTGTCAATTCTCCAAAAACATCACTCACTTTTACAAAATTCCATGTAGCTTTTTAGGAAACTGATTTCCTTCTTAAAAAACATAACATAACAAGAATATATAAGAGGAACAAATAAATGGGAGATGTATTTAGGATATTGTGATATCCATAAATTATTTTCATGACCCTAATATACTTATTCAAATTTGGTATTATCACACAAAGTATAATTTATAATCAACACATAGTCCAATGAATGTAGTGCCTATTCTTATATGACTTCTCATGCTAAAATGAATGCATATAAATGTAATAAATGATTCATATTTTATGTGAGGCTTAGAAGTATATCTTATGAAAAATATCACTTAACATATTAAATGGGATTATTTTTAATCATATATTGAATGATAAAGGCCAATAGATATATCAAATTTTATTAAAATAAGGGAAAAAGTGAAGAAATTAGACACCAATTTTGAACTATAATTAGAAAGTTATATTATGAAAAGTTTTGTACAATATTTGAGAGGTAATATGTGTGATGTTTATGTACTCCTAGTATATATGTTTACACCTATATTATTATAATTAATATATGATTATTAATATATAAAAGAGGAAGATGAAGTGTAAATTGGACCATTACAATAGTTGGTAACTATAGACATCTAATTTTAGTACAAAGATTAATATATAAATGATTTAATATATTATTTATGCATATATATCATTGTTTTGAATTAATATTTTTAACACTTTTTCATGTGTTTTCATCTTTCCATTTCTTATCTATGTGATCTTATGTTTTTTTGGTTCTATTTTTCTCTATTTTATATATTTCATTTGTGCCTACAGGCTTCATGTTTTTTTCCTCTCTTCATCCCCCACAATTTCTTATGTTAGGATGAAATTATCCTTTTGTCCTCCTTCACCTACATGTATGTTTATATTTATGATTTTTTATTGTTTTTCTTTTTCTTGGTCAATTGTAATTCTAATAAGTTTCTAATTAAAAATTATAAAATAAATATATACTATCCTTATAGAGTAATTTCAAGGATAAGAATCAATAATATTCAAGTATATGAACACACTAAATTATATATTTATAATATTAATGAATATTCAAATAAGATCAAAGGTTTTTTTCTACATATTGTATCAAAATAAGGACTAGTCAAATGTTCATGTATTTTCACTTAATTATCTAGAAGAGAAGTTGGGCTACTATCACACTCACACACATGAAAACTATATTGGCTATAATTCCATGCATGCAAATATGTTGATGAAAATCTGATCCAAACCATGGGGCCTAGGATTAAGTGTGTGGGTGACAACCTATAATGGTTGTGCAAAATGAATTCATAAAGTTAATTTAGACAAAACAAAACTAAACACATTCAATGGAGCATAAGTATTTAATTGCAATAAATGAAACTTATATTCAATAGAAAAGAATAGGTAAATGGTACAATGTGTTATATTTCATTTAAAAAAAAATAGATATGTAGAGAATGTTATATGTGTTAATATTATGTATTGAATTGACCAAACTAACTATCCTAGTTGTTGGCCAGATGTGTATATTAAATATTTAACATGCATAATACAAGAGCAATATTCACTATTATACATATACCAAGGAGGGTGTCAATAGGTGTGTCTATCTTCCTATCATATTTGGTAGTTGGTAATGGTATAAATATTTAACATTAAATATATATTTAACAACTTCCCTCAATATCCTTCATTGGTAGCTAATGACTAGTTGGGCCACTTGTTGAGCCACATGGTCAGGGTATGTTAGCATGTGGTTGTGTTGATGTGGGTCCTAAAAAAGTAAGTGAGTCTATGAGCAGATGTAAATGAGGAATGTAGTACTATGATTTATGGAATGTATAGTGTTATGTGTATCCTTCTATATTAGGTGGTCATTGCACAAAATTCTATGAAAAATTGTGGGACTTATGAATAAGCTTGCATGAAACCATTAAGCAAAGGAGTACACATGATTATATGATAGGTGTGAGATATATGTATAAGAATAAAATATGAGTATATTAGACTGTACAAAGGTTTCACACATATCATTTTACCTTTATTGAGTAGTAATGGTATCCATTATGTTAGTGTGAAGCTAATGAAACTATAAACAAAGTTGATAAGAAGTTTACGACTTAGCTTGATCGACATATTTTCCAACCTTGACCACTAATAAAATTTGATGTGTGTCATTACAAGTGTATGTACCTATCACTTTAATTATCTAGACCTTCTCTATAGGGTGAAAGAATTTATAATTAAAATCAAAAGGATGTTATGTCACTATTGGCTCAAGAAGTGGTGGAGTGTAAGGCTTGAGAAGTTCCATGTTGAATACTAGGTGCATTCCCAAGTATGGAGGCAGATCAAGAACAAAGGAATTCTCACCAACTACATGAAAAATGGTGTAAGGACCATAAAAAAGAGTCTTATGTGATGTGCATCATCATGATTCTTATAATATACTTATTTATGATAAAGGATCTACTAAACTTGTTGGTGAATAGACTAGATGTGTTACAAAAACTTATCAACTTTGTTGGATTCCTATTCTTGTATGTGTGATTTAGTTACAAATGGTGTGTAATAGGATATGTCTAGAGGTATTAAATGTTAAAACCTAATACATGTTTAGAATGGACTATGACCCATAGATATATGTATCAATCTATTTTAGGCATGTTAAATGTATAAGATATTGTCATCCCAAGTGAAATCATGTACAAATTCATATATTTGTAGAAGATGAGCAAGAATGTGATTGACCACTTAATTTTTCCCATTTGTCTATGGATGAAAAAACATTGACTAATCTAGCTATGTGCCCATTAAGTCCCATAATGATTTCTAAAAGTGAATTAAAAATCATGGATATCGATTAGAGACGATGGATGTTGGAAACCCAAAATAGACCCAAACATAGTTAAAGAAAGCTTGCATAGTGTTAGTTACATTAATGTATGTATTTCATGCAACCATGATTGCCATCTTGGATAACTTATCCATTATAATGAACATAGCCATGTTGGTGTCTCGTCACATGAAACCTAGTTTTGAAATACTTACTGATAGATTCCTATGGCCTAGATGGAATCGGTAGAGGTGTGTAAATTATTATATTCATATGTTTTGTCTTAGATACATAATAAATAATGTAAGAATTAATGTAGAATTTCATGTTTGTATTCATATGTGGCTAGTAGAAGTGATATTTTAATATAGATAGAGTTTTTATCATGTTAAAGTGTCTAAAGTCTTATCATAGTGCACCTCCAAGATGAGTCATTGGAAAGGTGTGCCATTAGTAACATAGAGATTTCAAAGATTGTAGAGAAGATAATTAGACAATATAACTCATGAAATTTACTTACCTTACACTATACTGACATAAGTCATTATGAAGTCCTAATCAGTTGAGTAGAGGAATACCCAATCTACAAAGTTGTGGCCATGCATGTCTAAGAATATGATGAGTGTGTGAACTGGTAGTCAACTAAATAAATATACTACCTTTTTGTATTTCCATTTATTTTTCTTGATCACCAGATGGAACTATTATAGGTAAGTCATCCATTTCATGTGTCATACATTCTCTAACTTATTTAACATCTATAGGAACTAAAGTGGCTTATGATATAAATGAACAACTATATCCTTCCCTAGAATGTAGTAATTCCATTGCTTGAGTTATTGAATAATAACATTTAGTTATTTATCATATGTGTATTACCTTTGCATTGTCACCCTAAACATATTTGAGTGGTATGCAACTAGATGTCCATGTTACATGAGCACTGCACTAAGTGCATCATCATATGCATCAATGTGAACTTTAAAGGGATGAACAATATCTAGCATCATGATAATAGGTGTTGAGTATAGGCATTGCTTGAGTGCCTCAAAAAGTGTATTATTTCACATGAGTCTAATAAAACTTGGCTTTTTCTCATGTTATCTGGCTAAGATCCTAGGTGATGTGTGAGAAACTAAGGATGAACCTATGATATAAGTCAATAAGTCCAATAAACTCATCAATTATATGATATTATATAGATTATGACAATCTTGGATAACTTTGATCTTCTCTATATCTACATAGATGTCGATTCAATTAATGATGTAGCCTAGGTACTAAATATACACAACACTAAATGTACACTTTGATAAGTTAGCATGCAACTTGTGTTGATGCAAGGTGTCTAGGACATGTGATATGTGCTCCATATGCTCCTCTAAATTATTTATAAAGATGAATATGTCATACAATTAAACATTGAAAAAAGAGTTGAGAAAAGGTAGGAGTATATCATCCATCAAACACATGAATGTGGCTACCATATTGGTTAGGCCAAAAGTCATTACCAACCATTTGTAAAATCCTTCACATGTCTTGAATGTGGTTTTCTAGATGCCTTTAGGATTTATTGGGACTTGATGGTAACCTAAGTTTAATTTGATCTTAATAAAATGTTGAATGTCTTAGAGCTAGTCTAGAAGGTCATTAATATAAGGCAATGGGTACCAATTCCTCACTATTATCTTATTAAGTGCACAATAGTCTATATAGAGTATCTAGGACCCATAATTATTGGATGTGAGGACTACTATACTCATGTAAGGTAAAGATCTAGGCCTGATCTTTCTTTAATCTAGGATATCTTATATCTAGCCCTATATTTCATCATTTTCCCAAATTGATGTGTGATACAAGGGGATATCTAGAAGAGGGGATCTAATAACCCAATCGATGTAGTGATTGATAACAAAGTGTGTTGGAATGCCTTTAGGTTCTAAAGATACTTCACTATGTTGATGTAGTAACTTGTTGAGTTATTTTTGTTTTGATGATGTGAAAGTACTATGCATTTTTTAGTGTGTTTTACTTCTTGCATAGGTTTTTCAAGGTGGACAATGAACAACACAAATTTTTATGCATGAAATATAAATTTGTGACATTTTTTGGTAGAGACCAAGGTGACTTTGGCCATGGGCATTAATTAAAAGAGGTGGCATAAGTGATCTTTCACATGAATAGTCCAACATTGTGGCTTGGATTGATATATATCTTTGTGGTCATATAGATATGGTCTTCCCATCAAGATGTTATAGACCTCTAGAGGTGTGATGTCATAAGTGACATTATCCTCTATAGGCTTGACTTTATAATAAAAATTACATTGTCAATAGACCTATATATCTTTACCCTACTATAGCCACCCTAGAGAACATGGCTTGGGATGTATATTTATAGTAAGACCAATATGTTGAGCTATTGATTATGTAATACTATTCTTCTTATTTACATTATCGATGATAATGTGGAGAGGGAAACCCTTCACCTATAACTTGGTGTGGAAGTGATGTTTGTACTCCTTAGAGATGTTGATCACAATGGTGATGGTGATTAGACAAGAGGCATATGGATTAGTGCCATCCATAGGTGTGGCTCCTAATTCAAACTGTGTGAGGAAGTATTGTTGTGCATAACATTCAAAATCATCATGGGTGGATGAGCAATGGTGATGGAACCACTTATCACCAAAATTATTCTTTCCTTTATCTAAAGTAGAGGGTACATGAACCTTAGAGTATTATGTAGTATTTTGAGGTTGTGCACCTTTTTTAAAAGTGTTGAGCTTCTGCACAAAAGGCTATGATGTGGAGTTATGTGAGGGTTAGTCCTTGATCACTATGTTGGATGAAGAAGTGGATCATTACTTCATATTTTATTTAGATTCGATATTAGAGGCATTACGATATGCTTTCCCAAAAGAGTTTAATTTCAAGAACTAAAACTTTGCACATATATCAGGTGAGAGTCCACTAATGTACTTTAACACCCTATGTTGTTTGCTTAAGTTATCCTATATTCAGGTAGAATAGTAATGGAGTGATTTATTATAGTATTAAAATAATTAATCCTTGAATTAATGTAGTTGTTGTAACTTAATGTATTCACATTTTAAGTTTCAAAGAGGGTAGTATTCCTCCTTTAACACATTAAAAAAATTATTCCATAATTCGATTCAAATTCACTCTTATTCATGCTACACACTAAATGTCTCCCACCAATGAATAAATGGAAAGAACATATTTAATATCATGAGGATGATAATATTAGCATCAGTGAATCATTTGACTAAAAATTATGCCTTGAGTTATCAAATCTAGACATCAAATGCTTTGGTGTTGTTCTTACCTTTAAATAGAGGGATGTTAATATTGACTTGTACTTTGAAGGGGGTTTGTTGTTAAAACCATTGTGAAGTGTACTATTTATATGGATGGGAAGAGGTTGGGTTATGTTTCATAATAAATTAATGAAAATAACCAAACATTTGGGTGTGATGTGTCTCCAGTGTGTCAGTGATGAGTCTTTGGACTTTTGAGGCTACCTTACATTGATTTTGGTCATCGACCATATTGATTTTACTATAGAATTATTATGGTATTTTTGAGATATAATTGACTAAGAAACCTTCTCTCTCTAATTTTTATCATGTGGTTACAATAATAGAAAGGATAATATATAATATCTCTAATACCAATGATCCACACCACAAGGCTTAGTACCAAGTATGTGGGGGATAACCAAAAATGATTGTATAGAGTGAATGAACATAGTTAATTCAAATATAATAAAAATAAACACATTCAATAGAGTTGAAGTATTTAATTTTATTAAATATAACTTTTATTTAATAGGAAATAATAGGCAAGTGGTACAATGTGTTATAGTTCATGTTTTATAGAATAGATACGTAGACAATATTATCTATGTTATGACTATGCATTGCATCAGCCAAACTAAAAATCTTAGTTGTCATTGGATAAATGTGTATATACATATTTAACATGTATAATAAAAGATAAATATTAACTATTTTTATAGTTACCAAGGAGGGTGTTGACAGGTGCATCTATCTTCATGTTAGATTTGGTAGTTGTCAATGATCTAAATAGTTAATGTCTAAGTTATCTTCAATGAATTTTAATCTCAAGATACTTCATTGGTAGCTAATGGATATTTTATCCACTTATTGATCAATACATTTAGGGAAGCCAACACATGGTTTTGTTGAGGTAGGGCCTGAAGAAGTAAGAGATTCTATGATCAGAGGATAGTGAGACACTTAGGACTATGAGTTGTGGGGTGCATAATGTTATGCATAGGCTATGATCTGAATTGATCATTGCATGCAAGTATATGAGTAATCCCAAGTCTTTTATGTACTTTTGTAGGTAAATTTGAGTAAAGGAGTGCATAGTAGTTTGTGAGAGGGGTGCAATCTATGCATAGAATAATAAACAAGGAGTGTATTCAACTATGAATAAGTTAGACATAGATCAAACTCCTTAAGAGGTTACCTAATATATCTAACCTTACACTTATTTCATCTTGATACACTGTGGTGAATTAGGTCAAGATAAAAATGGAAGATATATTTAAGAATTTTCACACTAGTTAAACTAATCAAGTATATAACCCTATTTTTAATCATAATTCATACCAGCCCAAAACATTACAGAACTAAAAAAAGAGGAAAGTACACAATTGACACTACAGTACATAATTGCTATCAAAGTAGATACACAATTTTAAACATACTATTTTTGTATGATATAGAGTCATAAATCTACCAATTTTGTCTCATGTCATAATACAAATCCACATTGCACTTTTTCAGTCTAGCTAACTTTTAGATCCTATTTCTAGATCCATATTTTCTAAAATAATGACTAGGTGCATCTATTTTCATCATTATTCTCTTCTCTTTATATTCATTCACTTTTTATTTATTTGTCATACTTTTAGCTACTATTTTTAGGCATATTACATATTTTATTTTTTTATTTTACTAGTATATCATAGATTTATAGTGTCCTAGTTTTTATTTACTATGTGTAATTTAATTAAAAAGCTAAACTATTTTGGTGAAGATGATGTAATCATGGTTAGGGGTGTCAATAAATATATTCCTTAGACCATGAAACCCTAAAAATACATAAAGTAAATTTCATAAAATGCATTAACACAACTCACAAGGTGCATCTATTTTCATCATTCTTATCTTCTCTTTAGATTCCATCACTTTTTCATACTTTTAGCTACTATTTTTAGGCATATTAAATATTTTATTTTTTTAGTCTACTATTATATCATAGATTTAAAATGTCCTAGTTTTTATTTATTATGTGTAGTTTAATTAAAAAGCTAAATTATTTTGGTGAAGATGATATAATCATTCTTAAGGGTCTCAATTAATATGAACATGAAACCCTCAAAATACATAAATTAAATGCCATGAAATATATTAACACAACTCATATTTTTATTGATTTTAATCATAGTAATTAAAAAATTCACATATAATAACATCATAATAACAATATCATAATGAGATGTGTTATAACATTAGACTCGTAGATATTTACTTTCTAACTCATGGTCATTTCAAGTATAACTATCTTAAAATAAACACAATGATCTATCCTCAAGATTGTTGAATTGCTAACTATCCATATTTTTATAAATGTGTGGGCATATTTATAAAGTTACAAGTCCCACCTAATAAATTTAATTTTTGGAAACCCACTAACACCATTAAACACACCATAGTGCACCACAAATACTAAATTTTTAATATAATTAAAAGGCACTTTAGCATGTTACAAATTAACACACCATGACATACTACATCACATGAAATATTAAATGAGTCCTTAGTATCTTCCCATGATTCAAGGAATTAAATTCAACAACTCCTTCACATAAAACATCATAATAATATGTATGTGCCAAACCAAACTATTCATGAGCTAAGTTTAAAGACTTCATAACCAAAAATTTTATTTAAAACCCTTGCACCATGATATTTATATCTATCATGAAGCTCACTACACATTAGTACAAGATTTATAAATGGCTCATAAATAATTAACAAATTTATGTGGCGAATAATTGGATCCTATAAGAATTCTCATGAACTATGTTGCTTTTATAAAAAATAACCAAGATGAAAGATCTGATGTTTTATAATTTTTCACATACTTGTGAATTTGCTTTGCATATTTTTTCAAGAATATGTTTTCATAAAATACTAACACCACTTATTGTGAAAATATTTTCAATCTTATTCAAATAAACCACAATTACAACTAGATACAATAAAAGACATGTGAAACATTACAAATAATAAACATATGTGGGATCACATTATAAAAGAAACTACACAAGAAATATGTACACTCAAAGGTGGCACAAAATAATATATTAAATATTTTGTATAACTAAGGATCTATGCCAACATAAAAACAAAGATATATGTGAAATACATCTCTTGTACAAAACAATAAATTTCCAATTCTCTTGAACTATCATATATTTTTTTGATGTAAGATTCCATGTGAACTTGCATGCTCCTAAGTCAAAACCCCCCTACTCTTTGATCACCTCAACACTTAGGGTTTCTTTATTTTCCTGCCTCTAGGTTATGATTTATAAATTTGGAATTTAATTATGATTATTTACCTTGATCTAGACATGGGCTAGCATATCCTTTTACCTTTCATATCTTCTCTTAATATTTACTTCCATTTTTTAGATTTAGGTGAGCCTAACAATCATCCAACTTAGGTTTTTACATGCCCTTAATCCCCTATTTTTTTGTGTTATTTATTTTATTTCTAATTTTGAGGAACCCCCTTGATTATTTCCTAGTAAAGGTTTATTCTTGTATATATCATAATTTTTTATTTTATCTAGCTTAATTTTTGGCTTATGTTATCAATATGGATTCTTTTGATATGAATGCAAAATTTAGGAATGATATGAATAATGTAGATTATGATTTTATATATGATGAAAAGTTTAAATAGGATATGATTATACAACTTAGATAACACATTACTTAAAATACTTCTTATTTTCCTAAAAACTTACATGAATTAAATGAAGAAGCTATGATACGTTATTATCCTATTATGATTATTGATGTGCATATGTTTGAGTGGTCAACTTTTATTTCCTCTAATATTCCCATGTTTGAAATTAATGATCAATTTACTCCTTTTAATGAACATATTAACTATTCTATTTTTTTTACTCATAAGTTATAGACCATGATGCATGTCATAGGTGAATTACAAAGACAAATTCTGGATTTACTCTTAATTATATGCCTTCTAATCTTATTTAACATGATGTTATGGATATTACTCTCCTACATGGATTTCATATACCAAAATTTTAATTCTTTTATGGATATGGAGATCCTTATGTGAACCTTAAAACCTTATTTTATTCTATCATAAACTATGATAATATTGATTTGTTATTAATTTATTTATTTCTTAGAAGTTTTACTTGTGAGGTCTTAGATTGGTTTAATGATTTATCTAGTGGGTCCTTGCCTAATTTTGAATCATTGTAAGAAGTTTTGTTAGATAATTTTATAACTAATAGTGGACCTCATGTCACATTTGAGTGTATTCTTTATCTTCAAAAAAATATTAATAAGGATTATATGACTATATTCTTCAAATTTAAGTGTTATATGCATTCCTTATACTATCAACAATCAATATTAAAAAAATTAATCATCTTTAAAAATATCCTATTATAGCCTCTCAAAGATAATATAATTTAAAAATATTATCCATAATTTGATAATATTTGTTATATGGTTATGACAACCATGGATGAGATATCTCACCAATATATGGATCCTAATGATTCACATCTTAAAATCAATTGTATGCCTAACCAAGATACATTTACAACATTAGCTACAAGGAGAAAGACACATCTAACAAATCTCATGCCTTGCCTAAATGGATCAAGAAAAATTATAAGGTTATTTTAAGATCAATATGAAATATTATAAAAATTATTAGATATGAACATATTTTTATTAGCATGCATTCAACAACCTAATTTGAAACATGTGCTAAAATATGTATCATAGAATCAAAGGACATAAAACATAAATTTGTTGTGTAATAAGAAGAAAAAATCAAGGCCTTGTCAATCATGGTGTATTTAACTTGACACATATACAAATAAAGTATGTATTGACCACTCAATTACTAAAGAAGAAAATACAAATCTCAAATAATAAGAAATAACACCACCTAAGGAACTATCACTTACACATGAATCATGTTTTCCTATGATTTTATAGAGACACATTATTTTATTATGGCTCATTTTTTCATTAGTGTTTATATGTAAGGAAAAAAATACATGGTTCATGATAGATAACAAAACTCCATTAAATATGTGAGTCTTGATTTCCTTAACACACTTGGATATAACATTGAAAATATAACACACATTTCACCATCTTTGACAATATTTGGGACTAATAAATTAATTACATTTACGGGTCCTCAATCATGTATTGATTTATTATATGTTATGAAATAATTATTTCATTATAACTTTGTATTTGGAAATCATGGTTAGAAATGATGAAATAGTACCAACAATCACAATTCTATTATTTTCCAAGATGATAAAATTTTAATGCAATAAGATATCATGGATGAAAAATAAATTGACTTCCAATCACCAAATCATTCATATATCAATTAAATATCAACAAATAACATCAATACATTGAGAATTTAATTTATGAGAAATATGATTTAATGATAGAATCTATAAAAAAATTAGAAATCATGTCTCCACTTCCCATCTATGATGATACTTTAGGAATTGATGATATTATGGTTAGTATTTAATCTTCCTTAATATGAGCTTTAATTTATATAGCTTTCAATATGAGTTAGATACTTACTTATCATACATTATACATATATATTTTGGTTATCACAGTTACAATACCTAGAGTTTTGAATTATCTTATCACAACTCTTTGGGTTATATCTTTTACACCATCAAGAGTTACTACTCTTCATCATCCACATCACAAGATTAATCTACTTATAGTTATAATACATCAAAATATTACATTTTATTAATTTTCATCTGATTTCCATGATGAATATCTTGTGATGATGATTTAAGTTACCATACAACTCACAATTGCATGCTCAGTTATACATATATTTGTATTAGTGCATTTGAATCCTTAGATCCAATATTTCATATTATTTTTGTCCTATCTCTTATGATTTTTTTAACATTATTTTGTATCATAGTAGAGGTTAATATATTTAATTTATTCATTCTATGAACATACATTTTGATTAGGGACCTACACTTTTATGTAGCAATATATTCTTTTTATCAACTGAGGGCTATAGTTATTTTGGTTTTGTTTATATACAGAATTAAAATATAAACTAGAAGGATAATTTTAAACATTAATCCTAAAGTGAGGTCCTTGGTAACCAAGGTGTGTATGAATTTTAATGATAAGTATTGTGACTCATTTGTATTGATTAGTTGTCATGATGATATGGATATTCGTATCATTATTTTTGGATCAAATGATGCACAAGTGGTTCAAGTCATGAGTGCCTTTATTATCTAGTACATATAATTGAGAGGATCATGTTTGATTTCTTCTAATAAATTTAATAATAATATTTGTAGTAGTAAGGATAACCCCTTAGCTGAAAAAAGAGCAAACTTGTTAAAAACTATCAAGATGGGAGGAGACTTATGTCGAGTGGAGTTGTCCTTAGTGAAAACCTTGAAGAAGAAAATTGAATTATGAGGATCCTTATAAGAAGGGGGTTTATTCAATTTTATTTATAATATTCAAGGCTATGACCCTCATATATCAATTAAATTTTCCAAAAGATGGGATAACATAGTGGTTCAGATGAGGTGTGTGTGTGTGTGTGTGTGGAAAATTTAGAAGATGTTATTGGCCATGTGACTGGAATGAATATTTAGGGTTTACAATATTACAAGTCTATGAATAGGGACAAGAAGGAGGACAAGGATTATTTTTTTCATGGGATGAACATATCATTATGTTTTAGAGGGGTATCTTTGGGATTCATTTCCTCATCTTCTTGATGAAGTGATCAATAAAGTAATGCAATTCATTACACTTAAAGTTATGCATAAAACTAAGTTTTCTTACCACTTTGTTTTTTTAAAGCATTTCAGACACCATGTTTCCATGATATTATCTTTTTACATTTTTTTAGTGTAAACTTATATCAAATAATTTTAAATACATAAAATTTCTTTTCCTCTGCATTCGACAATTATTTTCCTTTCATTCAATTTCATTAAATCCTAGAAATGGGGACTTATTATAGGATAAAAAAATTGCATAATAATGGGAATGACAAAACAAAGTGGGGTTGAGAATTTGGGACAAAAGGAAAGAGTCCCAAGTGACTCACACTAGGAGGGTTGAGGAAGTGAAGGAAAAATTAAAGGCTGGTGTTGGTAAAGTCTTAGCTAGAGTCAAGGAAAATTCCACATCCTCTATAGAAAATTTGAAGGAATTAGTTGTAGGTATTTTATTTTTTAAAGGTTATAACCTTTAAATCAATAAAAAAGGATTGATAGAGGCAAAGTCAAAGCTAAAAACAAGGTGAATGATAGTTTGATGAGTTTGAGGTGGATGGTAGTAGCCATGATAAGATGAGTTCAATAATTGGTGATGTATTATTACATAAGAGTATCCTCAAATGGTTCATGAAGGAAAATAAAATTATGAAGGAATCCATTAACAACCTAAAGATTCAAGTTGTGGATAATAAATAAGATTTGAAGGAAGCTAAGATAAATTTTAAGAGACTAGAGGAGAAATGTGTTATCTTGGAAAAGGATAGTGAGATGTTAAAAAAAGAACATAGGAATCTTGGTTCAATTCAATAAGGCATTTATTAATAATTATTTAATATTTTGATTAATATTAAACAAGTTATCAAGAGGAAACCCAAGAATTATGGGCTGAAAAAATCAAGAAAGAAGGCCAAACTTACTGCCAAAAGAAAGGAAGAAGACTTGGAAGTAAAATATATGGAGCACATAGAAATGGTGTTGAAGCACATGAAGGATACTTAGAAGGTTTCCATTGGTGGGATTTATAATTAATTAATAATTTTATTTTTTTTGGTAAGTGTGGTTTAGTTTTTGATGAGTTATTTTTCTATTGTTGTTGATTTGTTGTAGTGGTTATTTTGGGTAGACCATTAGATTCTTATATAGTTATTATGGTTAGTTTGTTGGTATTTTATAATAGGTTGGGTTACCTATTAAAAACCCTAATTTACAAGTATTAAAAAATAAATATAAACTAGACATAAATTCTAAACTAAAATAAATCACACTGTAATAAATGTAAATCACTTTGTTGAAATTAAATGACCCCTTATTGAAAGTAATGATTGATTAAAATGTTTGGAAATAAACACTATTATAAGATTTTTAAGCTTCCCACATAAAATAGAATTGAACATTCATAAATAGAGTTCAATTAAGTTCTTAATATATAAATGAAATTAAATATTAAGATCATAATGAAATTAAAAATTCACATTAATAGGAAATTATGAAATCAACTTGCATGATATAAATACTCACAATAGAAACAAACTAATCTAATGGATGGTAATATATGTAGTAAATCCTAATGAGTGTCCCCGTTCTCAATTGGATTAAATATTTAATCCCATCCTTTAACTATTATATATTACCCCAAATCAATTTCTATGTGATGATATAACTAATCTATAATAATGAGGAAATTTATATGGGTTTGATTATAGACTCTGCTCTAAATGAACTAAAAATTAATTATGACTCTTAAATTATGATTCTATATTTTTGAATAATCTAAAATATTTAAATTATCCATTAAATAGGTAAGGAATAGTTTATTTTGACTACTCTAACAAATGTTGGTTATAAAAACAACCCATATCAAAGCTTAGAACATTAGAATTTATAATAAAGAGGCTACTAGTTGAAAGAAACTGTTAAAACTACCTTAAGAAGTTTATCTTTCAAATCATGGTCTAGTGGAAATGAATGGGATGTAATAAGATCTAAAAAAAAATTCTAGGTAGAAAAAAATTATTTGTTTTTTTATCTACATGAAATAGCTCACCTCATTATTCATTTTAAACATGTCTTGGTCATAACTTGTAGTAACATCATTAACTACTTGAAACAAGTGAAGGAATGACTAAAACCATGTCTATATACTAGAGAAACCAATATATATATATATATATATATATATATATATATATATATATATATATATATATATATATATATATATATATATATATATATATATAGGCTGGAATTTAACTTATATTTAATTATGGTAAAGATAAAAAGTGGTTATTAGAAACTACACCTTAATAAATATAAATATAAATTATCTTGTAAAGAGTAAAGAACATAAACAATCTTGCATTCTTCCTAATACATTAGTAATACCAAATCATTAAAACCAAAAATTATATTAATCTATATTGAAATCACAAGATTTAAACCATAATCATAAGCATGTACAACATATACATATATATCTACACACACACACACACACACACACACACACACACACACACACACACACACACACACACACCATGTGCTTGGGTCAAATTAGGTAATAAATATTAACAAGTTCATAATATCACTTCTTGGATTCCCCTCCCCACAACATTTTTAAGCTAATTTTTATGGCATAATAAAAGGTAATCCAAGTGCATCATGATAAGGTTGTAGTATTAGGTACTATTTAGTTTCTATAATTAGATCCCTATTGGTAAATATACAATATGGTATGAATAATTAGGCAGAATATCAATCAATGATTTTGGGCATTTAGTTAGTACATCAATACAACATTGAGCATATTTTTACTGAATGCAATTCCAAGATAATTTTGGAATCTCTTCACAATATTCATGATAATGCATGGATACTTAAAAATATTTTGGTTAATGCTTAACCATTATTGGATGATTTTTCATTATGTATGATCGGGCATTATTTTAGAGAAGCTAATAAGTAGGTGAAATTATTATCAAATTGGGGGGTCGATTAGAGGAGTGACCAAATGATTGATAAACACTGTGGACACTTTATCGAGACTAGATTTGATTGATCAAATCTAAGTTCCTTTACAATTTGTTGGGGAATGTTAATCATTATATTTTATGTTTGGAAAGTTTACCATAAATATGAAGGCGTATTCATATTTGTCACATGTGAATTTTGTTATGTGATCCACATTCATTATGGGTCCCATGATTTATATTGGTAAATGGTTATTTGGGTTGGATCATTCTTCCTCTAGCTATGAAGATTTTGGTTACTGGAAATGGAAATAATCATGAAATTTATGATGGATAATGTGGTTGTTATTGAGACTATTCTCTCCCTCAAGATATAAAAAGGTGAAATGGCCTTTAGTTAATGTTATTTAACTACAAGTTGTGACTCATATTTTTTACACTGAATGTGTAAGTGTTGGATGTTATCAAATTGATTCTTAGCCAAGAGTAATTAAAAATGATATGGCATAATAAGACTAACTCATATGTGGCTTTAGATTTCATGAGTAATTTTATTCACACATTAAAATATGGAGATGTTACCATGAGGGTAGTGGAAACTTTGGTTTGGCCTAGTATTTGGGGTGGTTTATGTGATGGGGTGAATAGACTAGAGGTGGGTGTTG